>CM037585.1:114667737-115267737 GCA_021018995.1 Chloranthus sessilifolius
TGTCTTCGGCAACCCGAGTATGAAATCCATCGAAATGGCTTCCCATTTCCACTCAGGCACAGGTAAAGGCTGCAATAGACCTGCAGGATTCTGATGATCAACCTTAACCTGTTGACAAACCAAGCACCGACACGACGCAGACGTCGCGTTTCAAACCTCGCCACCAGAAACTCTTCATCAAGTCTTGATACATCTTGGTGCTACCAGGATGTATGGCATACATGGATTTGTGAGCCTCTTCCAGAATGGTGTCCCGAAGCTCGGTACTCGACGGTACGCATACCTGGTCGTGAAATAGCAAGGTCCCATCTGCTCGAATGAAGAAATCCTTCTTACTGCCATTCTCGACATCTCGTCTGATTGCCATTAGCTCATCATCGGTCATCTGAAGCTTCCGAATGTTCTCGAAGAGCGTAGGACATAATACAAGTGTAGCCATCAATGCTCCCGAGCCTTTTACATCGAACCTTGAGCTGCCCAAAGCCATATCCTCCAAAAGCTTCCATCTCTGAATCTGGCTAACAAGATGTGACAACTGTGCTGAAGACCTCCTACTAAGTGCATCAGCAACGACATTTGCCTTTCTCGGATGGTATTGAATCGAGCAATCGTAGTCCTTTAAGAACTCCATCCATCGTCACTGTCGCATATTCAAGTCCTTTTGAGTGAAGAGGTACTTGAGACTCTTGTGATCGGTGAATATATCAAAGATTACACCGTAGAGGTAATGCCGCCAGATCTTCAAGGCGAATATAACTGCTGCTAGCTCTAAGTCATGCGTCAGATAGTTTCTTTCATGGTCCTTCAATTGCCTAGAACCATACGCAATGACCCGCTCGTGTTGATTAAGCATTAACCTAATCCGCCATAGGAAGCATCACTATATCTGGAAACCTCCATCACGGAAGGTATAGCAAGCATCCGTAGTCAAGCGACGCTTTAACTCGAAGCTCTGCCACACTGCTCGCCCACCAAACTTAGCATTCTTTCTTGTGAGTCGGTAAGTGGACCCGATATCTTCGAGAAACCCTCGATAAATCGCTAGTACCGCCAAACCAAGGAAACTTCGACCTCTGTAGAATCGCCGAGGTTGTTCCCATGTCACCACGTAATCTATCTTTGTAGGATCCATCGAGATACCCGCTTGAGACTACGTGGCCCAAGAAACTGACTGCCAAGCCAAAACTCACACTTCATCGAGTTTGGCATACAACCGATGGTCCCCGAGTGTTTGAAGAGCCATTTTCGATGTGACATGCTCCTCTCGGTTTTCGAATAGATGAGGATGTCATCTATGAAAACTACCATGATTTATCAAGATGTGGTTTGAACACCTGCTCATCGTCCATGAAAGATGCAGCACATTTGTCAATCCAAATGGCATCACTAGAAACTCATAGTGGCCATAACGCCGTCCAAACGCAGGTCTTGGATATATCTTCCGCTTGATCTTGAGTGGTGATAGCGACCTCGCATCAATCTTCAAAAGAACCTTGCACTGCAATTGATCAAACAAGTCGCCTATCCGGGAAGAGGATAACGATTCTTAATCGTCATCTTGTTGAGTCGCCTATAATCGATACACGACGCATCGATCCATCCTTCTTTTTCACAAATAGAACTGCACCCAAGGAGAGACACTCGGTCAGATAAAGCCTTTGTCTAATCCGAACTGCCTTGAGCTCTTTCAACTCAAAGAAAGCGCCATCCGATATGGAGCTTTAGATAACGGTTCAGACTACGCTAGCTCAATCGCGAACTCAATCTCTCGGTCAGGTGGTAATCCAGGTAAGTCCTCTGGAAAGACATCAGGATAATCGCAGACCACCTTGATAAGAGCCAAGTCGTTCTTCTTCTCGGTAGAATCTTGCAAATAGGCCAGATACCCACTGCAACCATTCTTCATCATACGCCACTTTAATGGTCAAACCAATCTGCAAACCTTGGATTTGACTCCACGAATCGAAAGGATTTTCGCTCTTGGAAGGTCACTATCTTCCGAAGACAGTCCATGCTCGCGTGATAAGCTGCCAACCAATCCATTCTGAGAATGACGTCGAACCCTTCCATGCTCAACGTAATCATGTCGGTCAATGTCTCGTGCTCATCAATCATCACGATGACTGACTGACATGCTGTATCAGTGCATACCGAACTCCCCGTAGGAATCTTGACATCTAGAATGAAAGCAAGGGGTTCGGGAGTAATACCCAACTTCTCTGAGAAGGAAGGAGTAATAAACGAGTGTGTAGACCCAGGGTCTATAAGTACTCGTGCTTCAATTTTATCCACGTCGTCTCGACTACTCATCATAAGTGTACCTTTAGTTAAAAAGTTTGTTAATTATATGCAATGATTCCTATGTGGTTTAACATAATTGACTTGTATTTAGATTTAAACAATAATAATTGAATCAATGCATAATTGACGTCTCAACTTTAATGATACCTCAAGGCTCTGGCATTTTTGAATGAGGTCGGGTTTACGTACAGAGACCGTCAGAGTCTGGGTCCCTTTCTCAACAACAGGACAATCCTTGATCATGTGACCAACCTGTCCACACCTGAAGCATCCTCCAGTGTTCCGTCTGCAATCCTCTGTCTTATGTGGTTTCCCACATCTTGCACACACTGGGGTAGAAACAGGAGTAACAGCTGATCCTCTCGTCGAACCCTGAGCCACAGAAGCTCCACTCGCAGTAGTGCTCCCGGCTCTGAAAGGTCGTCCTGGTGACGAACTCTGAGGTCTCTGATAGGAAGACGTCATCGGGTCCCGCAAGCAGCCGTCTAGAATATGATGGCTGACTAGGTAGGAGGAGGTTTAGAGAACCTCGGCTTTTGTTCACCGCTCAAGCACTCACGTCCCCGACCAAACCTATTTTATTACCTCGCCTCGCCAAGCATCGCTTCTGAATATCTTCCTCTGCAATGAGGGCCTTGGACATCACGCCAGCATACGTCTCCATTTCCCACATCGACACCCTCTCCTGAATGTTCGGCCTCAAACCTCTCTGAAATTTCTGAGCTCTCATCAGCTCAGTGGCCACATGCAAGGGTGCAAATCAGGAAAGTCTATCAAATTGCGCCATACTCGCAAGACCGACATCTCATTCTCGCTTCAATTCGATAATTGGACCTCCCAATCGACACGCATGATCTTGGAAAATCGATCGTTGAACGCTCCACGAAATCTGCCCAAGTCCATGGAGTATTGGGGTAGTCTGCTCTCTCATCCCGAAACAGACTTTCTACCACGGCCTCTCCAAAAGTTTGAAAGATGCCCACAGATTTTCTACAGCAGATCGCAACACTTCAAATATTTTCTATCTCATCCAGCCATGCCTCGGCTTCCATAGGATCCGTCGCTTCGAGAATGTAGGGAGGTCTCATCCTCCTAAACTCCGCTGAATCCTCCCCCGCCATCATCTCGTCCGTGGTCCAATGGCTCACCATCGGGCCATGTTAGTAGCCAAGGCTGCCAACACCTCATCCACATTTCCTCTGTCTTGCCTAGCAGCTCCCAAAGGTTCTGCATTAGGGCCAGAAGCAACTCGCCCTCTGCCATATGAGGTGCCTACGCCCTCATCTATCTCCTCAATGCGAGCTGTACGAGGTCCCTCTATACCTCGGCCTCTGCCTCTAAACCGTGGAGGCATGCTGATCTGTCATTGTTAAACAAACAATAACAATTGATCAGTAATAAATTGTTAGAAATAATCTAACCCCTAGTCCTAAGACTTTGAACCTAGAGCCTTGCTCTGATACCAACTGTGACGACTCGACTTTTCCAATCCCTAAGGTATAGGAAAGGTCGGTTCATCAACTTATTGATTTCTCAATAAGCCGTAACAAATAGAAGCCGGCAACATAAACAAAGGTCTAAAGACAGAGGCAACATTGTTAATCCAAAAACAAAAGCTTCATATAACAAAATTAGATACATCACTGTGAGGAACCAAAAGGAACCACCGGTGATGGCCAATCCGATCACCTAAAATAGAGGTTCACAATAATGGTTCCTCGAGTGATATCAAAAGATAAAAAATAATAACCTAAGGCTCATCAATCCAAAAATAATATCCAGACAAAATACCAAAAATACAGAATCTAAGATCACGGAAAGAACTCCTCAGCTGGTATGTCCAAATCCTCCTCGGGAATATAATCGGAGTCCTCCGGATCCTCTGACCCAAGGTCAGTCTTAGCACCTGTGACGTATAGTCGAGGGTGAGCTAACAGCTAAGCTCAATAGAGGAAGACAGTTCTATTTGCATTTCTTTATAAGTAAAGGTTTTTCAAAAGACGGAATCGGATCAAATATGGTTTTTCAATGATGCTTTTCAAATTAAATCTCCGCCTAATCCTCGAGTCAAACCGATAATATAATCTAAAGTGTTCAAAATGTTCGATTTAGCATGCTTCTTTTAAATTTATAACTTAATTTTATCTCCCAAATTTCCTATAGCATGAGAGCGGACTACGTGACGACCGATGGGAAGACCCTATCACCACCATCGCCGTTCATGAACCCATTTCGAAAATGCAACAAGCCCCACGCTATGAGGGAAACTTGCTAAAGTTTTACCGTCAACACGGTTGGTAGAATCTAGGGCATCGTACTTATGAACCCAAAATCAAATGCAAATGCTAACACATATCCAAGCTTATTATTCATATCATATACTGATTTTTCAAAGTTCTGATTCAAAATTTAACTGAGGTTCTGATTCAAAATTTAGCTGAGGTTCTGATTTAAAATTTAGCTGAGGTTCTGATTTACAAGGATTCTTATTTATGATAAGGTTTACAAATTTTCGGATTTTGTCATATGTTCAAGTTTTAATTACACTGTGTGCAACGAAATTTCCAAATTTTATGCTTCTAACAGAAATGGTCTATAACAGTTTATGCTTATAAATTCATGCAAATAATAATTAGGATTCCCCTACCTTAACCAAGAAGTTTCACGTCTAGCACAAACAGTCCTCTTCAAGGACTCCCCATAGTCAAAACCTACATATATTAACACTCTCAGTGTTAATATAGAACCCAAAAATCAACCCAAAGGTTTATAAAATAAAAATCCAACCAAACTCTTAAAAGCCAAAAGCTGGACAGAATTCGACCATCGAATTCAAATTCGTTGGTCGAATTTGAAATTCGATGGTCGATTTTAAATTCGACCATCGAATTTCAGAACCCTGTTTTAGGCTTAAAATCTTATTTCGACTGTCGATTTTCAATTCGACAATGATTTATTTTCGATATCGATTTTCAAATCGACAAATAATTCTCCGTGCTGTGGTCGTTAACTCAACATGCCCGGATTCTTTTTCTTCATTTTCAAACATAGCTTTTGATCTCCTTTAAACATACCACATACTATTCTAAACTTAAATTAAATTCAAAAGATAAAAGGATGTTTTAAAGGTCTACCTCTTGTAGTTTAAGCCGTTGCTTTCTTTGAACCGCTTCACGTCCGAAAAAGATCTACAAGCTCAAGGGTTTTAGATCTTCAAATCGGTCCAGAAAAAATGGTTATGTACCACATCACTCAACAAGATCACAGATTTTCACCCTCTCCACATCACTCTTCTTTTTCAATAATGCAAACTGATCAGAATTCAGGCACTACTCTAATCAATGGTTGAGATGGAGAGAGGAACTCTAAAACTTCCAAGATCTGGGATCCAATGAAGCAAAACCTTAGAGGTTTGATTTCCAACGAGAGGGAGAAGCTAACTTCTCTTGCACTCTCTCTTTCTTATAAGATAAAAAAATTCTAAACAAAAATCTAGATACTTTTATTTACAACTTATCCTCTAACTTTGCAAAATATTTCATGTTGAACACATACACCTATCCTAGTGTGTAAGTTATCGTTTTCATGACTTACACACATCTATTGACAATACTATTTTACCATCATTCCCATCAAATACAAAGCTAACCAATAGTCTAAACAAAACCCGTAAAATTTTCCGGACACGCTTATTGAGGTAAATGAATTTAGGTCAAAATATCAGGGATATTACAGCTAACAACTCTATATAGAGGCGCCATCGCTTCCTTGGCGGAGTGCTAGTGCTTCTTTCATGAAGCGTTAGCACTCCATCAAGAAATGAAAGGCGCCTACAATATGACACGTAGCACCTTTTTGTTAACACGTAGCACCTGTTTGTGTAAAATGATGTCTGACCCTATATAATATATTACTGCTGTCAAAACCTGAAGCATAAAGTGGTGCAAAACAGATGAGAATATGATGCCTGACATCGGGATTTGTAAACACCATTATTACCATTTGAAAAAATTATTTGAGGCAGCAAATTTGTGAATTAAAAATTCACAAATTCCTTTTCATCTTTGCCCTAATTTTAATCTTGTCAGAGCGCAGAAAGAAGACAAATCGAAGTGGCGAACTCCTTTGTTCTTTTTTTGAAAGAAGGTGAGTGTCATTTTCTTTTCATTCCGCTTCAAATATAGTACTATATAGAGGCGTCATCCCTTCCTTGATGGAGTGCTATCGCTTCTTTCATGATGCAATCGCGCCTCTGTGCCTCCATATAGAGGCGTCATGGACTCGTGTACGGGGCACTAGCGCTTCTTATGGGAAGTGTCATCCCTTCCTTGATGGAGTGCTAACAGTTATCTTATGATGCATTAGAGCCTCTGCACCTCTATATAGGGCATTGTCACCTCGTGTACGGAGCGCTATCGCTTCTTATGGGAAGCATCAACGCTTCTAGAAAGATGCACTAGCGCTACGACGAGGAAGCGACGCGCTCATTTTTAATGTCTTCTTCTTTAAACTTCTCTTTTTATTATTCACAAATTTTTAAGATGGTTATCAAGACTTCAACGACTAAGTGCACCATTTTGAAGTATCAGTCGATCTATGACAGGGCATATGAACATAGGAAAAGTCTGCTTTAGAAATCCGTCTTCAGGACATTCTTTTTGGCACTGAAGGACATGACAATTGTCAATGATCTCCTGGACGCAATCATCAAGTTCTGTGTTGGGAAAAACGTCTAAAATTTTGGGAAGGGCCCTATCAGATTTTTCCTACTTGATTTTTGCTTAATAACTGATCTTCGAATGACTGACCCCTTCCGTTACCCTCCCTCCAAGTCCCTTCCCAAATACCAAACAATTAGAAATAAGTATTTTAGGGGCATTAACCTTGTAAAGAGAGAAGACATCCTCAGCTCCATTAATGGCGTAGCTAAGGGTACTAATGAGGACTTCCTAAATCTCTATTTGTTGTTTGTTCTCACCACCGTCCTCTTCCCAAATATAAAATGCATCCTTGACGACCCTACCTTGGTCTCATTGATAATCTCTTAAATTTAAACGAATATCCATGGGGTGATGTGGAAATACAAGCATCTATTGCAGTTCGTGGACAAAGTGAAGAGGAACCTGGGAATAGCAGAGAGGGTAAAGGCTATGCAAAAATATAATATTTACAGCTGCACCATTGCCCTGCAGGTAATGGTGTCTGCTCTAATTTTGAGGGTAATATATCTGCTCTAATTTAAGATTTTATTTCCTATGAAGCCCATAAAAATCTCATCAATATGTTGTTCCTCAGATCAGAGCGTACGAGATCAACAAGAAGAGAGCCCCAGCGAGGGCTGAAGGCCTCGCCATTTTCCAAGACTGCTGAAATGGGAGGCGAATCAGAGCACAAGGAAGTTCTATATCAAAGACTTCGAGAATAAGGTAATTTCTAAACGAAGCGATATCACTTTCCAACCGAGGCGCAGTTTATCAATCATGTAATTTACCATTTTATCACCCTTAACTTAGTGATGCTAGACCCCAGTTTGATACTAATAAGATGTTAATGTGTAGATATTTAGAACAGTACGTAAAATAGAGCCAAAGTATTATTCTTTGCCAAAATGAACTCAAAAAATAGTAAGAAAGAAGATCACTCAAGAATACGATCCCAATCGTGTTCGAGAACCAGTCTGTAAGCCAAAAGAGAGCTTACGATCCAATCGTAACCTTGAGAGAGCAGAGCAAAAGAAGAAAAGAAGGAATCGTATTTATGATTCTACAGAAGAAGCTCTGGACTGGAAAGCACAAAATGTTAGATACAATCGATCAAGAGCTAGGAATAGTACTGAAGAAAGAATGAAATCATGTTTACGATTTTCTAGTATTAAAGTTCACTGTTGTTGAAGTTCACGTGAAGAGATGCACCGCCATGCACAGAATAGAAAGAACTCTTAAAATAGAAGTCTTGCATCTTACGGATTTAAGAAGATAGGTGAAGAAGAATCCTGAAGATCTCTATTTTAAGAGTTAAGAAGAATCCTGAAGATCTCTACAGCTGAAATAAAGGAAATGAGTTCTGCGCGCATCTACTATTGACAGCAAGGAAGATTAGGATTAGAAGTTTTGTTAATTTAGGAAACTTTTATATTTAGTAGTTTACTTTTATTAGGAGTTGAATAATATAAACGGGCCCCTTATGAAGCTGAGGTTGAGATTCGTGAAGATCAAAGTAGAGTAGTTTTGTTTTTGAGAAATCTCGATCATAATTGATGACTGGGATTGGGAGGGCGAAGAGCAAATTAGTTTAGATTTATTTTTATGCAATTTACTGCTTTCTATTACTGCTTTGTAAATATTCAATAGTTCTTGATTTTAATTAACGACTAAGATTGAGAATTTGAAGATTAGTGTAATGGTATTTTATTTTTCATCTACATTTTTTTAGTTTTTAATTGATGCCTAAATTATGAAAAATTACATATTAGTATAAATCTATATTGAAAGAATTTCAGATTTGATTGATGCCCAAATTTTGAGAGTCTTAGATATAGTGTAACGGTATTTTAATTTCGTAAATATCTGAGAACTGGAGGAGACTGATTGACGATCAGAATCTAGAAGTTGGAGGATTTAGATTTATTTTCTTGCAATTTAATTTTAAACAATCATTCTTTATTTTTGTAAAGACAAATAAAAGTTTTCTAGAGTTTCAAACTTTCTCGTGGGAACGATCCTATACTAATGCTACAATTTCCATTGTGCGCTTGCAATAGGTTAAGACATAACAAAATTATAGAGCTGTCAAGTTTTTGGCGCTGCTGTCGGGGAAGCAGAAAATTCTGAAAGCCAACATTTATGTTTGAAACCTCTTTTCTTTTCTATTTTTATCTTCTTTGATCGCTTCCTAATCTTTTGCAGGTTTATTCGGAACAGCGGATCAAAAGTTTCAACACTTCTTTTGACAATAAAAGCTAGAGGCTCAAATTTGTTTTGTCTCCCTGCTCTCTAAAATAAAAATCAAATAAAATAAAAAACACAAATATATTCTAGAACGCTTTAGCCATCCCGCCCTATTTCCAATATCATTCACCATGGTGGGAATAGAACATCAAGCGGCTAAAACATTAAGGGAGTATTATCCCATCCACTCTTACACCTCCTTCGTGTATTTATTTACCGACAACAATCGGTAGTGGGATCTTTAAGATCAAGCCTAGTTTAATACCATTACTTCCTATCTTTCACGGGCTTGGTGATGAGAATCCCTATATGCATCTAATGAGCTTTCTTGAAATATGCACAACCTTTTGGATAAAGAACTTGTCAGAAGAGGCCGCTCGTTTGAGGCTGTTTTCATTTTCTCTTAAGGATAGGGTAAAATAGTGGTTGAACTCTTTGCCTAAGGATTTGATTGCAAGTTGGGAAGAGTTACAAACCAAGTTTCTTATTAAGTACTTCCCAGTCTACAAAATGAATCGGATCCAGAAGGATATTACATCGTTCCATCAATTTCCAAATGAGTCCTTTCAAGAGAGCTGGACGCTCCTTAAAGAACTTCGACACAAGTGCCCATATCATGAGGTCCAATGCAAGCAAATAGTACTTAATTTCAATGAAAGCCTAAATGAACAAACCCAACATATGATTGATGCTACTTGTGGGGGGATGTTTCTTACACTGACTGCAGAGGATGCTTGGGAACTCTTTGAGACCTCAATGAGGATTCAATGCAACACCATGCATCGAGTTGGGCTGACTCGGAGGCTTTAGGGAATACATCTCCTAAGCAAGGAGAACTATATGAACTAATACCAATAATGAATTTTCTTCCAAAGCTCATGCTTTTGAAAATAAAAATTCATTCCCTATTGGTTATAAAATTGCACCCAACATCTCAAAGAGGAGAAGCTTGTGGCATCCACCACGGCCCAACTTAAATGGTTCCCCGGTGTCCTATTGTTTCCTTATATCCCCCACAAATTCAAACTATATTGAGGGGACAAGTATTTAAGGGGGAAGCATCAATCCCCACTGACCAAAGTTGAGTTCCCCTCGAACTCGTCGAGCTACCGACTCATCCGTAGCAAAATATTGTAATATTTGTTTAACGTAGGGAATTTTCAGGAGAGCACTACGATCTATGTTCGATCATAAGGCTCCCTCTGATGTATTATATGTAGTTTTGAGTGGTCGTATGGATTTACAGGCCCTTGAAACCCTGTCCAGTATTTCTAACAAGAAAATTGTAGTGGTTACGATTTAAATCGTTTGAGAGTCTGTCCGTCAGAGAGTTGTGTACTTAGAATCATAACCTACAATTCTAGGGAACATGCGAGTGGGTGACCAGCCCTATTGGTTACCTTGGAATTCTAACCCATTTAAATCGTAGAGGAAGCAGACACTCATTACACTTATGACCACCACCTATCCCACCTACCCAAGCTTTAATGTTTAGTTTCGAAATTTATTTTGAAATGACGGTTCAAAACCCTACCCTTTCCCTATAAATACCATACCCTTTCACATTTTGAACCCATCTCTTTCGCCTTCAAAACCCTAACCCCATGGCGAAAGAACTAGGCCATGACGAGTTCAGTCGACGATTTGATCGTATTCTTGAGATACAAAAGACCGAACTTCTAGCTGCAGTAAAGAAACTAGAAAATTTGAAGTGCCAGCGACCCATACCAGATGCTGAATTTTCCACCCAAACCACCCTTCACCCTAAACCTAACCCAAAACGGAAGTCTATTTCCATCCACCCATCTTCCCCCACTTCTTAACAATATCACCATCACAACCTCCCCTGAGTGCGAGTTCTTCTACGAGGACGGTGGGTTGAAAATTTCCTCGCCACCCCTCTCCATTTCTCATTTCCCACCCTTCCTGCATTATATTCTCTTCACATCGTCTCACAGGGGAGTAGTATGGGCTGGAAGACTGGGGGTGCAATTCCTAAAGGAGGGAGGACTCTGACGGTGCGACTCAATCAAGGGGTGGATACTCTTGTTGGCGGGAAAATTTTGAAGACCCAGAGGCCAATCTTCATCGAATTAAACTTTAGTGCCTTGATGGTGGCTGCCGGTGTAGTGTCAGTCTTTGCCTAGATTTTTCCTAGGATTTCTTTTATGTAATTAGTTTTTATTTCTTACAATCTTTGTAAATATTTTGTTTAATATTAATAGAAATTTTCTTTTTGTGTTTATATTATTTGGTTTAATCTTATCTTGGTGATGCTATTTCTCTGTAGATTATATGTCGGACATGATTTCTCCCAAGTTTGGGGAAAACTTTTTTATTATTCTTGCAAATCTTGAGCCCAATAACTGTTGGCACCATGCTTAAATTTTTTTTTTTGTATCCCCTATTTCTCAGAACAATGAGGACATTATCCTATTTAATTTTGGGGGTACACACTCTTTGGATATATATATATATATATATATATATATATATATATATATAAAATTTATTTTTCTGTTTAGAATAGTGTAGTTTTAATTTTGTTTTAGGTTTTATTTTAGGATTTGTTATTAGATTTTTAGGTTTGTTTTTATTTTTATTTTTCACAATTAATCAACACATGTGAGTTACAATTAGATAAGACATGATTCCATAAGCATAACCATCATCGTAGTAGAAGTTCAAACATCAATAATAGTAGTTACGATTCATGTTTAGTTCATTTTGTACACTATATTAAAACAGAATGCTTGAAACTATACTTTCATTGAAATTGCAGAATATAGATTTTAGTTTCAAAATTATATACTCAGTGAGCATTTGGACTTATTTCCTTTTTTTGAGAGAGATTGCTATTCTATCTGTGACAACCCAGATTTTCCCAACCTAATTTTTTTTTTGACCAATTGGGAAGACCCGGACCGCTAGATCGCAGAATACAATTTGATTACAGAATACTTGGTACATCCACAAAGATGCAAAAATTAAAGCAAATAAAACGCAACCTATGGCAGAACTAAAAATTTTATTTTTATATAGAGCATATGAAGAAAACCTAAAGTAAAATCACCTGTGATGGCCAACCATCACCTAAAAAGTGGCATACAATTGTCTGTACAGGACTAATTCTATCATTCTAAAAAAAACATTGGACATACCAAGTCTAAAAATCAAAAACCTTACTGAGTTTGAAATCTCTATCTATGGACAACTCCTCAGGTGGAAGATCTTCGTCTTCCGGATTGTTCTCAAGCTCCAGGGTTCGAATTGGGATCTATACCTGTGACGTATAGTCAGGGTGAGCTAAGAGTCCAAGCTCAATAGGGAGAAACCAATACCAATGTACATCTCCTTAATCAATGCACAGATTCAATGACAAAAATTTCAAGGGCAATTTCATATCAAAACTAAAATATGAAAAATGTCAAATTCTGAGTTCAATTTCAAAGATATAAATTTTCAAAGTTTGAAGTTCGTGTTCAAAGATCAAAGTTCATTTTCTAGGTTCGAAATTCATATTCAATGCTTCAATTTGGAATTCATTTTCATAGTTCAGATACAAAGTTCACAGATTCGATGTTCATATTCATAGTTCGAAGATTTGATATTCATGTCTCAATTTCAAGGTTCTTAGGATATTAATTCAAAGTTCGCATTCCGAGTCTAAAGGGTTCCTTTTTGAAGTTCATGTTCAGAGTTCAAATCTACGTTCAGAGTCCAAAAGCTAAGTTCGGGTTTAAGGTTTCAGATTCAAAGTTTCATATTCAAGAATTCAGAGTTTCAGAGTTTAAAGCATTCGAATTACAAATAAACTGTCGTACCAGTTTACATTATGGATATTCCACCGTATCGAGCCAAATTACGGATATCCCGCCGTACCGGTTCTAATTACGGATATCCCATTGTATCCCATTGTACCGATCAAATTACAGATTAAATGTTCAAATATACGGATATCCTGCCGTGTGGGCGAAATGCAGAGTTCAGAGATTTAGAGTTTTATTTCCGTGATCATATTTGGATTCAAAGGTTTAAACTTCAGATTATGTATTCAGTTTCAGAGTTCATATTTATAGTTCGTATTCAAATTCGGATTCAAGGTTCGTTCAAAGCTCAAGTTTAAAGTTAATATTCAAAGTTCAGTGGATTCGATAATTCGAAGAGTCAGATGCAATTCACTATCTAAAGCTTTCAAATATTCGATGTTCACAGTTTAATAACTTAATGTTCAGAGTTCAGATTCCATTAGAGTTTAGAGATTCAATGGTTCAAAGATTCTAATTTCGGAGTTCAAATTTAGAGTTCATGTTCGGGGTTCACATCAATATTCAATGATTTCATATTCAAGATTCAAAATTCGGAGATCTAAGTTCATATTTCGGGTTCAAAGTTTAGATACGAAGATCAAAGGATTTGAATTCAAAGTTCAAAGATCGTGTTCAGTATCAAGGTTTACACTTTCAATGTGCATGCCGATATTCAATCCAAGATTTCAAAGATTCAAAAGAGTTCATATGCAAATTTATATTTCAAAGATTTCAAATGTTCAAAAGAAATCAGAATAAATAGTTTTAAAACCAAATTCCAATGAATTCAAAACCATCCAGTCATATCATACAAATCTATGAATTAAAATTGAAATGTAATTGCGGATTGAATTTCTCTTACCTTAGGTTTCAATGTCGCACGAAAGAGAGAAATAGAAAGGTCTCTATGTACGATTGTAGACACCCCCATTTTGCCCTCTCGGAACATACAAATCTGTTCGGTCAACTTCCATTGACCCCTCAATCATAATTGGGACCATATACTGAAACAATAGTATATGGCTGGACACAGGCTAAAACGATAGCTCTGTGGCTCAGGCCCCATAACCCTAAATTGGGAATCATGCACTGAAATAGTAGTGCATGGTTGAACACATGCTAAAACAATAGCTCTATGGCTCAGATACCAACGTAGGGAGGCTATATACTGAAATAATAGTATATAATCAGAATGCCGATTGAAATAATAGTCTTGCATTTCAGACCTCCTAGCCCTAAGATGGGGACCATATACTGAAACAATAGTATATGACTGAACACAGGCTAAAACAATAGCACTATGGCTCAGGTCCCATAACCCCAACATGGGGACCATGCATTGAAACAATAGTACATGGTTGAACACATATTGAAACAATAGCTTTGTGGCTCAGATCCCAATATAGGGAGACTATATACTAAAATAATAGTATATAGTTGAAATATAGGCTGAAACAATAGTCTGGCATTTCAGACCCAGACTGGACCCGGACAACCCCGAATTAAATACCTAAAATCATGCGCGTAATTTGATTGCACGCAAAACCACAAGTGTGTAATCAGTCCCCCTTCCGCACTGCACTTCTTTCCTGCACCACTCGAGACTCGATCACGTGCTTCATATGAAACGTGCGATCAGATTTAGTGCCCCACCACCGGCGTGCAATCGGTCTACGATCGACCAAGTCTTACAGTCCTTGACCCTTAGGTTTCCTCGATTGTGCACTTCGAAAGTGACGCTTAATCGGATTGCGTACCCCACAATGGGCGCGCAATTAGTCCTAACGCTGTTAGAAATTCAAGTTTCGAATCTTCGAGATTTCTCTCCGTAGCCCCGGTCCTAAGTAAAAATCTTAGTTTTAGACTTATAATTTCTCTTAGTTTTAATTATTAATATTAATTTTCAGTTTTAGACCGTAGCACCCCTTTTAGACCATAGTTTCTATATCTGGTTCTAGTTCTCCGTTTCTAGACATAGTCCTTAATCTGGCGGTCTAATTTATCGACCCTAGGCCTTAATTCCATTCTAAAATTTCAATTTCTAGTCCTATCATTAATCTCTGATTCTAGTTCTTAAGTTTTAGAACCAATCCTTAATCATACGGACTGATTTTCTGATTTCGGACCCGAATTCAATCCTAGAGTTTTAAATTATAGTTTTAATTCCTTAGTTTAGTACTTTTAAAAATCCTAAATATTAATTTAATTTCTATAATTCTAATTTCTTAATTTAATTCATAATTATAATCCCGAAATCGACTCTTAAAAGCCTAAAATACTATTTTATAATCTAAAATCTAATTTATCTTTAATCTCAGCCACTCGATTTGCCCAAGGGAACTTACGGAGGGTCCTTGGGAACGAGGCCAATCCTCCTTAGCATAGCAGACCCAAAACCCATTTTTTAGAATTATTTTATTGCTTTAATTAGGATTAGAAAATCAGTTTCATAATTTCTTCTTAAAATTTTAGTATAATTAATTTACATGCTTTATTTTTAGTAGATCCTTAGAACTCATTGCTTTGATTATAATTCTAGAAAAATCAGTTCTTTTATTTTAATTGGATTTTAGTAAGGTTAATTCATTGTCTAAATTAGAGTTTTAGTAAAATTAGTCTTCTACTCTAGTCAGAATCGCAGTAGAACTGGTATACTTGCTTTACTTAAAATTCCAGTATAATTCGCATGCTTGATTAAATTAGAATTTTGCTAGAATTAATATACTCGCATTGCTAGTACGATTAAGAGACTGATATTAATTGGACTTTTAGTATTATTAGGACACTAAATTAATTGTAACTCTAATAAGATTAGGAAACTAAGATTAATTATACTCCTGATAGGATCAGAATACTAGATTAAATCAACATAGCAAATTTCCGCACAACCAAACTCACAACAAAATTGGGAAATCTAAACTGATCAAAACTACAACAATAACGGGAAATAAAAGGAAAACTAAACTATCTAAATTATAAAGAGAGACATTGCTGCTGACGTTCACAGGCGGACGATTCAGTAAAGAAGTAACCCACACCCGCTATAAAGCTTGATCATTGACGTGTTGCAGCGTCGTTAAATATCTACAGCTGGCGATCGTAATAAACTAGGAACCTTCCTAGAAACCCTTTTTTATTTTACCTCCACCATTCCAAACGCCGCATCGCTAGAGTCTACTTGGGCAGAATTGAAGCCACTGATTCAACGGGGACCAAGAGGAACTCAGAAAAAGTGCGAACCAACAGACTGGCGATCGCGATGGGACACTTTTGCAAACTCTTTTTTTAGATAGTTAGTTCTTATTTTATTTTCCTGTTTTCTTTCCATCGTGTCACCTAGATTCCCTTTTAAATATATGAGTCTTCTTCAAAGACTCGAGATGTCTGGTATACGAAGAGTGAGTTTAGGAGACCCACCACTATAGGGGTATCATAACAACCTTGCATACGAAGAAGAGCCACCTTACAATTTCAGCCCACGACAACCTAAGGTTAATATGGCTGGCGAACAAGAAAATCCCTTCTCTACCCCACACACTGGTAATAATCATAATGGGAGAGATGGTAGCATTGGATAAAACCTTACTGCTCAACAAATCGTAGAGCTCAATATTCAAAGAATATAAAGAGAAGATGGTGACTCCGAGGAATTGCTTCGAGGATTAGCTGCCGCATATGAAACCATCAGGTCATGACAATTTTTAGAAGAACAAGAGCGACAGGAAAGGCCACCCCCCACCCCGAGCACGGTGTCAGCCCGCGCCTCACCATTGAGACAACCTGCTCACACATTCTTTAACGATGACTCTCTAGACAAGGTTGGCTCACGGGTCGCTCCATAAGACAGCACTATCAAAATTAAAGATCTCTCTAAAATGCTCGATGGGTATATGGCCAAGAGAGAGCGCTCCGGTCACTCATTCGGATTCGACAAATTCTATCGGGACGTCAAATTTAACTTACCAATAGGATTTAAACAGCCAAATTTACCAAGTATAATGGCACGGGGAATCCGAACCATCACCTGGCCCTCTTCTGTGATGACTGTCGACCCATACGTGATAATCAAAGACTTTTCATTCACTATTTCGAATGCTCATTAGAAGGAGAAGCTTTATATTGGTTTGCAGGACTCTCGCTTTATAAAATAGAAACCTTCGATGATTTGGTCGGTCAATTCCTAGACTAATACAAACACTTGATCCAAGAGACAGTCAGTCTCAACGATCTGATGGCGGCCAAGCAAGGACCTGATGAAGAGTTTACCGACTTCGTCACTAGGTGGAGAAAACTCGCTGCCAGGACCGACACTTCAATGAAAGAGAATGACTCGGTTGACATTATTATCGATAGTACTAGGGAACCGCTAAAAAGCACACTTGTTATAAGTGATTGCCCCAACTTCACTGCACTCCACTCTCGAGCATCCCGACACATTAAAGGCGAAGATCTCGCACTATCTATAGTCACGTCGAAACTAGGTTCTTCTAGTGAATCAAAATTGAAAAATAATAACAAAGCCTTAGGAACCGAGCAGGTCAACACAGTTGTCAATCAGGGTTAAAACTCCTAGAATTCCAACTGCGAAACTTCAGGCAAAATCAAAATCAACAATGGTACACCAACCAAAATCGAGGCACTAACCAACAAAGATATGCAAACCAAGGCCAGAACCAGAATCAAGGCCAATATTAGAATAGAAATCAATATACCAACGCCTATCAGAACCAAAATACAATGCAGAACCGACCGGCTCATGCGGCGAACTACAATAACATACCCCCACTGCAAAACTTCAACCCAGCTAGAGGCCCCTACCAGCCGAGGCGGGAACAATATCCCCCTTTACCGGATACGATTCCTAACATCTTTCATCTCCTTAACACTCAGAACCTCCTTCGATTCAGACAAGAAAGACCCCTCCCATGGCCAACAAATCTAGACTATAGAAAATATTGCGCCTTCCATCGATACGCAGGACAACCTAGAAGACCTTTGGATCCTCAGAGACGTAATTTATGACATGAATGACTGAAATCAAATCAATTGGAAAGCACTTAGGAACCCTAACCCCAATAATAACCAACCCCAACAATACCTAGGGATCATTAATAACCCCATATCCAACCCAACCAAGCAAAACTGGCCCAGGTCACCACCGTAGATCTCCCCGATCAATTCCCCTTCCAGCCTTCCACCTTAATCACTCGTATCCAACCCTCCAACACTTTTGCCATAGTTACAAGAGTTCCACTCGACCTCGATCACTCGCATCGCCCCACCGAGCCCACCTCCTTACCTAAAATTCACCCAAATACGAGTCCACTCTTTTAGGGCCAGGAGACCATTCCTACATAATCCCCCACCAGGACCTTCAACCCCTTCAAATACTGTATCGATGCCAGTGCCACTCCCTTCATCTGATTCTGAATTCGAGTATGGAGATCATGTTCTCCAAACCGCAGCTCAAATTATCGCATGGGTGGACAGTGTCACCCGAAAGACCCCAAACCTAGAAAGTGAAATGAAGGCTGAGTGTTTACTAAACATAGAAGGAAGTGAGCTAGAAGAACATCCCGACCCGTGCGAGACACTGGTCTCCGCCTTCCTAGAAGAAGAGGATTACACGCAGTACCTCCCACCTTGGAGCGACACCATGCAGGTACGCACTCCGACCTCGAATTTCACTCACTTCACAAATACATCCACGTCGAGCCACATTGGGTTCGATCAACAACCGACATGCCCGATTCTCAAGTAGGGAACCAATTATCCACCACCGCCTTTCCCTTAGAATAAGGATTTCATGAACACACAACCACCAGAGGGGAGTGTGAGAGAAAGAGAGGTTAACTTGCCGCCCCCACCTCACATTATTCCTCCACCAATTCCTGCACCAATTCAACCACCTGCACCCAAGGCTCATTGGCTAGGCAAAGAAATGGAACTCGAGCCAGGGAAAGAATCTGATCTTTTGCGGCATCTCCAAAAGATTTTTGTCCAAATATCCACACTAGAACTCATCAAGAAATCGCCTGACCATCACCAATTGTTGATAAGGACACTTAAAGACACACAAGTGGATAAGGACACAACCCTAGATGAGCTTCATCAAATCACCTCGGTCATGGCGCAACCTCCAACGCTCACTTTCACAAATGCAGACATGTCTCAAGAGTCACTCTGCGGAAGTGCAGCTCCCATATATCTTATAGTCATAATTAGAGGGTTCTTCGTACCCCATGCATTGGTCGATACAAGAGCGGGACTTAATATTTGCCCTCTCACAATGTTAAAGACGCTCGAATACACAGAGCAGGATGTCAGGCCCTCGACACTATCACTCATAGCTTATGATGAATCGCGTCGCTTCGTTAAAGGAACTATTAAACTCCAGGTTCGCCTTGGACCTGTGATGAAAGACGTAACCTTTCATGTTTCTAATTTCGCTAGTACATATAATATTATTTTAGGAAGAAAGTGGCTAGAGCCAATGAAGGCTGTCGCATCCACATACCATCAATGCGTCAAATTCCCATACGAGGATTCCATCGTCTATATATACACTGATACACCCCTCAAGGAAATAGACACTGATTACACGGCAAGTATTTCGACAGCCCATGATTCCATATTAAACATAGGCCACATTCCGAATCCCTTATGAGGCAACCGTTGCGGAAGTCCGTCCTCCTACCCCTCCTAATTCTCCCCCAATGTGTCAACAAAAATTAATGAAGAGAGAAGTCGGCCCAGACCTAGCCAAACTTTATGACATCATCCCCACAATGATGAAAGGGTGGGATCTTATGTACTAACTCGGATACGTCCCCCACATCGGACTCGGTAAAAATAAGTAAGGTCGTGTAGGACCCGTCATCCCAAAGAAAATACACAAACATATAGGGTTAGGTTATCAATCGGACGGCCCATAAGCCGACCTGTCCCCTACCTCACCAAAATGGTCTCTATATGGCCACTTTGTCTATGGGACCACTGAGAAAGCCGATGTACCAAGGCAGAAGGAAGTGTCCTTCACTAAATCTCAGGAAGCAAAAATTGAGCGAATGACTAAAGCATTCAATGAGTTAACGAATCTGAATGGCGATATTCATAAACTGCTAGAGGGAGTCAAACCCTTATTTGACACTAATGAGCTTACAGAAGAAAGAGAGAAAGAACCTCCAGAATTTGAGCCACGAGTAGAAGATTGGGAATCCATTGACTATGAAGATTTTTACATAGCAACCTTGCAAGAGATGAAGAGTGCTTCCACTCAACATGGGAAGAAGATGATACCCCACAAGATAATTTTAACCCGTATAGCATCCGCCTCGACCTCGGCCTCGGCCTCGGGGGATGGGAATGCCCTTGGGACTTCCCTTATATCGCTCACCCTTACCAACCCCGTTGTAGGGCGTGCACCAATATATTAGAATGCTTCGTTAGTTGGACCCAACATTCTACAATGGAAGAATCGAATCACTCCAACCTTATGACAACAGAAACAAGTAATAACCTACCAGCTTGGTCACCGGCACAAGGAGCAGAAAATCCTAACATTCATCTGGTTGACCAGGAGGAGACACTCACATCACCCTCATAGAGTTTGAAGAGGAAATTAAACTAGACACTTCTTCATCCCTAGATGCGCCACAACTCCAAATATTATGGAAATCTCTAGAGGAAGAGTAGCAACCTCCCCCAAGTGATGACGAAGACTACTAGATAGACCTCCTCGCACTCGAGTTAGCAGAACAAGCTAACCTCGGACTTCAAGCACTACCAGATCGAGAAGATAAATTTGATACCATCTTCAATTCTAACTTAGAAGGATGGGAATGTCCTTGGGGATCTCCCTACATTTCTCACCATTACCAGCTGCGCTGCCAAGCATGCGTGCTCATCCTAGCATATTATGAAGTTCAAGGGAAAGAACTCACTACCCTCGAGGACCCCTCAGGGGATCACCCCTGGCCGAAAGAATACTTATCTTACGACTCAGAGGAGGATAGTTCGCTCAACTACGATCTCCCGAGCCTCTTCGAAGAAGAGGCAATCCATGTGATAGAAGAAATCCAAAAGTTAGTGCCACTATCATCATCATCGCTTATTCAAAAAATCTCATCAAGTGATGACTCCAAAAAAAAAAATGTCAAATTCACAATAAGTCCACGCTTCTCGAAGAATCGCCCGAACGGCTCTGGCAGCCGTCTCGCTCCCTCAGTCAGAGGAAGCAACTCTCCCGACGCCTCTTGAGGCGATTGACCCTGTACCATATTTATTATCAAAAATAAAAAAAATAGAAAACCTTACAAATTTAGAAATACAAAATAAGAAAAAATTAGAAAACCTCATAAAGAAAGGGAACCCTTCATCCCGAATCAAGTTTATGGCCAATAAGGAGACTTTTCTCCTAAGACTTCTATCCCATCTCCTACACGAGGACGCAAAGCATCCAGGCTAAATAACAAGCCAGTGATCATACTAGACGAGATACGTCGTAACTTTGAGAGAAGAATCAATAGTCTTGACCTTCACCTTACCAAGGATCTCTCAGTCATAGATTGCGCCGATGAAGGGCTACCTCTTGCAAAATTGAATCCCTAATATAGTAATTTCGCAGTATATGAGCTTACCGAGGATGAAGAAGGAACACCAGTCGCCGAGGAGGCACCAAACTTTCAACGGGTTATCAAGCGTTTCGATGAGCAAACCCAAGCTACTGTGGAACCCAAAGAAGAAATTAACTTTGGCACCGAAGAGAAACCCAAGAAGCTACTGATTAGTGCAATGCTTAACTCTAAGGAATGCCAACAAATTGCAAAAGTCCTACAAGAGCACCTCGACTCCTTTGCATGGTCCTATGAGGATATGCCTAGTTTAGACTCAAGTTTAGTAGAGCATCGCCTCGTCTTAGAACCCGATGCGAAACCCGTTAAGCAGAAAATCCAAAAGATGCACCCAAAAACCGCCCTTCAAGTTAAAGAGAAAGTTGACAAATTATATAAAGCTAAATTCATTCGAGTCATCCTCTATCCCAAGTGGGTTGCCAACATAGTACCTGTCGCCAAGAAAGACGACAGAGTATAGGTTTGCATTGACTTTCGAAACCTCAATCAGGCATGCCCAAAAGACAATTTCTCACTTCCACACATTGACACTCTAATCGACAACACTGTTGGAGATGAGATGTTATCCTTCATGGATGGTTTCTTTGGATATAACTACATCAAATTAGTAGAGTCCGACCAAGAGAAGACTTCTTTCACTACACTATGGGGAACTTACTGCTATGTTGTCTTGCCTTTTGGGCTCAAGAACGCAGGAGCCACATATCAACGTGCCATGATGGTTATCTTTCATGACATGATACATAAATATATAGAAGTCTATGTCGATGACATACTGGTGAAGTCCTAAATGCGATGACATGTTGAAGCACTCTGACTAGATATAAAGAGCTAAGAAATATCAGTTGAAAATGAACCCAAATAAATGTGTCTTCAGAGTCACCTCTAAAAAATAACTCGGATTCATAGTCAGCAAGCGAGGGATCGAAGTCAACCCTGCTAAAGTCAGAGTCATCCTTGAGATGCCACCTCCCAGCAATATCAAAGAATTACGAGGCCTGATAGGAAGATTGCAATTCAGCAAGAGATTTATCTCCTAGCATTCAGACAGATGCGATCCTTTCTACAAACTACTTAAAGGAGGAACTTAGTACAAATGGGATGACCAGTGTCAGCAAGCCTTCGTCAATATCAAAAAGTACCTTCTTAACTCGCCAATACTATCACCACCTATCCTCGGAAGACCTCTTATCCTATACCTCTCAGCGAACGATAAAGCCATGGGAGTGATTCTGGGACAATATGAAGAAGACGGCAAGAGAGAGAAGGCTATCTACTACCTTAGTAGGACGATGGTCGAGTATGAACAAAAATACACTCCAATGGAGAAGACCTGCCTCACGTTGGTGTGGGCCTCAACCAAATTACGACACTACTTTGGAGCATATAAAATACTAGTACTAGCCTGAATGGACCCTCTGAAGTATGTATTCGAAAAACTCGCAACATCAAGAAAGATTGCTTGCTGGCATATGCTATTGCAAGAATTCAATATCACATATGTCACGTAGAAGTCGATCAAAGGACAAGCAATCGTCGATTACCTCACAGATCTCCCGCTCCCTAGTGATGAACCAGTACACGTGAACTTCCCCGATGAAGACCTACTCACGATTCATAACGAAGAGCCCGATAAGACGTCATGGACCCTCTATTTTGACAGTACTCTAAATCACAAAGAAAAAGGCATCGGGATAGTCTTCCTGAGCCCAGAAGGAGTTGTCATACCTGAGACTTTTCAACTAGATTTTCCTGTCACTAATAACGTTGCAGAATATGAAGCTTTTATAGCTAGACTACGAGCAGCATTATAATTAGGCACTAAATAGTTAAAAACCATCGGTGATTCCAAGCTAGTAATCTTTCAAGTTTTAGGAGAATGGAAAACTAAGGAAAGGAGACTAATGGCATACCTAGAAACCGCTCAATATTTAGTAAAGAAATTTGAAAGAATCTCTTTCACGTATATCCCTAGACTAGAAAATGAGCTCACAGATTCTTTTACCACGCTAGCCTCGGTCATCCAAATACCCATCGGCCAAAGTACCAAGACCTTCTTTATTGAAAAATTAACAGTACCCGCCCACGAAGTAGCATGGACCATCAAGAGAGAATTATCGATCCTCCCTACCAGCACCGGGTTAAATGAAGCAATCACTCTGGAAAGGCACGTCAAGTCAGAAACCGAAGTCGTTATGTTCAGATTTGAAAAATCACCAATCGACGATAGACAACTATAGTATTTCGACATCTACAACTTCTTAAAGCATCAACACGTCCCTCCATGCGCCACAAAGATCGAATGGAAGAATATAAGGAACCGATGCGCCCGATTCTGCATACTCAGTAAAATATTATACAAAAAAACCTTCACCAAAGGAGTACTACTACGATGCGTCATGACCGCCGAAGGATAATATATCATTCGAGAAGCACACTCCAGTGCCTACGGCACCCACTCCGGTAGACAGAGACTCACTGATCAAGTTACATGACAAGGCTACTTCTGGCCGACAATGATGAGAGATTGCCACCTCTATGTCCAATCTTGCAAATAATGTCAAGAACACGCTGCACTCATCAAAGCTCCATCAGTTGCATTGAACACTATGACCTCGCCGTGACAGTTTTCGATGTGGGCCTTCGATGTCATCGGACCTTTCACAGACACAGTTGGGAACACTCACAAGCATGCGTTCATACTTACAGTAATCGAATACTACACCAAATGGGTAGAAGCTGAATCCTATGTTAGAATCACCGTTTCAACACTCGTAAGGTTTATCGTTCAGAATATCACCACCAAGTTTGGAGTACCTAAGATGTTCATTACCGACAACGGATCATAATTCAACGCAGAGAAGACGAAGAAGTTATGCAAGAAGTATGGCATCGATCTATGCCACTCATCACCGTTCTACCCTCAAGGAAATGGACAAGCAGAAGCTACGAATAAAATACTGATTTGAATCCTGAAATGTACAGTAGAAATAAGCAATGGAGTCGACTGGCTCGAACGACTACCAAAAGCACTCTGGGCCTATAGGACCTCTATTCGTTCAGCTACTGGCTAAACTCCCTACCTCCTTACCTACGAGATGGAGGCAGTCCTACCATATGAGATATAAGTACCATCCTTACGGATTCAACTTGATGATCAGGTATCCTTGGATGAGAGGAGAATTGCCCTACTCACGCAGTTAGAGTAGTTCGATGAAACCCGTCTAAGGGTAGCTGATCACGCTCAGGTATATCAGAGGAGAGTGGTCAGGGCTTACGATAAAAAAGTCCTTAAACGAACCTTTAATATTGGAGAATTAGTCTTAAAAAAAATCATGCCTTCCAAGCACGCCCATCGGAAAGAAAAATTGAAACCGAACTGGGAAGGCCCTTATGTCATAACAGCTGCATACCTTGGAAATGCATACAAACAGGCGAACCAAGACGGGAAAGAACTCCCTAGCCCTTGAAACACCATATACCTTAGAAAATACTATCCTTAGCCCTGTGATCATTACATCCCTTGGTTAAATACGTATACTTATCACTCCCGTAGTCGTCACGACCTATTCATTGGTCGTACGTCATTAATTCTCAGAATATCCTTAAGACCTCTGATTTATCCTCCACTTTTTCTCACTCGGGCAATCTGATTAAAGGACGAGTGACCTACCTAACCTATTGCAAAAATAAAAGTAACACTAGATCCTCATTTCCCTTCCCCCGCCATTGGAGGAGACATTAGAGCAAAAAAAAATAAAGATGTTAGGTTCAATCAAAACTCATTATTCTTACGTTAGCAGGATGCTTTCAAAGAATACATACATCAAAAATTTTGAGTGAGAGCATTACGACGAATGAACAAGTCAATGAGCTCAGGGAAGCATAAGCAGGCCGTGAGGACATCTCTGGTAACTTTACTAGAAGTGTATAAGTAAGCTGCGAGGGCATCCTTGATGTCCCCACACTACTAGATATCGTCGTAAGGTAGCGGGAGGAGGACAAACTTATGCTAACCATAGAATATGAGATTTTGATGGTACCAAAATATGACGAAGAGCTCGATCATGGCATCCCGTATCTCTCTGAGAAAAAGACTGTTACTTATCCCTTTTGGAAAGTGTTAGTTACAAACTATTTCCCACATCACTGAGCCTTACCTCCCTCTTCTATTTTTACTTCGGACGATAGATCAGAAGCCTTATCAGATGCTCCTAGAAATGAAACTAAAAATTGATGAATGACGATTGACGCAATCAGCCACTATACTTACCATACTCCTCCTTGATAACCACAGGATAGGATGACCATCACCCTAGGATAGACCTCCGTATACAGCTGACCTAATCAAAATGAACTCCCCTCGATTCGATGACAGTACTGATCAACTTTTCTTCAAAACTAACTCATCAAATACCCATGACTGCTTATAGACCCAAAGTGCTCGTCTAACAGCCCAGAAAGGCTCCATTGCATCTACACACTGGGGCTTTTTTTTTTTATCAGAAGGAGAATCACATTAAAAGTGCCGATTTGTCCACAAAGGAGACGAGGAATGACGAAGTTACCATCCGAAAAGTACTATCGAAGATATTATACTGCCAATCCTACCACGTTCCTACACTGAGGCATTTTTTTTATTTTTTTATTTTTATTATTATTTCAGTTATTTGCTTTTGCTGTTGCATTATTTTTATTTCAAAAAAAAAGGAGAAAGAAAGAAGAAAAGAAAGAAAGAAAAAAGACACATATCCACCTTTATTACCAGACCTTGGTTTGAGATACTCACCCCATTGATCAAAATGCCAGAAAATCAGTACGTATCATCCGAGCAAAAAACCGATACGTATCGGACGATATGTACCGGAACAGTAAAATATCGGACGATACATTGAATGTATTGTCCACCTCTGATACCGATACATATCGTCTGAGACGTATCGGTATCGAACAAAATTTTGATCTATAACTCACCCCCCTTGACGACTAGCAAAGGGGGGGAATAAAAACTACTGATAGCCTTACCTTTACATGTGCAGATAGGAAGCAACCTTCAACCATTACCGGGTCAACTTAGGAAGCATCCAAGTCCCAATGACAATTGACGACGCCAAAGAAAGTAAAAAGAAAAAATAGACGCAAGAGGTAACTAAAAGAAAAGGAGCCAATCAGATACATCTAAACCAAAAAAATCTCTCTACTATATATATATATCAAAATTTTCTTTTCTTTTTACACTTGTCACCAGGGGCATCCCCCCTATATATATACAATGCACACGCACAATAAAAAACACACACACACCCCTACTCCCTACACTACTGCTGGGATGGCTGAGCACCGCTGTCCCCAGTGTCATCAGCTCGGAGGTCCATAGACTGGTCCTCTGAAAATACAATCCCACCACCCAGAGTCCTCAGAGCCTTTAGACGATGTGGCCCCGTCACAGAATCCCCCTCTCTCGTCGACAAAGCGGATTGTCGATACCCCACAAGAATCTCCCGAACTATAGAATCCTCACGAGCATCCCCCCTGACACGATCACGTGATGTGTGACGAGATTACCTAGCCGAGGAACCCGTAGCCCTCGACTCTGACCCACCCAGCTGGCTAGCCAGCCTATGTATCCCCCGCTCACTCCTCGCCAGACGATACTACAGCTGATCTAGCATCACCTGCATCTCTGCCCGCATCGTCTGACGCGCCGCCTCCAATGCCTCATCCTGAGTCTTCTGCGTAGCCATCATCTCAACAAATAGGTCGTCGTGACTCTGTGTCTCCCCAAGGATCTGTATCACCTCGAGAGTGGTGCGCGCTTGCATCACCTATAAATGTACCTCCTTAAGCTGACGAACTTGCATAACCACACCAAGTCAGAGAAACCCAATATATATATGAATAAAAAAAGGCTTTGAAAAAGAAAGAATTGTATCAGATCCAGCCTCTCCTCCAGAAGTCATCCAACCGTCTCAACAGTCACTGGATTGGCGGGAGCACGGAAGGGACAGCAAACGTAGACGGCTGCAATGAGAACAAACAAATACATAAGATAAATACTATGATAACAAAAAAACCACAAATGTAATAACTAAAATATATCTGAGTAGGGATAGGAACAGACCCCTGAGGGGGAGCCTCAGGAGCAGAGTTCGAAATAGCCTGCACAACACCAATGTAGACACCCAAATTTGTCCTAAGGCCCAATCGAAACACATTTCAAGAGAGGCGCAATCTTGAGCTTTTAATGGCATGTATGGAACCCTTAGGAATCACCTCAAACCCTTAAGAATCACCCTAGACCCCTTAGGAACCTATCCCGAACCTTTAGAAACCAGTCTCGACCCTTAGAACCCATTCCAAACCCTAAACCTAACCTTCCCGGGCAATGGATAAAGGGAGGTGCATCAGAGCTAGCTACGGCCCTCTACGGTGATCAAATCTCATACCATTAAAAAGTAGAGGTCATCAGCTTTCCAACGGTTCAAGAATCACCCCAATTAGAGGTATACATCAAAAGATATGGCAGTCCAAACCCGGAGGGCAGAGAAGTAATTTCATGTGGGCCCCCCTAGGGATTTGGCGCGACTAATAGTCGCGCCAGGCTATTTCTCCCCAGAAATGGCCTAGCGTAACTAATAGTTGCACCAGTTATAACGCCAGCCAATCCCAGACTTTAAGCCTGGCACAACTAATAGTTGTCCCAAGTTTAAAGGTGGCCCCCACCCCCGCGAGCTAACTTCCAGGCTACTGTTCATCACTATTTTACTGTACATTTGCCTGGCACAACTATTAGTTATGCTAGGCATATGAACAGTAACTGTTAGATTTTACCCCGAAATTCGTGATTAGAGTCTGACTTGTTGACCACCTTGACCTTTGGGGTGTGTTTTGCTAGTTCTGTTACACCCATTCACTACCTATTTGCATCCCCTTAAGTGGCTTAAGGCCTCACCCCATCATCCACCATTGGAGGACCTTCTCATACATTTCAAGGCTGCAAAAACCCTAGGAAACCTTAGATGTTAAATTACCTAATTCTCAACCATGTTTAGCATCTAAACACCCTCCTAATCCACCCATTTCCTATAAATAGAGCCCCCCTCCCCTTGGTTTAAGGGTTGAGAATTTTGCTTAAGAGATAAAGAGCTCCAAGTGAGAAGATCTTCCTCCCTTTGGTGCACTATTTTCACCTAAAATTTAGAATTCAAAAACCCTTCCCAGGCTTGCTCTTACACCCAAAACCCTTAGCCTAGGTATGTGTGATCCCCTAGCCTCTCTTCTCCATCTCCTAGTTAGTAGGCCTTAGTGGTTAGAACCTCCTTTTCCACCATTCAAGCCTCCAAAAGCTCATCAAAGCAAGCCAACGCAAGGCTCTCCTACGGTGCTACAAGAGCCCAAGGGCTCCGGCTCTCCCCTTTCTTCTCCTATCTCTTTCTAGCTCCCTCCATCTTCCCATTTGTGCCGTTACGCCGCCAACTTTTCGGTAGGAACAGAGGGGCACAAATAGGATTCTAAGCCCTTTTGGGCAAAAGGAAGCTATTTTCTTTTCTTTTACGTCATTTTATTTTTGGCCATTAGTAGAGACCGCATTAAGCGGGTTGATCGGGTGCCTAACACCTTCCCGATCGATAATTGAAGCCCCTACCCAAGAGCCTTTGGTGTGGACCGGATTCAGAGTCATATTTTTAGCACTTCAGTGCTCATAAAAATGAACTAGGTATCTCGGGACACCAAAAGCTCCAGGTGGCGACTCTATATTTTTCGTTAGAGAGCGCATTGTCGGGACGGGATCTTCACGATTCCCACGGTTGCACAACCAGACAAGCCAACACATAAAATATGTCAGAACAAATAAAATGAAGTAACCTAAACTGAATTACACCAAACTAAAAATTATACCTGACTCTCTGGGCGTAGAGAGGCAGCAGTCGCCTCCCTCGTCTGAAGATCATTGGCAACCTGAAGCTGAAATATAATGTTAGTAAACTATAACACCCAACAAACTATTATAATTACACAAACGAGTTAAAGGATTGAATGGAACTTACCCAATGATCTAACTCGGACAGAAGCTGAGCAATCGCTGAATCCTCCCGACTGGAGGAAGCAACTGAAGATGGATCAAAAGCTAGAATGGGACCTCCAGCAGTGAGCTCGGCTCTCTACGAATAACAACGAATAACAATAAACACATCAATTGACAAGCCCACAACACTAACAATTAATACAACCAAGGTCACATATATAGACACTTACTAATCGATCAATCTCAGATCGTAAGCTGGCCTCCACCTCTCGGCCGGCCAGCTGTTGACCGCGTAATAACTCAATCATCGCCACATGAATCGTGAGGTCGACCTCCCTCTCATACTGTCCAAGATAAAACAAAAAACCACAACCATGTCAGAATGACCGAAAGATCGTGTCCGCATAATACATAAAGAATTAAACCAATAAATTAACTCACCAGGAGCCGTCGAGTCTCCGCTAGCCGAGCCCGCAACTCATCCTCCACTGCCCTAGCCTGAGCAACGGAGAGAGCTAAGGAGTGCAACATCTCCTCATTAGGATGAGGAGCACACCCCATCTGCTCCATCACCCTATGAAGAGCATCTAGTGCCCCCCGCACACTCGTGGTGAGATGGCCCTGCTCCAGTGCAACTAGCCTCTCCCTCAATGCCGACGCCGACTCCGACCCGTCGACCGCAAAAGAGCCACTCCCATGGAAGGGACGTGTGAAGAGGCGCCCACCACCCAATGCACTAAACCATCTCCTATATTCTCGGACATCCACTTCGTCACGCGCACCTCGTCACGCGCCCCCAACTATGAAATCGGCAATCTGAAGCACCGTCCGCTCTGTAAAATTTCTACTAGGAGGGCCGATCATCCTCTTCGCCACTCTATGGTGAATCTCCGGAGGGACTCCCTGAGCGAGTTCCAGCTGCCGTACTACTCGAGATGTGTGGATCCTCTCCACCCTCTCAAAACAATGAACCCATATGTCCACGTCGAAGAAAGGCTGGTAGGATTGAATCACTGGCACACCTGCATCCTCCTCGGCCTCGTAGGACCTCCAAATCACCTACAACCAAACAAGCAATCCGACCCATCAATGAAGCCTTAGATCCTAAAAAGACCAAAGCAAAATGACATGAAACATACACACGATGATATATGCCTGCCCCGCGTGCATGTCCTCGAAGAGGCCCTGCGCAGTCTGAAGATTCGAAGACCAGCGGTGATCCCTCAAAGCCTCCCTCCACACACGCATCCGCGAAAACGTGAATCTCACCTCCAACGGGACCCCTGGGCGAAGAAAAGCGAAATGATCATACACCAAAAACTAAACAAACAATAACAAAAGAAATGCCGAATAACTACTACAACCAAAAAAAGGGAGCTAAAAATCTCATGACATCAATAAACTAAAACTCACTTGGAGGAAGGGAAGGAAACCACCAATCGTCGCGACCCCCTATCCCCGACGGTAAAGCTGCTCATAAAGATGGGCCAATGCAGCTGCACCCCATGCATAGGTCAAAACCCGATCCAAGTCCCTAAGAACCATAAAAAATAACCCAGTGACACATCCCTGAGTCGAAGAAGAAAAGAGTACTGCACTGAGAAAGTGCATCAAGAATGCTCAGAGTACCCTATCTTCTGCCAACCCTGGCTCCACCACGGGCTCCCGGCCCGCCACCACCACACAACGCGCCTCGTATGATGCCTTCGCCTTTGAATGGCACCTCGGAGGGATGAAACCACTCACAAACGTATCAAAAAACCAAGTGACTCAAACTACACCTGGCCCCGAGCCACTCAACCTATACGACACACCCAAAATCTCCTCTCACACCTCCAAATACGCCCCTGCCATCCGCCCCGTGATCGGCTCGCCCTCAAAATGAAAACCGATAATGCGGACCCAGTCCTCTAGAGTCGACAACATAATGCCAACTGGAAAGAGAAGCGCCTGATGCTCCTCCCTCCATCTCTCTAAAATCGCCGCGATCAGGCCACGATCGACCTAAAAGGGCTCCAGCTCCAGGATCGGCCTGAAGCCGAAAGACACCAACCGCGCCCGCTGGAACTCCAGCAAGGCATGGTATCAAGTATGAGACTTGGTCCATGACGAGCTGATAGCCAACTGCGGGGGCTCCTATCCAATGGAACAACGACCAACACAACAATAATAACGAAAATGAGACTAACACATACCTATGACGAAAGACAAACATATCTAGAGCTAAAAGTAAATGAAATATACCCTAAATACACGAATGACAATTCATAACAAGCACACAAGACATGATAAGAACAACTGAATAGAAACATGACCTATCTCTAGATGCCGTCATGATGCATGAGAGAGCACCCAACCAATAATCAATGCATGTTCGACATAAATTAGAAGGGTTTCCAGATCCTAATAAGTCTATATCATAACTTAAATGCCTAAGGAAATGAAGGAACTCTTGCTCATGGGTACCTACCCGGCTGCGAGCAACGAAATCCTGTAGCGGGAATTGTCTGCAATCCCAATGCTCCTCACCTTGGTGCTCCTCTGCCGCATCCCCAGCTCTCTCACCCTCGACTCTCTCACTCTCATCCTCAACTACCCCTTGCTCAATCTCGAGCACCTCCACCCTGTCCTCCACCTAGTCAACCTCCGGCACCTCCTCTCTAGCCACCTCCCTGACATCCACCTCCCCAATAACAGCATCGATCTGAGCCTCAGAGGTCTCACCTATCTCCCCCATCATCATCCTCTCCAACTCAAAAATAGTAAAATTGCACCTATCACCACCCTCACCCTCCATCCTAGAATGAGTTGCTCGAAAAATTGAAGAGAATGAAAGAAACGGTGCCTGAAACGGACTCCTGGATCGTAAAATATCACAAAAACACAAAAAATCAAGCACAAGGAAACAAGAAAACCAAGAATCAAAGACCAAAACGGATAGCATGGGAAAGATCAATGTTTTTGAACTATTTATAAGACATGACTGAATCATGCACGTGAACTCACACGCTCAAATCAATCACGCACCACCCCACCCGCGCTTAATTTCGATCAAACGCCCATCCCAGAGAGTGCAAACGGATTGTCGCCCGCTCGAACTAACCAGACCACCTGGTTACGCGTGTCCTACTAGACACGTAATCACTTCAAGCACCCACCCAGTGGCGCGTGACTGGCAACAATTACCTCAATAGTGATCAACCATCACCCTAATCCTGTGCTCCAAACTGTGCGCTCAACTCGATCAAACGATCGGACACCAGCGCTTAATGACCTTCCAACCCTCTGAAACATGCGCTCCTATTCTGGCACACAATTTGTTTATGCGCTCGCAGTGAAGCGCACAATTTCCCAGGAACAATAAAAAAAATATGCCTGGAATAGCACTTTCATAGGCCTAAATTAGGAGATTTTCGACACTGGTTACCAGCCTAAACTACGCCCTTGTTAAGACCAATCCAGAAACACCCCTAACTTAAAGAAATATACACCCCGGAAACTAAAATATGTCCCCCCAACATCACTCACATATTTCAATTAAGACCGAACTAAACAGAATAAAAAAATGCCCCCCAACATCACTCACACATTTTAATTAAGACCAAACTAAACACACCTCAAATCAAAATAAAAAATTCTCCCCATCACTTACCCACTCCAACCAGACTAAATTAAACAAAAAAATTGCCCCCATCGTGTATACACTCCAACTAAGCCCAAACTAAATCAAAATAAAAATGCTCCTAACATGCCCCGATCAAAGATAAATAAACTCAACCAAACTAGACTTAAATAAATAAACCTCACACTCAAAACAAGTCAAATAAGTTACAAAGTCAACTAAACTAAAAGTTACTAAATATAAATAACCACAAATGGAATTAAAAACATAATCACTTCATAAATGAACAAATAATTACAAAATACACCGAGGGCATACCCTCTGAATATAAACCTTAAAACAAGAAATTTAAAATCAGCATGTTTAGGCAATGCCCAAACCCAAATTTATTCAAGAAACTAGAGATCTTGGAGAATCCCGGAGGAGGAACCCACCCTGAACGAATTCTAACCGTGATAACCTCTCCCCCTCGCCCCGAACCGGCAGGAAAGGCAGAGTGGCTCACGAAAGGCCACCCAGGACCTGTGGGATTCACTTTTGGAAGCTCACCTTGGACACCCTAAAAAGGAGGAGCAACTAACACGAATCCAAGAGGCCTCTGAGGAAAAATAGGCATCGGTCACGCGGACATCCTTTGGTTTCCTTTCTACTACCTTCTCCGCCTCCACCTCTTCCCTTAGCATGGTAGCAATTCAACTACTACCTTGCATTCCCAATCCCGTCCATTCTCAATAATCTACTTAATAATCACAATTCTTTGGGATCAATACCAGGGATATAAAATAGAGAGGAAAAAAATACATTAATGAACAAAATTGCCCAAAATCACAAGACAAACTAAAAATGCCCCAAAACTTAACCCTAAGCTTGAGCCACAAAACAAAACAAAAAAAAATAAAGCCTTTAACATACATTTATAAACCATACCCTTTAAATTGCAAGGTGACAAGTGTCACACCTTTAAACCCTCCCAATCTAATTAAATCCAAACCAAACACTTACCCCTTTAAAGAGACACAAATCCAAAGCAAAGTAAGCAAGACAATAGGATTTAAGCACTTAACACCCATCTAGAACTTTTGAAAACTCACACCCTTTTAACAAGTGTCATCTCAAGTCAAACAAAAGGGTAAAACAAAATACCTTAAACTGTAAATATAAAAAAACATTAAAATGAGATCCTAACTTGTTTGAAACTAAACAAAAAAAATGCCTCCAACAAACCCATCAGGACCAAGTAAATCCACTAAACAAATTCCATAAAAAGATAAACTAATATCGGGATAAACACTAAGCCGGATTAAATTCTAAAATAAATCAAACAAATCAAATAAGTCCATTAATAAGTTTAAACCAATAAACAAGCACAATAAAACAAAAAAATGCCTTTTTATTAGTAACTAAAATTTTTACAAGTATCACCGGAGGCATACTGTTATTCATTGAAAAGTACCACTTTTCATCTCTAAACTTGGCCTTTGCTACACCTTGAAGTTGACAAATAACTTTTGTTTAAGGGTATTTTGTAGTTAGTAATAAATTGTGTAGCTTAATACAAAGTCTATACTTTTGGTGTCAAAGAAGAGAGAGAATTCAAGCCAAAGATGACAGCTAAGCCAAAGACTGATGGAACACCATGGTAGTGCTCACCATAGTGACTATTTTGCATGTCATAATAGACCAAGCAAGTCTAGCAGATGAAAGAAGTATGGATGAGAGTGGAGGAAGCTGCAACAGAAGCATGTATATTACAGTAGAGGAACAAATGACTTATCTCACACAATTGAGGAGCTGCCTCGCATGGCTAAGGCTGCAGCAAAAGGTCCCTCGCATAGATAAGATATACAGCACAAGAGGGCTCATGAAGAAGTCGCACAACTTAGTGAAGGGATTTACATAGAGCAGTTTCTTACGTAGCAGTCACGCACTTCAGGTATAAGCAATGCTTAAAAGAACTCGCAAAGCTCTCGCGCGCAAAGTCGGCAAAAACACAGCTCGCTAAGTTATTACAAGGTTCAAGGCTTATATTAACTATGCGCACTATCTCACGAAGCCAATCTGCACAAAGAGCAACAGTTAACTTGCGAGGTTCTCGCGTGGCTCTGAAAGAGAGAGACGCCCAGAACGCAGCTCTCGTGCGCTTAAAGGCCATACCCTCTACCTCGCGAGCCAAACTGATCATGTGAAAATGCAGCCTTGCAAATACTCCACGAGAGAAAGTTCTGAAGCTCTACTTCGTGAGTGCATTCAAAGCTAGAGTAGCTGCGCGATAATACGAAGTTCACCTGTGCGAGGAAGCAGCACTTAAAGCCAAACTCTACTACGCGAGTGCTCTACAATCCACACGAGGGAATTAATCTGTAAAAGCTAGCCCGTGAAGCTCGAGTTCTCCACTTCTCAGTCTTAACTCCAAGGACCTTTTTGGGAATTTCCCAAGGTTTAGGGCATACATCCCGAGGCACTGATCTCGAGGCAAACATCCCAAAGAATCCAAGGGTTATAATAGTGCCACATCTGCTAAGAAATTAGGGTTAATCTTCTCTGAGCCAAGGCATTAGGGACTGAGTATATAAGTTGTACTTGTAACTTAGAATATTCATCTTTCCTTCAACCTCTGTCGGCTGAGAGCTCAAGCAGACTAGGGTTAGGGTTTGATAATCTCTTTTTCCTATTTTTCTTCTCTTAGCCTAGCACTTGCTGGCTAATCCCTTTGTAAGCATTAAATGCAGTTTTATTTAGTCTAGTAATAGGTCATGTAAACATTGGGATGTTTTGGATGAGTTGTTATGCACAAGGCTGCTGCCTTGAGGATTTACATTGTAAGTAGTGTTGATCAATGGAATCTGTATTTTAATTATACATTTAGTCTGTTATTTTTCTATTTTCCCATAGTCTTGAATATTTTATGCATAAATTTAGCATTTGAGCTGATTAGAAGGCCCATAGAAGCTTGAGCTTGTAGCCCTGGGACCATGGTGACAGCAGCAGTTTACATATTCCATTTCAGACCTCTGTGGTGTGAATAACCTCTGTGGATCGCCTGTGACCATTAAAGTGGACAGACTATAGCCCTAGGGCGAGTCTAAGCCCCAGATCTAAAAAGGATTTTCCTTCTCTGCAGATGAGCTTGTAGCCTTGTGAGAGGTTGTGCAGGAACAAGCTCCCTTCTGTTTACTTGACCAATATCAGATGTTAGATATGAGTTCTCTGTGGTGATTGCAGACATGTGAGCTGAGTCATTGCAAGCCCTTTATAGCAATGATTAGCTACTTTTAAGTCCCTAAATAGCCTTTGAACAGTTGTGGCTCCCACTAGCTAGTCAAGATCTATTTGCTCTCATGGATGCCTGAGCTTGTAGCCTGGCAAACATGGTGTCTGCAATGGTTTTAAGGATCTGATTTGGGCCATTGGGTGGAGGGCATCTATTGGATAATCTGTGACCATTTAAGTGGACAGGTTATAGACTTAAGATCAGTCTACTCCTTTGATTCACATTGGTTTTCTGAATTGATTCTTTTGATTTGATCCTCTCTATTGGATAGTTTTTGACCATTTAAGTGGACAGGTTATAGCCTTAAGGGACAAGGTCAAATCATAAGAATTGACTTAGATACCTTCTCTTTGCAGAAGTGCTTGTAGCCATCTAAAGGACTGCTGCAGTGACAACCCTAAGTCTGAGTTACTTAATTGAAGCAACCTTAGCTTAATTGCCTACGTCACATCATTTTATCTTTCTTTTTGGCACACACCATCATCACCTTCTTTGCAACCCTTTCTCTAGGATAGGACTGCACTTTATTTTCTTTTTTTTTAGTGGTAATTGAGTGTAGTTGTGACACCCAACTCCCTTTATTTAGGATTGTCAAATCTGTAGCCAGATCTGGAGGCCTACTAATATACCCCATTTTGGGTTCTTGATCAATTTTATCTGTGGGACAAACTCTTACTCAAAACTTGCTACAATAGCCCTGTATCTTACAGCCTGCGTATTCTTCCAAAGTACTGTTTTCCCTATATCTTACAAGTTGCTGTATTCTTCCAGAGTTGTTGCCGGGGATATTGATCATTTTAGTAGACCTGAGTTATATTATAATTTCGTCTAACAAATTCTTTGTAGTTGTATCTTAAATAGAATAAAAGTACTACTAATTTTTTATGAAATTTTTATAGAATTAGACCACAGCATCAGGAAAAAGCTAGAGCTGCAACTGGAGTTTAGCTAGCTCTGTTTGCACTTCTTTTGCCCTAAAACTCGGTACATTTGTGTTGAATTCTCCATCATTAGTTATCATTAGTTTAGTTGTAAACCTGTTTAGTTGTAAATTTTTTTTAAAGATTTTTTGTGTGCTGTGAGCATCTTCTTTACCTACTGATTGGTGTGTGTATGCTTGGAAGGAGGTCCCTTAACCCCAAGTTGGAAACCTCCAAACCCTGAGGTTGAATGGGTCCTTAGACCATGGCACACCACACAAGGTCCTCCTGTTGAAACTGGGCCAGCTATCTTGGCTGAGAGGCAAAGAACTCTTAAGGAGTGCAATGCACCTGGGGACTACACTTCTCCCTTTTGCATTCAATTTCCTTCTGTTGAGGGAAACTATGAAATCAAGTCTTCCACCATCAATATGCTGCCATCTTTTCATGGGCTCAGTAAGGAAGATCCTTACAAGAACATTGATCAATTCTTGGCACTTTGCACCACATTTAATATTACTGGCTTGGGACCTGAAACCACCAAACTGAGGCTTTTTCCTTTTTCTCTAAAGGATAAAGCCAACACCTGGCTCTCTAAGCTCCCAGCCAATAGCATCCAGACATGGAGTGACCTCCAAAGCCAGTTTTTGGCCAAATTCTTTTCCATGAATAAAACTAGTCAGATGAGGACAAACATATTTTCATTCACTCAATCCTCAACTGAATATTTTTATGAAGCATGGGAGAGGTTTCAAGAAATGTTAAAATAATGTCCCCACCACCAAATTCCACAGTGACAACTTGTGCAAGTATTTTATTAAGGAATTAATCCCAAAAGTAGGGACATGGTGGATGCCTCATGTGGGGGTAGTTACCTCCACAAAACTGCTAATGAGGCATGGGAATTATTTGACATTATAAGTGAGAATTCCATGCAACAGGAGTCACTGTCTCGCAATGGCAGCCAGACCCCTGCTAAGTTGGTGAAAGAATCCGCCCCTAGAGGTGGTATGTATGAGGTCAAGGTGCAAAGTGAATTAAAAAGGAAGGTGGACAATCTGAGTTTGAAATTTGATAAGTTGATGAATGTGACGCAACCAAGGATGGTTCAGGTGGAATAGGCATGTCTGATATACCAATCTCCCACACATTCAATTCAAGAGTGTCCATCAGCCAACCAGTTCCCTGAGTTAGTTATGGAACATGTCAATGCTACCCAAGCATTTGGACAGCAGCCTATTGGGTATGCATGGAGGAACCACCCAAATTTGAGGCGGAGATAAGACACATACCAACAACCCCAGCAGCAGCAGTTGGCAGCTCCATACAGACCTCAGTATCAATTTAACCAGGGATATGCACCAAGGTAGAATTTTTAGTTGTCTGCTCCACAGCTTAATCATTTGATTTTGCCCCCATCACAGCCTAGGTCCTCTTCCTTTGAAGAGCTAACATCAATGTAAAATTTTGGAAACCTGACTCAAATTGTGAACTCTCATGGACAAAGCATTAAGAAAATAACGAACTAGTTGGGTCAAATCTGTAATGCTTTGAACAAGAGAGAGGAGGGCAGGTAGCCTAGTCAACCCTTGGCCAACCCTAAGGGGTAGTACATGATTAGAGAAGCATCCTCTACCCATGAGGAAGCTAATGCAATCACTACCCTAAGGAGTGGCAGGGTGGTTGACAATTTGGTAGGCAATGCAACTGAAGAGGCCATAGAGAGTGAAAATGAAAGAAATGTGAGTGTTGAAGAACTAATGGATTTATCACCTACTGTGGATCAGCAAGGTCAAAACAAAGGGGCTGATGCTGAGCTCCAATAGCAGGCAATAAATGAAGAAAAGAGAAAAAAATAAAAATTTGATCATGATGTTAATAGGCATGCAGCTGTGGCACCAGCAGTTCCACAGTTGCCATTTCCTAATGCATTAGCTGGCCCATCTCCTTTTGATAAGGGGAATGCTCAGGTGAAGGAAATGATAGAGATCTTCAAGCAGGTCAAGATCAATTTGCCCCTGCTTGATGTCATAACATAGGTCCTTGCCTATGCCAAGTTTTTGAAGGACCTCTGCACACAAAAGAGAAAAGCAAGGGTGCATTTGTCTAAAAAAGTTTTTACTATTGAGCATGTTGAGTCAGTTCTATCCATTGCCACACCTGAGAAATTATAAGACTCAGGGGTACCCACAATCCCTTGCATAATTGAAAACCACACCATTAGAAGAGCCCTCTTAGACTTAGGGGCCAGTGTGAACCTGCTCTCATACTCTGTGTATGAAGAGCTAGGTTTGGGGGAGCTTAAAGCCACATCAGTTGTTCTCCAACTGGCTGATAAGTCTGAGAGGAGACCTGTGGGTGTGGTAGAGGATGTCTTGGTGGGAGTGGACAAGTTCTACTATCCTGCAGATTTTCTTGTGTTGGACATGGACCATTGTAAAAGTAAAATTTCAATTCCTGTCATCCTTGGCAGGCCATTCTTGACAATTGCAAATACATCAGTGTAGGTCAGGGGTGATGGAGGTTACCTTTGGGAACATGAAGGCCTAATTAAATGTGTACAATGCTGTAAGGCAACCTCAGATGGATATTGAGGAGTGCTATCCAATAGATGTACTAGATGGCCTTGTGTAAGAAGAATTTTCTAACATGCTGGATTGGAAAAATGTAACTGAAAACCTAAAAATTATTTGGAGTATGGTTGCGAAAAAGGCCCAGAATCTCATGACAGAAGACAACACTAAAATAGAGTCTTCTGTGGGCTTAATGCAGCATTCCAGCTGGAAACCTACAGTGCTGCCCCTTCCTCAAACTACTAAGGCACCTTTGTTGCCTTCAATTGAAAGTCTCCCTGAGCTGGAGCTAAAACAGCTCCCAGCCACATTAAAATATGCCTTCTTGGAGTCAAACAACAAGCTTTCAGTGATTATCTCCTCCTCTCTCACTAGTGAGCAGGAGGATGAACTTTTGAGTATTTTCAAGAAGCATAAAAAGGCAATGGGGTGGACAATAGCTGATCTTGGAGGCATTAATGCCTTAGTTTACATGCACAAAATTCACTTGGAAGAGGGTGAAAAACCCTCTAGGGAGATGTAGAGGAAACTCAATCCTCACATGCAAGAGGTGATTTTAAAAGAGATAGTAAAACTATTGGATATAGGGGTTATTTATCCCATTTCAAATTCAGAGTGGGTGTCACCTATCCAGGTGGTAGCTAAAAAATCAGGCATTACAATTGTTACTTCTGATTCTGGGGAGTTGATGCCAGCCAGGGAGACTACTGGCTGGAGAGTTTGTATTGACTACAGAAAGCTCAACTCCAAAATCAGGAAAGACCACTTCCCTCTCCCTTTCATTGACCAAATTCTAGACAAGTTGACTGGGAAGGCTTTTTACTGCTTTGATGGATACTCAGGGTATAACCAAATCCCTGTGTACCCTCAAGATCAAGAAAAAATTACTTTCACATGTCCCTTTCGCACCTTTGCTTACAGGAGGATGCCCTTTGGACTGTGCAATGCCCCAACCACTTTTCAGAGATGCATGTATGCTATTTTTCCTTATATGATTGATAAATTCTTGAAAATCTTTATGGATAAATTTTTAGTGTATGGGGATAGCTTTAGCCAGTGCTTGAGTCACCTTGACCTGGTTTTACAAAGATGTGAGGAGACCAATTTAGTCCTAAGCTAGGAAAAGAGTAACTTCATGGTGACACAAGGAATTGTGTTAGGCTATGTGATCTCCCACAAAGGAATTGAGGTTGACAAGGCTAAAGTGGACCTGATTTCACACCTGCCCCCACCCAGGACTGTCAAGCAAATTAGATCATTTTTAGGACATGTTGGATTCTACAGGAGGTTCATTAAGGACTTCAGCAAAATAGCAAAGCCATTGTGCAACCTGCTGTGTCAGGATGTGTCATTTGAATTTTCTGCTGAATTCCTTGAGGCCTTTGAGGTCTTAAAAAAATGCCTTACCACTGCTCCTGTAATCCAAGCCCCAGACTACTCACTCCCCTTTGAACTGCTATGTGATGCATCAGATTTGGCTATAAGTGTTGTCTTAGGACAGAGAAAAAATAAGCTGCCTGCAGTGATATATTATACAAGCAAGACACTAGCTGAAGCTCAACTCAATTATACCACCACTGAGAAGGAGCTACTTGCTATAGTATTTGCTGTGGACAAGTTTAGACCTTATTTGCTTTAGTATAAAATTATTATTTTTACTGATCACTCAGCTTTACAATACCTATTGGCCAAGAAGGATGCCAAACCAAGGCTAATCAGATGGATCCTCCTCTTGCAAAGAGTTTGATCTTGAGATCAAGGATAAAAAGGGAGTTGAGAATGCGGTGGCTGATCACCTCTCTAGAATTATTTTGGAACAATGTGCAACAACACTTGTTAATAAATTGTTCCCTGATGAGTAGCTATTTGCTCTGCAGTCTAGTGTGCCTTGGTTTGCACACATTATAAATTTCCTTTCTGTTGGTAAGATTCCCCCTCACTGGTTCAAGATGGACAAAAACCTATTTTTCTCTCAGGTCAAACATTTTTTATGGGATGATCCATACCTTTACAAGCATTGTGCAGACCAGGTTGTTAGGAGATGTGTCCCTGAGAGTGAGTTCCATAGCATTTTGTCTATGCGCCATGAGCAAGTCTGTGGAGGTCACTTCAGTGGTAAAAAGACTGTAGCAAAAGTACTGCAATATGGTTTTTATTTGCCTTCTTTGTTCAGAGATGCATACATACATTGCAAAGCCTGTGAGGGATGTCAAAGGTTGGGAGGTATTTTCAAGAAAGATTGAATGCCATTGCAGCCCATCCTTATGGTTGAACTTTTTGATATCTGGGGCATTGATTTTATGGGTCCCTTTCCTCCATCTATGGGTTTTAATTTCATACTTGTGGCAGTGGACTATGTGTCCAAATGGGTGGAAGCCATTGCCACAAGGACCAATGACCATACAATTGTCCTTAAATTTCTAAAGGACATCTTCTCAAGATTTGGTACTCCCAGATCTATCATTAGTGATGGGGGAGCCATTTCTGTAACAGACCTTTTGAGAACTTGCTCAAAAAGTATTCTTTTACACATTGAATTGCAACTCCCTACCACCCACAAACCAGTGGGCAAGTTGAAATTTTCAATAGAGAGATCAAGCATATCCTAGAGAAAACTGTGAAGTTTGATAGAAATGATTGAGCAAAAAAGTTGAATGATGCTTTATGGGCTTATAGGACTGCCTATAAGACTCCTATTGCAATGTCCCCATTCAGGCTAGTTTATGGTAAGGCCTGCCACATACCAGTAGAGTTAGAGCATAGAGCCTATTGGGCTATCAGAAAGCTGAATTTTGATCTAACTACTGCTGGTTCTCATAGGAAATTATAATTGGCAGAGCTTGATGAGCTAAGTTTGGAAGCCTATGCAAATGCCAAAATTTACAAGGAGAGATCAAAGGCATTCTTTGATAAGAAATTAATGAGGAAGGACTTCAATGCTGGTACTAAGGTGTGGCTTTTCAACTCCAAATTAAAGTTTTTTCCAGGAAAGTTGAAATCCAGATGGAATGGACCTTACACTGTCATCCATGTCTCCCCATCTGGTGCTGTAGAGATCTTGGATCCTATGTCTGGGAAGATTTTGAAAGTGAATGGTCAAAGGCTGAAATTTTGTATAGAAAATTCAATGGAACCTCCTCAGACCATTCACCTACATGAACCTCTCACTGCTTAGTGATCCACAACTTTGTGCCATGTGTACCATATGTTTTGAATGTGTATTTTGTTTTGTTTGTTTAAAAAAGTCTGTCAATTACTGTTTATAGTGTGATGGTTTTTTGCTTGTGTGTGTTATTCTGTTTTGTGTTGCTTAGGTTTGAATACATGTGCTAGTTTGTCATCAGAATTGGAGATGCATGTCTATTACTGCTGTGTGATTAAAGTACTGGCAATGTAATGGTTAAGAATTTTCTTTAATTGAAAATTTCTATCAATATGAATTTTTGAGATGCACAGATGTTGATAATGGGCATGAAATTAGCATGATGAAATGGAGTATATGTGCAAGGGTTGGTGCTGATGCACAAGGGATAGATGCATGACAGTATGAATGCATTGGCCACTATCGACCTTGAGAAAAGGTCAAACTGCCTTCTCGCGAGGCTCTATGGCTTAACTTTCAAACTCGCGAGCTATGGATAGGCTTTATCGCGGAGTTCTAATGGCAGTTTTATGCCGCACGAGAGCTCTGCGGTAATGAGGCACCTGCTGAAACATGATAGTGAGCCTTGCGAAGCTCAATCTTGGCAGCATAAAGACTACGCGAAGAATGGACTTCACATATTTTGAACCTCGCGAGATCCCTGATACTCTAATTGGATGTCCTGGTGATGTTTGCCAGCTAAGCTGCACGAGGAATGGAAAACTGCTTCGCGCACTAAGACCCAGATTCAGCTCAGCGAAAATCGTGCGAGACACATAAAACTTCTCAATTTGACCTCGCAAGGCTCTATTTTTCTTCGCGATAGCACTCTTTGCGAGCTTGAATTCATAAGTGCGTGAGAGATCTACTTCGCGAGACCCTGGCGAGAACCGGGCGAAACACGGGATTCTCCTAGTAAACCTTGCGAATTTCCAAAATCTCCATTTATTTTCTTCTTTGCCCTAACTCTCTGAGCACCTCAAAACTCCCCATTTTATTCTTTCTTCTCCACTGCCTAATCCACTCCACCTCAAACAATTTCCCTCTGCCATTTTACTCCCCAGCACCTTCGACTTACTTTGAGCTAGGTTTGTGGGAATTTGAACCATTGAGCAATGCTTGAAGTGGAGCCCTAGCTTCAAATTGGTAAGATCTCTCACTCTCTATTGCTTTGATTGGATAGTACTTTAGTGTTAAGCAGAGAAGAATCTGGGTGCTTCTATATTTATCAAGTGTCCATTGCATAACCTGAGAGTTGCAAGCCTTAATTTTGAAGGATTGAGCAGCCATGGCCAAGAGTTATAAACTTGTGCATTGTTGAACCACCGGGCAGCCACTGGGCCACTAGGAAATCTACAAGGATTGCAGGGGCCACCATAGTGGAACCCTCTGAGGCGCCTCCAACCTCTGTGGAGCCCCAAAGAGAACAAATTGAGAAGAGGTCTGCCCCATTGCAGAAGGGCAAGGCTGTGGCTTCTGAAGCCCAAGCCAAAAAGAAGTATGCCCCAAAGAAAAGGGCTCGAGAGCACCAACCTACCAAGAGCCTTGAAAAATACAAGAAGAAATAGAAAAAGGGCAATGAAGTGGCCTAAGAGGCCCATGAGATCCTTGAGGTAGCCACTGATGAGGAAGAGGATACTGAATACCTCAAGGTCCCCTCTGATTTTGTGACAGACATTAAGCTGGAGGCTGAGACAATTTTTGACAAAGTCTTCTTTGAGGAGCTCCCAGAAACTGCAGCCTCCATGAGTACCTGACCAAGGAAACTCTGCTGCCCCTGTTGAGGCCCCCAATGCAACTAATCTTCCCTAGACTAGTGCAATTATTTTACCAAAATATCATAGTTAAAACTGGGGATGATGGAAACCCAACATTGCTGGTATTGATAGATAAATTTGAGATGTTGTTCAATCAGACAGTCATTACAGAAATATTGGGGATACCAGCCAGGTATAGCCCTGAATGTGGTTTGGGTCCCCCTTTGACAGCCACCATCCCAGAGATAGCAAAGGAGCTTACTAGAGGTATCACTGCCTCAGGAGTCTCAATCAGAAAGAGGGATCTGCACATAAACTTCAGATTAATGGATGGGTTGTTGAGGAAGATTGTGTATTGCTCTGGCCATGAGCAAGAGAGGAGATCAGCAAGAGAGGAGATCTCCAATTGCAGATCCCTTATACTCATTCCACATGAACCGTTACTTAGATGCTGCCAAGTTAATCTTTGAGGGAATGAAGGACATTCATGAGAAGGTGAAAACAAAGAAGAAACCACATTCCCTTCACTACTGCAGGCTTATTATAGCCTTGCTGCAGCTTGGTGGATACCCCTTTAAGAGGGAGGAGAAGACTAGTACCCTGACCCTCAGAAAATGTGGAAAGAAGCAATGGGGGATTAGTGGTACTATGATTGTAAAGAAGAAGAAGAGTAAGGACGAGCTGCTAGCTGAAGCAACCCCTAGAATTGATGAAGCTCGTCAGCTCTATGGTAGCTCACTAAAATGTGCCAGCCAGCACAACCTTCACTTCTCAAGCCATCACCCCACCTTACATACCCATGTCCATGTCCATACTAGTCCCTACCTCAACCCCAACCCCACAACCTTCCATAGTTCCATTACCTTTACCCCAATCTATTTCACCAACTAGTACAACCACCATACCCACAACAACCATACCATTACCACAACCACAACCACCTCAATCTCATCACCACACACCATACCCATTGACACCTTAGCCATATTTGTACCCTTACCTATGTTCCCAGCCCACCCTAACCCACCTGTGCAAAGTGCCTACAAAAAGAAAGGAAATCTCACCAAAGCCAAAGCCCCCATTGAGCCCCTACCCACCTACATATCCCAATCCATCCCAATCCCTGCAACAGCTACCATTCCAGACCCAATTCCAACACCCTCTAAACCTATGACTCACACCTTTAAAGTTTCACATCAGCCCATTGAAACCTCCATACCTTTGTCCCTTGTTACCCTTGAACCTTTAGACCAATCCATTCCTTTTTCCCATACCCATGACCAAGACCCTTTTTCAGAAGAGGGTTACTCATCTATGATGGACTCTATCATAGGGAACATCAACTATGAGTTTACCCCTCTCCCAGACTCACCTCACCCTCCCCACTTCACCCCTCCTCATGAGCCACCACAACCCCATCAATTTATACCCACTTCCCCTCAGCCAACAAACTTTACCCATACACACACTTCTCCCTTTCAACCAATTCCACCCATTCAACCCATAGCCACTATCATGCCAGACCTCTTACCCCAAATCCTCAACCTCCTACTATCTCTTCAAGCCCAAGTGTTGACCACCAACCAAACCCAATCATCCATTGAGGCCAACCTTCATTCCATTAACTCCACCCTACCAAATCCTGCCTCAATCCAAACCAGTTTACAATCCATCCAATCAACCTTATCAACTCTAACCCAACCTTCCCAACAGCCACCTGTCCCTACACCAATCCATATTCCCCAACCTGCTCCTACACTCATTGTACCTATCCTAAAAATTTCTCCCCGTACCTTCACCAATGCCTCCACCCAAACAGACCCTGAACCTCAACTACAACCCCTACCTAAGCCTGCCCCTGATGTCCCTCACTCTTTACCCTCCACCCCACCCATTTCTTCATCCATCCCCTCTCCATTGCTTGCTAGCCCTTCTTCCTTTGCTGATCAGACCATACTTCCTGCCTCTTTCAATCCCAGGCCTCCTTATTACACCCTCCTCAGAGCCATACAAGCCAATGCCTACGTAAAGAGAGATGTAGTTAGAGGCATGGCTGACTTGAGAGCCACAGTGCAGCAGCCCCTCCTTGATAAAATCAAACTCTTGATGCTATCCCACAAATTAGAGAAGAAGAAGATCAAGCAGGGGTGGAGGGAGATAATGATCCAATACAACCAGGAGAAGAATAGGGCTGAGGGCCAAGAAGATGTGATTAAGGAACTGCAAGTGAAACTCAGAGTAGTAGAGGATAAAGCTTATGATTATGGTGTGACTATTGTGGCATTGCAGAATTCCTTAAATGACACTACTAACCGGGAGTTAGCAGCAGCTCTTTCCAAAGAATTAAACCCAGATGTACCTCAACAAGAAATAGTCCCTAAACCCAAGGAACCTAGCAAAGTCTGGCCTAGAATAAAAATCCAGGAACCCACTAAAAAGCCAGAGCCCACTCCTAAAAGGAAAACCACAGCCAGGCCAAGAAAAACTACTTTAAAAAGGCCACTGTCCAAGGCTGCTGTTTTGAAGAAAGCAAAGGGCAAAGGAATCAAAGAACCACCTGATGAAGCTGAAGATTTAGATGATTAATTTTTGCACATGTCCATAGTTAGAGTCTTTTTGTAACAATTTTTTGTAGTTACTTTTTCTGAGCATTGTACAAATTTTTATGTTATAATACATTCTCTCTTTCTTCAGCTTGGTGTACTTTACTTTCTGCTGTTTTTGTTTGTGTTGTAATTTTTTGTGTTTTGATTAATGTTTTCTTTACTTGGTGTATGTCTCATTTTACCCTGCTGCACATGACCTTTATCTTTGAATCAGTGAAGACACTGCTCCTCACAAGTTTGAGGGTGTGGCAAGGTTTGTCAATGATGTAGTTAACCTAAGTGCAGCAGAATCAAGTGAGTAAGATAGATATAGAGCTATGTTCACTTAAGAAACATGAAAAATGAGAAATTTAAAAATTTTACAGACCTTTAGAAATTAAAAAAAAGCTTTTAAATTTTAACATTTTCATGAGGTGAACACCAAGAAAACTCACTTGTGTCAGTACTTAGTGAACCATTAAAGAGAGAAAACGGTAAGGACAAGCCTAAGAGGTCAATGAAAGACCATAACTAGTGAGATTTGGGCCTACATAAAAATTTTTCTTTCTCTTTGAGGAGTGACTGAGGCAATTCTTTTTACTCTAAGGACTGGCTGAGTCAACTTCCTCACTAGAAGTTAGGCATCTCCAAGTTGAAACTGCTAATAGCACTCATAAAATTTAGGAAAGGATCAAGGCCTTCTCTTGGACAGTTTGAGCTTAAACAGACCAAACCTAGTCAACTACCCTTATGCATACACCTCTTGAGCCTTAAATTCCAGTTTTCTTTAAAATACACTCAAGTAATTATACCTGAGCCTATGAACCTAATTCAAACCTACCCCCACTCTGAGAATTCAGAAGGTAAAGGAGAAGGTGTTGAAGTTAGACAAGCTAGGGTCAACATTAGGTGAATGAGGAGAAACACCTAAAGGACAGCAGTGTAGTAGCTGAGGAGAGGGTGGCATTTCAGAAAAATAGAAACAAAAAGAAAAAAAAAAGTATCCAAAAGAAAAATAAAAAAATAATAATGAAAAGGAATAGAGAAGAGTCAAGAGGAAATTTCATTGCAAAAAAAAAAAAAAAAAAGAGGAGAAGTTGGCCACTTCAAGTCTAAAAAATCTCAAAGAAGATGAAAAGTGTTGAACTAAAGAAGGTGAAGTCATGAATCACCTCCTTTACCTGCTGATTTCTCAATTTTGAATCCTTTTCACCCTTCCATTCTTTATAACCTACACCCATAAGCCACATTACAACCCGGTCAAAGACCTTGTGATCCTAAGTTGAATGAGTTGTTATGTAGAGATGAGGAGTTATCCAATCTATGGTAAGGAAGAGCCAATGATGTCAAAATTTAGTAGCTTTGCCTATGCTCATGCTTACAGACCCATTTGGGGGCTGTAACTGTTCTTGAGCTTGTGTGAAAATGAAAACCCTCAAAGTTCTTTGTGAGAGACTGCCCTGGTAAGTATTGGGTCTGATATTGAATGTATTGGGCATTGCCTAAAACCTAATTTTTGAATTAATGGTGAGCTCAATACTGGCATACACTTATTATTTCTCCTGTGGTGAGCTAATTGGAAATGGTGTGCATATATGTAAAAGTTTTAATGATTAAATATCGGTACATATCACTTGTTTAAATTTCTCACATTTTTGAATCAAAGGTGAACTAATGCTCTATGTGTTGATAGCTTACTTGACAATTTTACACTTTTGTTAACTGTTTTATTGAGAAGTTTGTGGGTACCTTCACTAAAAAACCTCAGGAGACTTCACACCTCCACTAGGGATCACCTAGGGTTTAAAAGGCTTGATGTATAAGCTAAATGCATCTGTGTTCCCTACAAAAGTGACATTTACATTCATAGAGTAATTGTTTAAATTTTGCTTTGCTCAGGGACTAGCAAAGATTAGGTTTGGGGGTGTGTTATTCACTGAAAAGTATCACTTTTCACCTTTGAACCTGACCTTTACTACACCTTGAAGCTGACTAATAACTTTTGTTTAAGGGTATTTTGTAGTTAGTAGTAAATTGTATAGCTTAACACAAAGTCTATATTTTTTGTGCCAAAGAAGAGAGAGAATTCAAGCCAAAGATGACAGCTGAGCCAAACACTGATGGAACACCATGGTAGTGCTCACCATGGTGACTATTTTGCATGTCATAATGGACCAAGCAAGTCTAACAGATGAAAGAAGTATGGATGAGAGTGGAGGAAGCTGCAACAGAAGCATGTGTATTACAGCAGAGGAACAAATAACTTATCTCGCACAGTTGATGAGTTGCCTCGCATGGCTAAGGCTACAACAAAAGCTCCCTCGTGCAGATAAGATATATAGCACAAGGGGGCTCACGAAGAAGTCGCGCAGCTCAGTGACGGAATTTACACAGAGCAGTTTCTCGCGCAGTAGTCGTGCACTTCAGCTGTAAGTAATGCTTAAAAGAACTCGTGAAGCTCTCGCTCACTAAGTCGGCAGAAACATAGCTCGCTAAGTTCTCGCGAGGATCAAGGCTTATATTAACTGCGTGCACTATCTTGCGAAGCCAATCTGCATAAAGAGCAACAACTCACTCACGAGGTTCTCGCGTGACTCTGAAAGAGAGAGACGCCCAGAAAACACCTCGCGCAGCTCTCGCGCTTAAAGGCCATACCCTCTACCTCGTAAGCCAAATTGATCATGTGAAAATGCAGCCTCGCGAGTACTTTGCGAGAGAAAGTTCTGAAGCTCTACTCCACGAGTGCATTCAAAGCCAGAGCAGCTGCGCGATAATATGAAGTCCACCTGCATGAGGAAGCAACACTTAAAGCCAAACTCTACTATGCGAGTGCTCTATAATCCACACGAGGGAATTAATCTGTAAAAGCTAGCCCCACGAAGCTTGGGCTCTCCACTTCTCAGTCTTAACTCCAGGGACCTTTTGGGAATTTCCCAAGGTTTAGGGCACACATCCCGAGGCATTGATCTCGAGGCACACATCCCAAAGCATATAAGGGTTATAACAGTGCCACATATTTTAGGAAATTAAGGTTAATCTTCTCTGAGCCAAGGCATTAGAGATTGAGTATATAAGCTGTACTTGTAACTTAGAATTTTCATCTTTCCTTCAACCTCTGCCGACTGAGAGCTTAAGCAGACTAGAGTTAGGGTTTGATCATCTCTTTTTCCTATTTTTCTTCTCTCTTAGCCCATCACTTGCTGGCTAATCCCTCTGTAAGCATTAAATGCAGTTTTATTTAGTCTAGTAATGGGTCATGTCATGTAAACATTGGGATGTTTTGGATGAGCTGTTATGCACAAGGCTCAAACCTTGAGGATTGACATTGTAAGTAGTATTGATCAATGGAATCTGTATTTTAATTGTATATTCAGTCTATTATTTTCTATTTTCCCATAGTCTTGTACATTTTATGCATGAATTTAGGATTTGAGCTGATTGGAAGGCCCATGGAAGCTTGAGCTTGTAGCCCTGGGACCATGGTGGCAGAAGTAGTTTACATGTTCCATTTCATACCTCTGTGGTGTGGATAGCCTGTGGCCATTGAAGTTGACAGACTACAGCCCTAGGGTGAGTCCAAGCCACATATCTAAGAAGGATTCTCCTCCTCTGCACATGAGCTTGTAGTCTTGTGAGAGGTTGTGCAGGAACAAGCTCCCTTCTGTTTTACTTGACCAATATCAGATGTTAGATCTGAGTTCTCTGTGGTGATTATAGACTTGTGAGCTGAGTCATTACAAGCCCTTTACATCAATAATCAGCTGCTTTTAAGTCTCCAAATAGCCCTTGAACTGTGACAGCCCGGATTTTGGCACCCCGAAACTCGTGCCATCAGCACGATCCTCCAGACCGTGCCCCAAAACTTAGCACGGAACATTGGTATAACAAGCACAATTTGATAAATAAAGCAAATAATCTCATTTAAAGCGGAAAACGTTAACATGCCCAACTGGCATGTGCAAAAGATAGTTCTACTTTCATGCCACTGCATGAACAGAGAACCGACTCGAACCATCGGTGATAAACAGATCACCCCAAATGGTTCGCCAAAAGAATACTTCCATATAATTACATGTTTATCAAAAATAAAGGCTTGACATACCAAGCCGTACAAATCTGCTCTCAAAACTATACTCTCTGTCAAAGTACACAGTAGAGTCACCTAGAAGAAGTCCTCTGGTGGAGGCTCCAACACGTCTCCAGGTACGTAATCCGAATCACCCGGATCTATGCCTCCCGAAGCCTCAACTGCCGCAATAAGTGGACCTGCGACGTATAGTCTAAAGGGTGAGCTACATCCTAGCTCAATAGGGAACAAGCACAATGAACATATAAGTTAAAACTCACATATATTCCATGATACTCTAAGCATGATGTATCTATGCTTTTGATAGAAAAACAGTTTAAATATGATGAATTGCATTCAAGTTTATTGGTAGTTACCATGTCTTACTTTACTGTTGATTTAATCATGAATGACACTGAACAGGCCTAAAGCAAAAACTTAAATCTTCAACTTAAGTAATCCCCGAGCAATATAGCATCGAGCCCCAATGAGATACCCTTCATCCTCATCTAATTAGACAGTTGTAAAAATGTATTCCCTAGGAATACGACCCAAGCCCCTTTCTCACTAGGCGGCGGGGTTAAATATCACACAACATCCCTGGGATGTACTTACGGTCACGGATAAACCTCCGTCGTGTAATGGATTCATTGCCATGTATCGGTCACAGATATCCTGTCGCGTCAGTCGTGGGTATCCCGCCACGTCGGTGGGGTATCCTCCAAACCTCAAATAACAAAAATAACATGTACTTTACATATAGTTGTTCACCGTGTAAGTGTGCTATCTTATATCAGTTAGGCCTCAACAGTAATTATTCAATCACATGTATACATCCCTGGAATGTATACATACCCGCATCACACCTGATGCCTTTATTACTTTCTCATCCCCTGGGGATGCCTCAATCTCATTAGATTACTGGTTCTTAATCACTTACATCACACAGATGCCCTTATCACATTCATGGTGTCACACACACACCCATTTTCACAAAGCTTTTCATGATTTAAAACAATTTCAATTTAATAATTATATCACTACATACATGCTCTTGAAATTAAAGTACATGTTCAAGGTGTTCCCTACCTCAATTCTCTGATGGTCCAAGCATCAAGGTCCCACGCGGCTCCTTGTGCTCATGGTCACACGTACCACCTATGGTACATCACAACACATATAATACATCACTAAAGATGTAATGAAGAAGGTCCAGGACCCTCCATGAATCTCAAAGGAAATTAAAAAGTTTAAGCAAAATTGTCAAAGTCGATTAATCGATTCCCAAAATCGATTAATCGAAATGCAATTCGATTAATCGATTTCCAAAATCGATTAATCGAAACCCAAATCAATTAATCGATTTTCAAAATCGATTAATCGAGATTCAAATTTGATTAATCGAGGTTTCCAACATAAGGCAGTCGATTCTTAAATCAAGTAGTCGAGATCTCAAAATCGATTAATCGAAATTCCAAATCGATTAATCAAAATCCCGATTTGATTAGTCGATTTCCCCAGGTTTCATTTCTCCAGTGGCTGGAGCTTCCCAGTCGATTAGTCGATTTCCAAATCGACTAATCGAAATCCAAATCGATTAATCGAAATCAGGCTTCCATGACTTTTCAACTTCTGGGCCAAAATCGATCAATTGAAATCCAATTTCGATTAATCGATTTGGCCAGATTCAGCCCCCTTTCGGGCTGTTCTTCCAAATCTTTATCCTTTTCTTTCCTATGCCTTTAATCTATCCTTCTAAGCATATTTGATAGAATTTAATCATCCTACATCTATGCATTAACTTCAATTTAAAACTTACCTCAAGAATCCCATCAAGGGATAGATTTGTTGGGTTTTGATGGCTAGGGTTCCATCACTCGTTTCACGATCCCAAACGCTTTGAATCCGTCAATGAATGCTCTTATCTACCCTTTGATTTGCTTTCACCCCCCCTCAATAACTCCTCTTTACTTCTCTTTTTCTCCTCTTAACTCTCTCTTCAATAGTTCAAACAAAAGAGAAATAGGGTTATTAAACCCTTATATTTGCTCTCCCGCTTGTGTGTTAAACACATACACCAGAGATAGGTATATGTGACTGTAACTTATCATAATTCTTCTACACTTAGGTCACACTAATCCCACATTAGTACCTAACTTTATGAATTCAATGTTTGACCATCACTTGGTCAAACCCATGACCAATCGGGCACGGATCCCGAGGTCAAAGTTAAATGGTCAATTTTTCGGGATATTACATGAACAGTTGTGGCTCCCACTAGCTAGTCAAGATCTATTTGCTCCCATGGATGCCTGAGCTTGTAGCCTGGAAAATATAGTGTCTGCAATGGTTTTAATGATCTGATTTAGGCCATTGGGTGGAGAACATCTATTGGATAATCTGTGGCCATTTAAGTGGATAGGTTATAGCCTTAAGATCAGTCTACTCCTTTGGTTCATATTAGTTTTTTGATTTGATTCTTGTGGTTTGATCCTCTCTATTGGATAGTCTGTGACCATTTAAGTGGACAGGTTATAGCCTTAAGGGACAAGGTCAAATCACAGGAATTGACTTAGATACCTTCTCCTTGTAGATGTGCTTGTAGCCATTTGATGGACTGCTGCAGTGACAGCCCTAAGTCTGAGTTACTGAACTGAAGCAACCTTAGCTTAATTACCTACTTCCCATCATTTTATCTTTCTTTTTGGCACACACCATCATCACCTTCTTTGCAACCCTTTCTCTAGGATAGGACTGCACTTTATTTCCTTTCTTTTAGTGGTAATTTAGTGTAGTTGTGACACCCAACTCCCTTTCTTTAGGATTGTCAGATCTGGAGGCCTACTAATATAACCCATTTTGGGTTTTTGATCAATTTTCTCTGTGGCACAAACTCTTACTTACTCAAAACTTGCTATAATAGCCATGTATCTTGCAGGCTATGTATTCTTCAGAAGGAGAGATGGAGCATTGGTTGGGAAACACATCCCTCCACTTGTAACACCTTCCTCTTCTGCCATCTTCACCTCCTCCTCCGTCGGCTCCTCAATGCTGCCTTCACTGCTCCCTAAAAGGGATCGATGTGAAGACTAGTGCCCTCAGTCCTAATATCGCATATTCTCAGAAAAATATCATCCCCGAGCATCACCTCAGGACGAAGATCACACGAAATGATGAATATAAGAAGAAACAACATCTCAATCTGATGGTTAGAGTGCCTTATATTGCCAAAACACAAATTTCAGAATACAAAATATCCAGAAAAGGTTAAAACTAGAGACGAAACCAGAGAATGAAATAAATTAAGGCTCCCTCGCTTATATAGAGTACAGACTCAATCACGCGCTAGAGCACATGTGTTTAACTCGATCATGCGCCACGCAAATGCGCGCAATCCAAAACACGCGCTACGAGCCAAGAGCTCAATGAAACCATCACCTGCGCCAACGGTGCGACGTTCGGATCACGCGCACACTATAGGCCGCGCAACCCAATCAAATGACACACTCACACCATGCAATATGAAAACATCACCCGCGCCAACGGCGCTACGCTCCAATCACGCGCAGGCTATAGGCTGTGCAACCCGATCAAATGACCGACTCACACTGTGCAATACGAAAGGTCACCTGTAAACTGACCTGTCGACGCTCCGATCACGCTCAAAGTATACAACGCACAATCCCATCAAATGACTCACGCAAGCCACGCAATATGAAAGGTCACTCGCATAGTGACCTGGAGACACCTCGATCATGCGCGATGATTATAGCACATGATCTAATCACACATGCACTCCCACAGGCGCAAACAACCCCTCAAGCTTGTGATCGCATGCCCAAAAACAGGCACGCAATTGTATCGAGCAACCTAAAATAGGCGTGCAATACTTGACTTTGGACGAAATCTACACCCTCACACCTTTTTATCACATCACAACCAAAATTTGCCTGTCCCATTGCGTACCCTTACATGAGAAGGAAACATTGACAACACCCCCTATCCCATTGCGACAGGACACACTGCCCCCCTATCGCGAAGCAGATTAGTAGCAGCCAGCACACTACTCCACTCCTCACGATCAGAGTCACTTTCCACTTACCCCTATCCAATCACGTAACCCCGCCACACATGTCTCTCCACGGTAACATACACACACATGATACCACTCCAGTATCCAGTCCCATCGCAATAAGTTAGCCATGCCCTCATGTCCCATCGAGAAAAAAAAAACAACCAAAAGCAAGTCTCCTAAGGAAAAAAAAATGCGATCATGCCCAAAAAAAAAAAAGCACAAAAAAGTTGAGCCAATCACGATACAACCACAACATGATCTTTCATAACCCAAGACCTACCAAAGAAAGAAACAGGATATACCTATTGCACAAATATCCTACCAGCATCCCACCGCTAACTATGCTCAGCTGACATCCCATCGCAAACATCGCTACTCGAAAAGTTCGAACAACACCTGTCACGCCACACGAAAAAAAGAGAGGGAGAAAGCTCGACTAATGTCCCATCGCTAAAGCAAAGAGCCCTCCTCCCGAAATACTCACCACGTGATAGTCACCAGGCACCACTGCCACAGCAAAAATGCATGGTGACTCGGAATTCCTCCCATGTCCCCTCGCGAGCCGACTACGACTCGATTTCACCAAGAACATGTCCCATCACGGCATAGCAACCTCATCTCGTCTTATTGCCTCGATATTAATCACACGTCCCCGAAACCTTGCATAGAGCCAAACCTCCTAAAAGTCCAATCGCTAACTATGCTCAATCAATATCCCATCATAGAAGCGGAGGGACTCCTCCCATGTCCCATCGCTTCTCAAAACAAGAAAAAAACACCAAGATCCAAAGGCCCCATTAGGCATATAACCAATAATCCCCCAGATCTTAATGCAAACCCCCAATGTCCCATCACAACTATGATTTGCTACGACATGAAGAAAGAGAAAAGTCTTTCTCACCCTTCATCACACTCGCAATTACTGGGACTCACCCCAGCACACAACCTAAGAAAGGGAGAATCCCCAAGTCCCATCGCGACGTCACTTCTCCAAGACATTACATCACATTGGCAACCGTCAAGCTCTACCACAGCGGACCTGAAGAAAGAAAAAGAAATCTCCAAAGTCCCATTGCATCACCCCGACAACCCATCAGTCCCATCGCGAACCACACAAACTACACACATAATTCAGGTAAGTATCACCCTCAGGCAAGTACTACCCACTTTTCAATTACTCAATATTCCTTCTAAAAGTATAATTAGCTATGATTAAGTCAGAATATTTTCAAAACCCATTTTTCTCGGCTCACGAATCACTGTAATCCTCCCATAAGAGACAATCATCAGTATTCACCGAGAAGGTTAGACGGAGCATCCAACATGCCAAGTGTCGTCTTGACAACCACATCAACGGTCGGGTCCACAAATCCTGTATCGGTGGATCTGCTCAGCGATGTCTCGGAAGCCACGTTTTTCGATGTTTTACCACCAAATTGATCTTAAGTTAAATTCCCTAAAATTTTAAAATTTCAAAACCTCTTACTTACTTCCAAAGCAAAAATCTCTTACTTTCAAAAGAAAAAAAAAGAAGAAACAACCCGATAAACCCTCTTACCGCTTACTTCTAAAACCAAAAATCTTACTCCCCCAAAACAAAAATCTTTTACTTCCGACCACAAAAAAAAAAACCTATACAAAGAGACACACCTACAAAAATTCACTTCAATTACTAGCCCAATTACCAGCCCAAACCACCCCTTCCCCTGGGAAACCGAACCATGAGTATATTTAATCTAAGAACTTATAAACGCCTATTGGAAAAGGAATGTCTGATGCGCATGTGAGCAATGATGCGCCCGGTCTGACATGACTTGCGAAAGCCTTCGACATTATATTACATTAAATTATTATCGATCTCTAGACCTATTTATAGACATTTGTATGATGCCACCGGTACCTCGACTGCATCATATCCCTCTGTTTGACTACCCTTTGTAGCAGGTCACGACATGCGGCGGATTCCTCTTGCACCCATAGATTAGGATATGGTGTTTCTCCTTTCCGTTTGATTGTCACTCATAGCAGGTCCCACCCCGTGACGGGATGCCCCTTGCACTCGCGGAATAGGATGCGTTGACTTCTCCCATCGACAGTTTATGAGAGCGGGTCACGATACACGACGAGATCGCCCCTAGGCATCCATGGCATGGAACACGCCTTTCGACAGTTACCACTGGGCCCCCGAATGCTCTATTTTAGCTTGTGCTGATAGATAATAAAGCCAAGTATGTCATGTCAGCATCCCTAATTCACATTTGTGATTTCTTAAGAGAAACGAGAAGACACCTTGAATGAGGGGTGCTTACTTCTTCGACGTGTTCTTACTTCGCAAGAGCGCGCCGAAGAGGGGCATCTGTAGACACCCCCATTTTGCCCTCTCGGAACACACAAATATGTTCGGTCAACCTCCTTTAACCCCTCAACCCTAATTAGGACCATATGCTGAAACAATAATATATGGTTGGACACAGGTTGAAACAATAGCTTTATGGCTTAGGCCCTATAACCCAAAATTGGGAACCATTCACTGAATCAATAGCATGTGGCTGAACACAGGCTGAAATAATAGCTTTGTGGCTCAGATCCCAAGGTAGGGAGGCTATATACTGAAATAATAGTATATAGTCGGAATGCAGATTAAAATAATAGTCTTGCATTTCAGACCTCCTAGCCCTGATATGGGGACCATATACTAAAACAATAGTATATGGCTGGACACGGGATAAAACAATAACACTGTGGCTCAGGCCCCATAACCCCAACGTGGGGACCATGCACTAAAACAATAGTATATGCCTGAACACAGGCTGAAACAATAGCTCTGTGGCTCAGATCCCAACATAGGGAGACTATATACTGAAATAATAGTATATAGTTGAAATGCAGGCTAAAACAATAGTCTAGCATTTCAGACCCGGCCAAGACCCGGACAACCCCGAATTAAGCGCCTAAAACCACGCGTGTAATTCGATTGCACGTGAAACCACAAGCGTGCAATCAGTCCCCCTTTCAGACCAGACTCCCTTTCCTAGACAACTCTGAGACTCAATCACGCGCTTCATATGAAATGCGCGATCGGATTGAGCGGCCCACCACCGGCACGCAATCGGCCTACACCCGACCAAGTCTTACAATCCTTGACCCCCAAGTTTCCTCAATTGTGTACTTTGAAAGTGACGCTTAATCAGATTGCACCCACAATGGTAGCATAATTAGTCTAACTTATTTATTAGAACTAGGAAACTCGTTGAGCAAGTCAACTGGTCGCTCACTGAGTCGGTGACCGACTCAAAGCGATTAAGCCCGGGAGACCAGCCCACAATCCATTTAAAAGCCTGAAACAGGGCGTCTAATTGGAGAAAACCCTATAAAAGATTTTTTTTCCTTTTTCACCTAGGGAGGCTGGAAATTTTGAGGGAGAATAGATTTTTTTTGGGATTTCAAAACCAGAGAACTTTGAGAATGAACACACAGAGCAACCTAGTCATGATTTCAAAATTCAAGCTTCGAATCTTCAAGATTTCTCTCCGCAGCCCCGGTCTTAGGTAAAAATCTTAGTTTTAGACTTAGGATTTCTCTTAGTTTTAATTATTAATATTAATTTTCAGTTTTAGACCGTAGCACCCCTTTTAGACCATAGTTTCTATATCTGGTTCTATTTCTCCGTTTCTAGAGCCAGTCCTTAATCTGACGGTCTAATTTAATTCCATTCTAAAATCTTAATTTCTAGTCCTATCATTAATCTCTGGTTCTAGTTCTTAGGTTCTAGAACCGGTCCTTAATCATACAGACTAATTTTTTGATTTCGAACCCGAATTCGGTCCTAGAATTTTAAATTATAGTTTTAATTCCTTAGTTTAGTACTTTTAAAAATCCTAAATATTAATTTAGTTTCTATAATTCTAATTTCTTAATTTAATTCATAATTATAATCCCGAAATCGACTCTGAAAAGCCCAAAATATTATTTTATAATCCAAAATCCAATTTATCTTTAATCTCAGCCACCCGATTTGCCCAAGGGAGGCTATGGAGGGTACTCGGGAACAAGGCCAATCCTCCTTAGCATAGTAGGCTCAAAACTTCCTTTTTTAGAATTATTTTATTGCTTTAATTAGGATTAAAAAATTAGTTTCATAATTTCTTCTTCGCATTTTAGTATAATTAATTTACATGCTTTATTTTTAGTAGATCCTCAGAACTCATTGCTTTGATTATAATTCTAGAAAAGTCAGTTCCTTTATTTTAATTGGATTTTAGTAAGGTTAATTCATTGCCTAAATTAGAGTTTTAGTAAAATTAGTCTTCTACTCTAGTCAGAATCGCAGTAGAACTGATTTACTTGCTTTACTTAAAATTCCAGTATAATTCGCATGCTTGATTTAATTAGAATTTTACTAGAACTAATATACTCGCATTCCTAGTACAATTAAGAGACTGATATTAATTGGACTTTTAGTAGTATTAGGACACTAAATTAATTGGAACTCTAATAAAATTAGGAAACTAAGATTAATTAGACTCTTTATAGGATCAGAATACTATAATAAATCAACATAGCAAATTTCCGCACAACCAAACTCACAATAGAATTGGGATATCTAAACTAATCAAAACTACAAAAATAACAGGAAATAAAAGGAAAACTAAACTATCTAAATTATAAAGAGAGACATTGCTACAGAAGTTCACAGGCGGACGATTCAGTAAAGAAGTAACCCACACCCGCTCTAAAGCGTGATCATTGACGTGTTGCAGCGTTGTTAAATATCTGCAGCTGGCGATCACAACAAACTAAGAACCTTCCTAGAAACCCTTTTTTATTTTACCTCCACCATTCCAAACGCCGCATCGCTAGAGTCCACTTGGGCAGAATTGGAGCCACTGATTCAACGAGGACAGAGAGGAACCCAGAAAAAGCACGCACCAATAATGACCTCTAATTCTCAATCTATATCACACATACGATGATGCATTAAGGATTGACCTTAGTTGCTAATAGCTCAGACGTATTTAAGTGTTTTCTCAAAACCGAGGCGGAAATGGGCAGGTTCGTGCTAACTTAAAACTTAATTCAACTTCTCGCTCAATTTTGACCATTAAGACATTTGATTCATGAAATTATTAATTCACAAAAGTTATAGAGTTCGTTGTCTTCTTTCCAACGCCACAAGAATCGCATCAATTCGAGTTTAGAGTTAAACCTTATGGCCAAAATACTGAGGTTGTGTCGATACTTCAGTCAAAATCGAACAATCGATTTTTCTAAGGCAAAAAAATCGATTGATTGATTTCTCCAGAATTTTAACAATTTTCTATTCTGTCAAATCTGATCGATCATTTTTCAAACCGATCGATCAGTTTTTACAGACTCAGAACCCATTTGGGCTTCTTCTTCCTCCATCCGAATCGCTCAAAACTCATGACACACATTCCTATCCATCCATACATCAACTCTAAACAACATTCACTCTATTAAGAGAATTCTTACCTTCTAAAACTCATGAAATAAGAGCACATGATGGATGGCACCGATAATGCTAAAACCCATGCTCCTCTTGATTCCAATGATTTCAAAACCCGTTCTCGCAATTGCAACGTGATGAAACCCAAGGTCAATCTCCACGATTTGTGCCCGATGAACTCACTAGATCCTCGAGAGATGCAGATCGTTCAAAAGAGGGTTCCAATCGAGGTTTCTAATCAAAATGAAAGAGAGTTTGGGAAAAATGGGTTCCCACGCTCTTGAATTGTCACCATGTCGATGATCGGCGTTCCCTTGTGGCAATTGATCGAAGAAGTAGAAGAAAAATAAGGAGAAATCGGCCAAAATACAAGGGGGGCGTGCTCCTTTTTTCTCTCTCAAGCTCTCACTTTCTTTTTCAAATTTTGCAAGGCAAGAAGCTTACGGGAGAAGCTTCTTGCATTTTACACTTGGGTGTAATTTGGTGTTAAGCTATAACACCAAAGCAAGGTGCTAGTCTTATCCACTTGCTTTAACTTGGTGTTAAGCTCTAACATCTAAGTTGTGTATTTATCACACATTCTAAGGTTCAAGTTAGGGTCCAAAGTTGGCCCAATAGTTGGCCTAATTAGTCGACCCTAATTAGTCGGCTCAAATAGTTGGCATATTCGGGTAGAGGCCCAAGTTCAAATGTTGGGCTCGGTTTCGTGTGTAGCGTGCACAAACACGCATACGCTCTACATAGGGTACGAGTTAAATTTAATGTGTTAGGAGCGTACCCTCAATTATAGCAAGTGGGGTCTGAGGCCATGTGACATAGGTCAAATGTTTGACTTGGGTCAAACCAGTGAAAATATCCCATTCTCATCAAAGGTCAATGATTCAACATTTACGAAAATTTCGGGTCATTACATTCTTCCTACATTATTCTTTCGTCCTAAAAAATTTATGCACTCTATTCAAAGAAGTATGGATACGTAGTAGTCTCTAACAAGAGTAGTTACATTCTCCTCAAGAGCCAACTACTCATTATCAATGAAATTTTGGGTCATTACATTCTACCCCCCCTAAAAGAATTTTTGTCCTCGAAAATTCATTACGCGATAATCGGATCAGAAGATCGCGAACCAATTATCAAGGTGACATCGATTCGAAAACATATTCTTATATAACACAAAGCATGACTACTATTAATGGTAGCGATACTAAGGCAAGAGAACACATAGAAGACATAATGAGATCGAAATTCTTTATAGGATAAGACAAAATCTATTAATTAAAGATTTACATCATGCAGTTAAAATTCATTCCTAGAATGCTCCCCCAATAAGTTAGGAGTCTAGTCAATCAGCCAACCATGCATATATATAAATATCCACAATAGCTAAATATCCACGACGAAGCTGAGGTCATGTAACTATTCAAGCATGGCAGACACATTCCTAGCTATCAGAATATATCGATGCTTAGTTGAAGGAATAGATTCTCAATTATATGTAGTTAGGTACATTGGGTACCAATCATAATCTGTATTACTCTTTGTAGCAGAGCACACATTACAAGATGTGCACTTGCAAGAATTCAGAATATCCACAACTAAATCCAAACATCCACAACTAAATAGATGATTATATCTATAACTAACCAATAAGTCCACAACAATTAGCAATTCCTAATAACCTCTTAAGCATAAAACAGAATGCGGAAAACCATCTAATTGTCATGGCCGAAGCGTGAATAACTATCCAAATATAACAACCTAAATCGACTAGTGTAAGGTTCTAGCATTTGAAACTCGACCTTAAATTGTAGGTCGGGAGGGCTCATGAGAGCTTGTCAATGTCTTCTATCCTTTCTTCGCCGCAAGACAATCCTTTATCAAGTGTCCTTGCCGGCCACGCTTGAAGCATGCGCCCTTGACCCACCTACACTCTTCCATCTTATGTTGCTTCTCGCATCTTGAGCAAGACTCAATTGGGGCGACTGAAGCGGTGTGTGAAGTCTGTTGCCTCCTTGACATCCAGGAGAGAATCTAACTGTTTGAGCTAGGAATGTATGCAGAGGTAATGGTCAAGATCCTTATCACTGAGCAAGATGTTGAAAAGATGCACAAAAGAAGAGATCAGTAAAATCAGGATAGAGCAAATCAAATGCAGTCACATGCCCACGAGCCGGCAAACAAGATACCGAGGCTCTTGATGTCAACACCCAGTTTGTCTGCTTAGACTATCCACTTGATCTCTTGCACCCGATCTCTCTACACTATTTTCCACTAGGGATCAGCCTCTCCATCTAGTTTGAAGGTTGCCCATCTCACTTTCTTATCCTCAGTGCAAGGAAGTACACTGAAGATCTTCTCCATTTCATTCAACCACTTTTCAGCCTCAAGTGGATGTACTTGACCCAAAAATCTCAGAGGACACATTCTTCTAAATTCTGAAAAATTTTGAAGGTTGGTGCCTAGTCGCTAGTAGCTCCGTCCATTGTGCTATTAAAGTCATCTGTTGTGTAATTGCGTTGGCCATGGTCTTCAATAGTTGTCTATCACTATTACTATCATTCTCTCCTCTCAATGGAGTGTCGCTTGGACCGGTGGCGATTCCTACACCATGCGATGTGCCCTCGCCACTTGTGAGACCTCTGTTACGTCTTGGCCTACCGTGTGGGACCATATCAATCTGTCATAATGAAACAAAGATTTCAATTAACAATGATCGTGATAAAATCTAAAGCCATATCTCTGAACCCAAAGCCATAACTCTATCTGTAATAATCCCAGATTTTATGAACCGAGTAGGTTTGGTGTAGTTCAAGTGTGTATATGTGGTTCACAAGGGAACCCATGCACAAACTCACACTTGGAGTATATGTGTTTAACACATAAGGAGGTAAAGACATTTGACACCAGTATAAAGTGTTGGTATTTTACATGTTGAAAAACCCAACTAATGGAGATAAGGGAGAGGGATCTCACACGTGGGTTTCATTTAGAACCCTTTTTGAGTTGTGGGAAATGGAGAGAGAGAAAGAGAAGAGGAAGAAAAGAAGGGGCTTTGAAGAGAAAGATAGAATAGTTGGGAGATTTAGGTGAGTGGATCTAGTAGAAGGTGAGTGAAGTAGAGTGATTGTGCATGGAGATTCGTGCTGCACATTTCTTAGGAACACGTGGGGGTCCGTGAGATTGATGAGAAGTGGGAAGAAGATCTAGGTTGTTAAAACCCTCTTTGACATCTTCAAGAAAGAGAAGATCAAGTCCAAGGAACATTGATGGCATTTAAGGTAAGGATTTAATGCTAGTTGTGTAGTAATTTTAGCATTTAATGTTCCTTGAAATATAGGGTTTGAAATAGTTAAGGTTTGGTGAAGATCGAGTTTGGGTAAAACTCTGATCTGAAATGTCTCTGTCCCTCGTGCGCACGAGCTTAAAAGCTCGCTCGTGCGCGCAACAGAGACATAACTTAAATAGCCTTGCGAAAGGATAAGAGGAGCTGTGAGAAGGCTGTGTCTCGCTCGCGCGAGGACTTAGAGGCATAAAGGTCTCGCTCGAGCGAGGCCTCACACGACACCCATCAGACAACTGAATGTCAATTCGGACGCACGAGATTTTGACCAACACGCTCATGGCGCTAGAGCCTCGAGGCTTCGCTGCGAGGAACAAGGTACTTTACCTTGTTCTTTTCTTTCGAATTCTTCAGTGGTTTATGTCTTTTATTCTTCTAGGCTTTCTTATAAGATGTTGGATGCATTAAATTGTAGGATCGACACGTGGGATTTGAGTGAGTGCATGCTTGATACGATTGGATTTAGTCTCCGTGCGACTTGTTGCGGCTCTGAGTGTGCTTGCTTTATTTGTTGGTGATAAAAATGATTAAAAATCAAAGAAAGAGTAAAACAGGGGATGAAATCAACACAACTGAGAAATCCTAGACCTGCAAGATACAGGGTCCATTTGTAGCAAGTTTTGATAAGTAAGAGTTTGTCCCACAGGGAAAGGTGATCTACAGCTCCAAAGGAGCCATCTCTAGTAGTCCCTCGGATCGACTCTGGTCTGGCGATCCTAAGGAGGGAGTTTAAGGTCACTTATTCTAAGTATTCTAAGATAGCCTAATGAATTAACTACAGAAAGGGTTGAGGAGATGGATGGAGTGTGGAAAATAAATATAAAAGGGTGAGAAGTATGTTATTGAGTTTAGATCAGAGGAGTTTTGTAACACAGATTCATATCTGATGTTATGGAAATTCTGTCCAATGGCTACATTATCACCAAAGAGAAGAAAGAATCCAACTCATCCCTGTGCCATGATCTGATCCCTTAAGGTTATAACCTGTCCACTTAAATGGTCACAAACTATCCCATAGGGGAACCACAATCCAGAGATGGGTCAAAACAAGTTAATCATTGTAGGCACTACTTCATCCAAGCTACAAAAGCTCAGGAATCTATAGGGAACCTCAACCTCTAAAGCTCTGTGTGGGGCTAAGGCTGTATAGGACCATGATAGCCCAGACACATAGAACCAGCAAGAGGTTGAGTACCACCTTAGATCCAGCTGTCCATTGCTTGAGTGGGGCTGCAATGGTCCAGTCACAAGCCCATAATCTCCATAACTAGATCAGATCTAACATCTGATGGTGGGTCTATACAAACATATGGGGAGTCTGCCTCTGCACAATCTCCTACCAGGCTTAACAGCTCAATCTCGGGGAAGAAGGATCCATCTTGGATCGGCGGATTGGATTCACCCTAAGGCTATAACCTATCCACTTGAATGGTCACAGACTATCCCAGAGGCTATCCTCCTCACAGAGCCCAAGACAAAACAAGTTAGTTGCTTCCACCACCATGGTCACAAGGCTACAAGCTCAGGCTCCTATGAGAGTTTCATACCTAGTGGGTCCTGTGGTGGGGCTAAGGCTGTAAAGGACCATGATAGCCTAGACACACAGGTCACTTGAATCTGAGTTGGATCCTTAGAATCAGTCCTCCATTGCTTTGAAACACAGCCAAAGCAATGGCGGATCACAAGGCAGCAGCCTTGCACAGAATAGCTCACAAATACGCACATCCCATAAGAGTAAAAATCCTATCACAAAAACTCCATTAATCTAATTTCAATAAACATACATAGGCATGGCCAGCAAATACTGGGCCGTGGAGAGAAGAAAAAAAAAAGAAAAGAACGAAAACTACTTACAGGAAAAGAGAAACGATCTCAAATCAAGTCTATATTAAAAATCCAAGATCCCCAAACCTAAACTAAGTTTGGGTTTATATAGCAGTGGGGTGGCGGCGCATTAGGGTTAGGAAACCCTAATTTTAACGATGCCACGTGGCTGAATAGTGATCCTTGGATTCCTCAGGGCGCGTGCACGGAGATTTGAGCATGGGGGTGCGTGCCCTAATCGCTGGAAATCCCCAAAAAGTCCTCTGAAGAATGATGGAAGTTGGAGTTTAGAGCTTCGCCAGGTTGCAGTCGATTCCCAGACTTATCGCGTGGTAGCTCTGTTCTTCGCGTGGTTGAATTCAACATTAGAGCTTCCGACGTCACATGGTTGCAGCTTCTTGATGCTTTGAGCAGTCGCGAGGTAGACAGTTAAGCTCTCACTGGGTTGGGCTTTGCGCAGTTGGATTGATAATTGTGAATAGCGCGGGAACTGCGCGAGCATTCCATTTCACTTCGTGAGGCTAATTCTGGATTTCGCGAGACTGCTTCCTTTCTGAACAGCGAGAGAAACTACGTGAGAAGTTCACTTCTTAATGGATCTTCGCGAGGCTTTTCTGAACTGCGCGATAGGTTCTCTTGATATTTGCATCTCACGGCTATTGCCGCAATGCGGCGAGATTCAGTTCTCTCTCCTCAAGCTGTTACGGCGAACCACGAGAGTGAGAGGGTCTTCTTGAGCTGCGAGGCTGCCGCGACCTTGAACTTCTAAACTTTGCGAGAGCTGCGTGACTCAAGGCTTCTGAAGCTCTTCTGTCACTCTACTGCGCGAGAACTTGCTTGTGAAATCTTGGGACTTCACGAGGACTGTGCGAAGTGTATTTTTCTGAATCTTCTGGAGCTTTGTCAGCTGCGCGAGGCTCTTCTATGGTCTGGATTCATGGTTCATTCTTCCGAGGGACTTCTGGTGCCAACACAGGCTCCTTAGCAGGATTTATGGCCTTATTGCCCTGCTGTTTATTACCTACAGAAAACACTTAACAGACATTTATTAGATGGCTAAGGGTCTAATCAAAGGCTAAGTTAAGGGGTGAAAAGTGGTACTATTCAGGTCTTAACACGACTCGATTCGAGGTAGGAAAATTCAGCACCATGTATGTTTTACCTTCAACTAGCATGTGTGTAATGATATGATAAGTAAATATGTGCTCTTCCCTTAGTTGATTTATAATTGCATGAATCCATCCATAATTAGATCACATGATTTTATAAATACAATCACTAAGAAAGAGAATCTTGTGTGTGTGTGTGAAAATGATTGGATAAGTATGTGTGTGACATCAAGGTGAAGTAAGCCATGTTGTGTGCGATAGCAAAGAAATGTGAATTAGTATGTGAGAACCATATGTGAAACTTTAACTAAGTATATTTACCACAACTCACAGTGACAAACTATATGTAACATGCACATTGAATTTAAGGTTTAAATTGTGAATACCCAACCGACACGGCGGGATACCCGTGACCGACATGGCAGGATATCCGTGACCGATACGACGGCCAATCCGTATAAATTATGTACCGGTTCGGCGGAATATCCGTTCTTTGATTTCTAATAGTGAAAATACTTCGTCCGGTACAAGTCACCTCTTGCTAAGGGGCTTGGGCATTGTGAAATGGTTCATATGAACGGCGATGGTGGGTACTTCCATCGGGGGCTCGATGTTATATTGCTCGAGCAATTATTTAAGTGATTCTTTTAAGTGTGTGTATGTGGGTGTGTTTCTTTTTTACTAGTAGAAATGTGATTAGAAATCATGCATCAGATAGCCTTTTTGGGTCAGGCAATGGTTATAAATTCTGTTCCATGTTTAGAAATGTGTCATGAAATATATGTGTGATGTCGGGAAAATATACATGCTATTGTATTTCCTTATTGAGCTATGATGTAGCTCACCCTTGGACTATACATCACAGGTTCAGGGATAGCTGAGGATATTGAGGACCAGGACCAAGAGGACACGGACTATGTGCCTTTGGAGGAGACGGAGCCCCCTCCAGAGGACTTCTTTTAGTAGACGTGCACTATGACACTTGATATTTTTTTGGGAAACTATTGTAAGGCTTGGTATGCCAGGCCAAAATTCATATGTAGGATGTTAAATTGCACGGTACTTATTCTTTTTGCGAACCATCCCTGGGTAACTTTTGATGTGTCACTGATGGTTCGGTTCAGTTCTTTTTCTCATGCAATTGGCATGTGGATTGAACCGTCTTTGTAGTTAACATCATCTTACATAGAAATGAATGTCAACTGTTTTACTTGTAGGTCTAATTGATAGTTAGACGTGAATTGTTTTTGCTTAGATGTGGACTTACCAAGTGTTCCATGTGATGTTTGGGATGCGATCTAAATGGTTGCATCGACGGCACGGGTTTTGGGGTACCAAAATCCGGGCTGTCATAGTTGGTATCAAAGCCGTTTCTTTTAGAAATTCTGACAATCATTCATTTTATCAGAGCATAGGGACTTCTGCTAATGAAACCAAGGTTTTCATGTACAGACCGTGATATTTTCTAGGGGAAGGGGCCAACCAAGGGGAGGCCAGAAATGGAATCTGAGGAGTTTAGATGAAATTCCTACAGCTTCCAATTGGATTCCATTGAGGGACCAAGAGATCCCAGAGACAAGTATTCCAGAAATGAGAAATCCAGAAGTAAGGGTCCCAGAGATACGTGCTCCCGTAGTGAGAATTCCGGAGGAAAGAATTTCGGAAGTAAGAATCTCGGAAACATCACAAGATAGACAAGCACGAATGAGAGAAGAAAGGGACCGAATGATGCACACAATGGAGGCCATGGCGAACACTATGGATCAGCAAGCAGTGTTATTGACCACCAATAACCATCAACAAGCACCACCTATCCCTCCAATTCCAACTACAAACCCATATCACTCGGGTTTTATAGAGTTTAGAAAACTAAGGCCTCCTAGTTTTTTTGGGCAGACTGATCCATTGGAGGCAGAGAAGTAGCCGAACCAAATCGAGAAGCTTTTACAGCATATGCCATGTACCGAGGCCAAAATGGTGACATGGGCTTCATGTCAGTTGAAGGGCGATGCCGATCCATGGTGGAAGTCGGTGATGTTGAAGAGAGAATTGGAGAACCCTGAAGGGATATGGACTTGGCAAGAATTTTGTGACAATTTCAACAAGGAATACTTCCCAAGGCAATTGAGGAACCAGATGGTGTCTTAGTTTATGAGGTTAGATCAGGGGGCCATGACGGTTAGAGAATATGGCGCAGAATTTATCAGATTGTCACGATTTGCACCAGAGTATGTGGCCACAGAGAGAATGAAGGCCCATAAATTTGAAGAGGGATTGAGGCCGAGCCTACGTGAAAAGGTTACGGCTTTTGAAATGGAGACGTACCTTGACGTCATGGGGAAAGCGCTGGTCATTGAAAAATCCGAGTGAAGAGGATAGGTGAATCAGAACGTGGTTGGAAACTATGAATTGGTGAATAAAAATCTGCGTTTCACACCATCCTATCGGGGAGCGTTCACCTAGACACATTATTCCAGGCCTCCACAAGTCAGTTATTCTAGGCCACCAATGTCTACATTCGTGCGACCCACTCGCTATGAAAATCCGGCCACCACTACCGGAGTATTGGTCACACAAGGAGTCTCAAGAACGGCGCCATCAGCACCACGAAAGACATGTGCCAAGTGTGGCAAACCACATAAGACATCGGATTGTAGACGGGAAACTTGAGGTTGTTTTAAGTGTGGGAAGATGGGGCATCTGATTAGGGACTGCCCTGTGTTGAGAAATGAAGGGAGAGTGAATACCCCAAACCACAACGGCCTACTCAACAAACATGACCAGTTATGCAGGGCCGAGTGTATGCAATTACCGCTCAGGACGTACAACATACAAATAACATCATCGAAGGTATGGCATTTTATCAAAGAAAGCTTACTTATTCTAAATTAGAAAAAGATGCTACCTAGATATAATTAGTCTGTAAATTTAATTTTCATTGCATGTCAAAATATTTGCTGACTCTAGTTGTGTGAAATGTTAAAACGTGTCATGCACCTCTGATCTATTAGTCACACAACGTAGGTATACTACGATTATACCAACAGAGGGATATATGTTGGCATGGGGCACGGGTATTAATTGACCCTGGAGCTACTCATTCGTTCGTAACCTCAAAATTTGTGGCCGAATTGAGTGTCACTCCAGAATCTTTAGATTTTACTATGCAAGTTTCAATTCCTACGGGGGATGCAGTACAAACGGGCTTGTGTTGTCGATCGATCGTGGTTTTAGTAGGAGATCACGAAACGACGGTAGACCTCGTATTATTGGATATGCAAGGATTCGACGTAATCCTTGGCATAGATTGGTTGTCCGCGTATCATGCCCACGTCGACTACCTGCGAAAGATCATCACTTTCCGACCACCGAATAGGAAACCATTTCAGTTTATCGACGACAAGGCTAATGTAATACCGATCATATCCGCAATACGAGCAATGCGTCTGATAAGGAAGGGCGGCAATGCGTACCTTGCATTTCTAAAAGAGCAGGAGGAGAAGCATGTGATAGCCAATATTCCGGTAGCTTGCGAGTTTGAGGATGTATTCCCAGATGAGCTACCGGGGTTACCACCTAATCGGGAAGTGGAGTTCTCTATTGACTTAGCTCCAGGCACGGAACCAGTATCCAAAGCACCTTACCAAATGGCACCGGCGGAGTTAGTAGAATTGAAAGCGCAGTTGCAGGAACTTCTGGATAAGTGGTTTGTGAGGCCCAGTGTGTCTCCTTGGGGGGCACCGGTCTTGTTCATGAAGAAGAAGGACAGATCGATGAGGTTATGCATTGATTACCGTCAACTGAACAAACTCACAATCAAGAATCGCTACCCACTCCCGCGAATCGACGATTTATTCGATCAATTACAGGGAGCGAATTTCTTTTCAAAAATCGATTTGAGGTCCGGATATCACCAGTTAAAGGTCAAGGCCGAAGATATTCCGAAGACGGCATTTCAAACTAGATATGGGCACTATGAGTTCTTGGTAATGCCTTTCAGCTTGACAAACGTGTCGGCATCATTCATGGATCTCATGAATAGAGTGTTCAAGCCTCATCTGGACACATGTGTCATGGTTTTTGTTGATGACAAATTGATCTACTCAAAGACAAAGGAAGATCATGAACAACATTTAAGAATCGCATTGGAGACATTGCGAGTGCATCAACTATATGCTAAGCTTAACAAAAGTGAGTTTTGGTTGGAGCAGGTGAGCTTTTTGGGACACGTAGACTCTGAAGAAGGAATTAGGGTGGACCCAGCTAAGAGAGAAGCAGTGGTTCAGTGGGAACAACCTAAAATAGTTACTGAAATGAGAAGCTTCCTAGGCTTGGCAGGGTACTATCAACGGTTCGTAGAAGGATTTTCGAAGCTCTCCCGTCCGCTTACCAAATTAACAAGAAAGAACACCAAGTTTCAGTGGACCGAGGCATGCGAAGAAAGTTTCAAAGAGTTGAAGAAGAGACTTATGTCGGCACCTGTACTCGCGATTCCAGACGGCACTAGGGGATTAGTCGTGTTCAGCGACGCGTCACACAACGGCTTGGGTTGTGTGCTCAATCAACACCAGAAGGTCATAGCATATGGATCCAGACAGCTTAAGGATCATGAGAAGAATTACCTGACACACGACCTCGAGCTAGCTGCGATGATTTTTGCATTGAAAATATGGCGGCACTATTTGTATGGGGAAGCCTTCGAGACATTCATCGACCACAAGAGCCTCAAATATTTATTCACACAGAAGGATTTGAACATGAGGCAAAGGAGGTGGATTGAATTTCTTAAGGACTACGACTGCTCCATACAATACCACCCAGGTAAGGCAAATGTGGTTGCCGACGCCTTAAGCCGTAAGAACTCCGCACAATTATCAAACCTAATTTTGGCACTTCACAGATGGAAGTTACTAGAGGATATAGCTTTGTGCGATGCACGATTTGAAGCGAAGGTTTTAGGAGCCTTGTTAGCAAACATTACTATCAGATGAACCATCTTCAATCAGGTCTATGAACTACAGTTGAAAGATACCGAATTGATGAAAATCCGCCAAGGAGTAATGAACGATGCTCAGCCTGACTTCTCAGTTAAGAGTGATGGATCACTATTATACAAAGGGAGATTATGCATCCCAGCGGATGCTGATCTACGGCAACTCATCTTAGACGAGGCTCACAAATCATCCTATGCCATCCACCCGAGGAGCTCTAAGATGTATCAAGACTTAAAAAGAGGCTTCTGGTGGAGAGGGTTGAAAAAGGATGTCGCAGAGTATGTGTCAAGGTGTTTGGTCTGCCAACAGTTGAAAGTAGATCACAGACATCCCGCAGGATTATTACAGCCATTGCCCATACCAAAGTGGAAGTGGGAATCCATTTCCATGGATTTCATTTTGGGATTGCCCAGGACGGCAAGGAGGCATAACGCTATATGGGTGATTGTTGACCGACTCACGAAGTCCGCTCATTTCTTACCTTACAACATGATCTACACCGCAAGTAGATTGGTGGATCTATATATCAGAGAGATTGTACGGTTGCACGGCATTCCCGTGAGTATTGTTTCAGATAGAGATCCGCTATACACTTCACAATTTTGGAAAAAAATTCAAGGAATGGGCACTCGACTCGATTTCAGTTCGGCTTTTCATCTGCAAACAGATGGCCAGACGGAGAGAGTAAAGCAAATTATTGAAGATATGCTACGGGCATGCATGCTCGATTTTCATGGAGCATGGGATCAGCATTTACCATTAATCGAGTTTGCCTACAACAATAGTTTTCAAGCAAGTATTGGCATGGCACCGTATGAGGCTCTATTTGGGCGGAGATGTCGATCCCCAATCAATTGGGAGGAGACAGGAGAAAATTTTGTTTTAGGGCCCGAGATTCTAGTGAGTAATACTGAGAAGGTACGCTTGATTAGAGGACGACTACGAGCTGCTCAAAGCAGACAAAAGAGCTATGCGGACCTAAGAAGAACGAGCGTCGACTTTCAGGTAAAATCCGTTCTAAATCCACTAATTTACAAATCCCTACATGCATACAAATTTTAATATAGTGCGGACTAAACTTTCAGAAAGGAGAAAAAGTGTTTGTGAAGATTTTGCCAACAAAGGGCGTACTACAATTTGGAAAGCGTGGGAAGTTGAGCCCGTGGTACGTGGGTCCATTTGAGATATTAGGACGAGTTGGAGAGGTTGCCTACAGACTCACCCTACCTCCTCACCTCTCTGACATGCATGACGTCTTTCATGTCTTGATGTTGCGACGATACGTTAAGGATCCAACACATGTGCTGGATTATCAACCCATAGAAATCCAAGAGGATTTGATCGTTCAAGAAGATCCAGTGCAAATCCTTGATCGGAGAGAGCAAGTACTTCGCACGAAGAAGATCCCCTTAGTACTTGTCAAATGGCGAAATCATTCCCAAGAGGAAGTGACATGGGAACGTGAGTCTGATGTGCGACAAGCCTATTCGGATCTTTTTGCATAAGGTAGTTTCCGTTTTCCAAAATTCAATACAAGTATAAATTTAATGAAGTATGTGGTCTTGTAGAAAGAAATCTCAAGAAATTCTTCTTTTATGTACGTGTGTTATCTATAGATTGAAATTTTTATATATGGTCGATTTGTTGCACAAATACATTGGGAAATGGGCATATGCCAAGTGGTAACGGGTGAGAGGTGAAGCTGCAAGTTGAAAACAGGAGTGAACAAATGAAGCAAAAATGCTTCATAAATTATGTCTATCCCTCGCTCACGTGAGAACTTATAGCTCGCTCGAGCAAGCTCCACAGACACGACAAAGAGAAAACGCATTAGCCTTTTTAGTGCTTTTTGGGAGCCTGTTGCTCGCTCGCGCGAGCCACTATACCTCACTCGCGCGAGGAACAGGATATAAATTTGGGGCAGAAACCCTTCCCTGCCCATTTCGTTCAAATTGAGAGAGAGGGAGAGCTAGGGTTTTGGGTCTTCGAAGAGAAAACCTTCAAATCCATCCGAGTGAGGGTTCCTTTTCACCATTTCCGACGGATTTTCGCGCACAAAGGTAATTTTCCACCCAAATCTACCTTTATTTTCCTCATTTTGTCCATTTGAAGCCTAGAATGAGTACATCCGACCCAGACCCTAGGCAAAGGAAGAAATTGGCAGTCAAGCCGCCATCTTCGAAGAAAAGGGCAGCGCCTCCACCATCCCCTTTAACCCAGCCCGCCCCATGGTGGGAAGACAAAATTTTTACCCCCGAATGGAATATCCACATAAGCTGTTTTGATGATCCGGACACTACTACCCGCGGTTGGTTAGACTTTTCTACCAAAACCTAACCACCAACAACATAGAGACCAAACTCAAATGCGAGATTGATGGCAAGGCTTTCGTATTTGAAGCCAAAGACATCGGGCATGCAATGGGATGCCCGCTAACCTATATTGAGGACAGGATTTCCAAACCCCCATTCCCCAATGAATGGACCTTTCTTAAGATTGTGGCCGACATGACAAACGGGGTCACGGCCACGGGTAAATCTATCACCCGGGCCTAATTGCCTCTGCGCATGTGGCCCCTTGATATAATTTTTCAGAAAAATCTATTCCCATTAGGCCACGACCAAGAAAGGAGGGTCCCCTTTTTTAACACAATTCATGCTGCGTTCCATGATAGGTGGTTTAGCGCCCCTATCCTTGTGCGTCAAGGCATCCTCTATGCTTTGGACAGAAACAAGCAGGACGCCGTTCCCAAACCCGTTAACAAACTGCCCCATGCCCGATTAATTTCGAAGCTATTTGAGCTTCACGATGGGAGTGATGGGTTCGAAATTCAGGCCCATGAGTCCTCTCACACAGACAACATAGAGCTATATTGCATTGGCGATTTAAATCGCAACCTACAAAGTTTACGGGATAGCCTCAAGAAGAAAGGAACCACTCCGCCCTCTACCTCACAACCGGGATCTACACCTTCCACGAGTTCCCAGCCTACACCACCGTCTTCATCCCAGCCAATGCTCATCACCATGGAAGACATGATGCGCGAGCTGCTACAACGGACATGTGACATTGGCCTAAGTCAGACAAAAATACACCTCCATCAGCATTTCCAAGAGGTGGTCAGCATAGATCTCATGCGTCACGCATATCCCCAGGCTTACCGTGAGCGTCTTGCTGCCATGCGGGCCGCTATCTTTGGTTCTTCTAGTTCCAAGGCAACTCATCAAGATCACGGCATCGGCGAAGCCGAGGGCGATGAGGATGATGACGGCGATGGCGATGGCGGTGACGATGGAGATGAGGCGTTGAGGGTGATGACGAGTAAGGAGATTTTAGGAAAGTTTTCCAAATTTTGAAAAGAAATTGTATAAATCTGATGTCATTTTGAAAAGTTAATTCTAGAACTGATGTGGCATGGCTGTCACTTTTAGTTATTTTGATGTACATTTGAAGTCTAAAGGTGAACTATGACGGCATGGATAGGTTAAAAGTAGTTCCAATGCATATGTTCTCATTTAAATATATGTTTTGGGGTTGCATGGATCCTTCAATGTTTGTGTATGAGACCATTTTGTTATCTTTTGCAGGATGTACGGTATATGATGGGTAGAAATAATTTAGCATGTTAACTGATAATTGCATGGTGTGTGAGGGTATATTGTATTCTTTTGCAAGATGTATTTTTATTCCTTTAAGCAATTCTATTATTGTTCTAACCTTTTCCGAGTGACTAATGGCAACTTTCGAGGACGAAAATTTTATAAGGTGGGGTGAATGTAATAACCCCAGATTTTGTGAACCGAGTAGGTTTGGTGTAGTTCAAGTGTGTGTATGTGGTTCACAAGGGAACCCATGCACAAACTCACACTTGGAGTATATGTGTTTAACACATAAGGAGGTAAAGACATTTGACAGCAGTATAGAGTGTTGGTGTTTTACATGTTGAAAAACCTAACTAATGGAGATAAGGGAGAGGGGTCTCACATGTGGGTTTCATTTAGAACCCTTTTTGAGTTGTGGGAAATAGAGAGAGAGAAAGAGAAGAGGAAGAAAAGAAGGGGCTTTGTAGAGAAAGATAGAATAGTTGGGAGATTTAGGTGAGTGGATCTAGTAGAAGGTGAGTGAAGTAGAGTGATTGTGCATGGAGATTCGTGCTGCACATTTCTAAGGATCGCGTGGGGGTCCGTGAGCTTGATGAGAAGTGGGAAGAAGAGCTAGGTTGTTAGAACCCTCTTTGACATCTTCAAGAAAGAGAAGATCAGTCCAAGGAACATTGATGGCATTTAAGGTAAGGATTTAATGCTAGTTTTATAGTAATTTTAGCATGTAATGTTCCTTGAAATATAGGGTTTGAAATAGTTAAGGTTTGGTGAAGATTGAGTTTGGGAAAAACTCTGATCTGAAATGTCTGTGTCCCTCGCGCGCACGAGCCAAAGAGACATAACTTAAATAGCCTTGCGAAAGGATAAGAGGAGCTGTGAGAAGGTTGTGTCTCACTCGCACGAGGACTTAAAGGCATAAAGGTCTCGCTCGAGCGAGGCCTCGCGTGACACCCATCAGACAACTGAATGTCAATTAGGTCACACGAGGTTTTGACCAACTTCTGCTCGGGCGCCCAAGCCTCGGGGCTCGCTCGCTTGAGGAACAGGGTACTTTACCTTGTTCTTTTCTTCCGAATTCTTCAGTGGTTTATGTCTTTTATTCTTCTAGGCTTTCTTATAAGATGTTGGATGCATTAAATTGTAGGATCGACACGTGGGATTTGAGTGAGTGCGTGCTTGATACAATTGGGTTTAGTCTCCGTGTGACTTGATTCGAGGTAGGGAAATTCAGCACCATGTGTGTTTTATCTTCAACTAGCATGTGCGTAATGATATGATAAGTAAATATGTGCTCTTCCCTTAGTTGATTTGTAATTGCATGAGCCCATCTATAGTTAGATCACATGATTTTATAAGTACAATCACTAAGAAAGAGAATCTTGTGTGTGTGTGTGTGTGTGTGAAAACGATTGGATAAGTATGTGTGTGACATCAAGGTGAAGTAAGCCATGTTGTATGCGATAGCAAAGAAATGTGAATTAGTATGTGAGAACCATATGTGAAACTTTAACTAAGTATATTTACCACAACTCACGGTGATAAACTATATGTAACATGCACATTGAATTTAAAGTTTAAATTGTGAATACCCAACCGACACGGCGGGATACCCATGACCGACACGGCGGGATATCCGTAACTGATACAGCGGCCAATCCGTATAAATTGTATACTGGTTCGGCGGGATATCCGTTCTTTGATTTCCAATAGTGGAAATACTTCGTTCGGCACAAGTCACCTCTTGCTAAGGGGCTTGGGTATTGTGAAATAGTTCATATGAACGACGATGGTGGGTACTTCCATCGGGGGCTCGATGTTATATTGCTCGAGCAATTATTTAAGTGATTCTTTTAAGTGTGTGTATGTGGGTGTGTTTCTTTTTTACTAGTAGAAATGTGATTAGAAATCATGCATCAGATAGCCTTTTTGGGTTAAGCAATGGTTATAAATTCCATTCCATGTTTAGAAATGTGCCATGAAATATATGTGTGATGTCGGAAAAATATACATGCTATTGTGTTTCCTTATTGAGCTATGATGTAGCTCACCCTTCGAATATACGTCACAGGTTCAGGGATAGTTGAGGATATTGAGGACCAGGACCAAGAGGACACGGAGTACGTGCCTTTGGAGGAGACGGAGCCCCCTCCAGAGGATTTCTTTTAGTAGACATGCGCTGTGGCACTTGATATTTTTTTGGGAAACTATTATAAGGCTTGGTATGCCCGGCCAAAATTCATTTGTAGGATGTTAAATTTTACGGTACTTATTCTTTTTGCGAACCATCCCTGGGTGACTTTTGACGTGTCACTGATGGTTCGGTTTGGTTCTTTTGCTCATGCAATTGGAATGAAGATTGAACCATCTTTGTAGTTAACGTCATCTTACATAGAAATGAATGTCAACTGTTTTACTTGTAGGTCTAACTGATAGTTAGACGTGAATTGTTTCTGCTTAGATGTGGACTTACCAAGTGTTCCATGTGAAGTTTGGGATACGATCTAAATGGTTGCATCGACAGTGCGGGTGCCGAAATTCGGGCTGTCACACTATCACGATCAAGCACAGGTTTCAATCAGGAGTGATCGTGATGACATAACCTAACATACACTAACTCTCCTATGTTCCGACAGAATCTAATGTCATATCTCTAATACCAACTGTGACAGAGTCATAGTTGGGTCTCATATGTCCTAATAGAATCTACTACCATAGCTTTGATACCAACTGTGACAACCCGAATTTTAAACGTGGCTTCTGTCTTCCCTTCAATATATCAAATATTTTTTAACTTTTTTTAGGTACCAATATTTGCAACCAAATATTCTAACCTGCAAACGAGGGTTTTCATATGTTAAAATCATCGATTGCCCTAAATCAGATGATGGGATCATTTTTTGGCCCAATCTCTCACAAGACAGATCTTTACATCATGGATCACCTATTAGACAACCAAAGAGCATATCATGCGAAGGAATTCTCTAGTCACTTTTAGGATGTGATCATTGCAAAAAAAATAAATCAAAGATGATCTAAGCAATACACCTAAGCTCCATGTGACATCAAAATAGTGTTACGAGTGTCATATGGTGTAGGATTTTGGACGATCTCCATTGGAGTATTTGGAGTACTGGGAAGGTACTCCAGGTAGAGTACCCTCCCCATACTTCAACATCCATATGGAGGTTCACATGACAATCAAAGCATATTTTACCACGTGGAGCAAGGTAGCATTGTTTAGATCATTTTTGAAAAAGAAAAATTTAAAACAGCATCTCCATATATTTTTGGGGTCGTAACTCTGTCACGATCAAACACAGGTTTCAATCAGGAGTGATTGTGATAATCTATAGCCATAACCTAACATAGACTGACTCTCCTATGTTCTAACATAATTTAATGCCATATCTTTGATAGCAACTGTGACAGAGTTATAGTTGGGTCACCTATGCCCTAATAGAATCTATTTTCATAGCTTTGATACCAACTGTGACAGCCTAAATTTTCCTAACTTAAATTTTCAAATTGCGCGCAATTCAGCTCCCGTCACCGATGAAATGTGACAAACAGAAAACATGTCACAGTTGTGACCCACCGAGCACCCCGCCTTTGTGACCCACCGACTCTTCGATTGTGCGTCGTCTACCCCGCACAGAATCTGATCAAACGCAAACACCACGATGCGTAATTGACCCACTAACCGCCCATTTACATGCCCAGAACGTCGCGCACAATTGGGTTATGCACCACTAAAGACGCGCATAATTCCTAAAACACTCGCATAAGAACGATAACCAAACCCATTGTCTCATCGCATTGTCTCGTCCCCATCACGCGCCCACAAGTATACACCACAACAGGTCCCATCGTGACAAACGCAACTCAGGATTCATAATTACTCCACCCACAATCCCATCGTAACTCAAAAATTCAAAAATCACTCCCTGATGACCACCACGGGCTCCATTGTGACAAATAAACTAGCAAAATCGACCCATTAGAACCCTGAAAAGCCAAAAAAATAAAAGTCCCATCACACACTCACAGACAAGTCATACCATCCCACCGCGATCAGAAAACGAACGGTCTCCCCCCTTGTCCCATCACATAATCGCGCGACCCTAACCAGAAGGAAAACCACTCGCGTCCCGTCACACATACTAGGTAACACATCCCATTGCGACAAAAACATACACCACCATCCTAACCCCTGAATTAAACACAACCAACCCCATCATCCCATCGTGACATCGAAACCCTACCACACCATTAGTGTTGAAGACAAGTCCCACCGCGATCTCAGCACACTACTCAAATCGACCCAACCCATTATATAACCCAAGATCTACCAAAGAAAGAAATGAACCATCACTGTCCCATCACGGCACCAAATCGAACATCCCATCACTAACACCAGAAAAGAAACAATCCATCACTGCACAAAACCAGAGAGGAGAACCATTAATGTCCCATCACAAATCACACCTCATCGGACATCCCATTATATAACCCAAGATTTGCCAAAGAAAGAAAGAAGAGATAGACCACCAGGTTCCATCGCAACCTGCCACAACACGCAACCATAAGGGAAGCTCAACCAATGTCCCATCATGGAGAGTGAGCCCGGACCCCCCAAAGGCCCCATCGCGCCAACAATCATCAGGCCCTGCTACCACAGAAACGGAAAGAGGAGAGAAAGACTCTCTGATGTCCCATCGCATCCTATCATGCAATCGTCAAGTTCCCTCACGAGCAATACAAAAGCCTTCCGACGATAAATTAGGTAAGTATTACCCCCTCTACTCGATATTCTTGCAAAAAATATATAAGATAACTTATATTAAGTCAATGTTTCAAAACCTGTCTCTCCCAATCTACCAATCACTATAGTCCTCCCAAAAGAGACAATCATCAACATTCGTGAGAAGGTTAGACAGAATATTCGGCATACCAAGTGTCATCTTGGCAGTCAAACAAAGGTCGAACCACGAATCCCGTATCGATGGATCTGCTCAGCAATGTCTTGGAAGCCACATTTTCAGAAGTTTTACCACCGAATTGATCTTTAGTTAAAAACCCTAAAATTTAAAAACTTTTATCTATCAAACTTTCACTTCTCATCACCCCAATCCATCCTCTCCCCTGAGAAATCAAACACGAGTATACTTAACTCTGATAAATCACAAATGTCCACTGGAAAGGGACTCGTAGCGAGTCACTGGTGTGAGCAATGACGCGCCCGACCTAACATGACTTGCGAAAGCCTTCGCCATCATATTACGTCATATCATTTGGTCACTTGACCTTGTCTTCGAACATTAGTATGACGTCCCCAGATACCTTAATTGCATCATTTCTCCCAGTTTGGCTGCCACTTGTAGCAGGTCGTAACATGCGACGGGATGCCACTTGCACCTGATCGATACTAAAATATGATCATATTTTGTACCCTAATACCAACATTTGACTATTCGATGAAGGCATTCTAATGGATGTTATGTAGTATTAGTGGTTTCAGGTGTTCGTGACCGTTGGATCTGACAAGAGCATAAAAGTGCATAATTAAGGCTACATGAGAGCGTTGGACTAAAGGGTCAACAAAAATATCGAAATCCGTGAAAAGAATTGATTGGTCCAGCCACAAGCAAGAGAACGAATATGCCACATATCAGGCTCAATCGATTGAGTTGGATGACAATTGTTTCCCTCATAAATTCGAATTTAAAATCAATCGATTGAGATTTAGATTTCAATCGATTGAGATTTAAATTCAAATAAGTCTGCCACAATTCAAAATTTGAATTCAATCGGTTGAATCTTGGAATTCAATCGATTGACCTATACATGAAAACTTTTCCACCCGAGCCCTATATAAAGAGAGTAATGCTTAGGGTTTAAGGGGGCTTTTTTTGGTGGCCTTCTTGGCCAACTTTCTTAGTCTTTTTCTTAGGTTTTCTTTATTATTTTTTTTAGTGCTTAGTTTTGATTTATGATAATTAGTTTGTAAGTAGGAACCAAAGCTTTGTAAGGTTCCAGATTTTTTCCTAAAAGATCCGAACATTTGATAAATTAAAGAACATGTTTGATGGTTTTGGATCTGTGCCTTGCATGTGGATCGGAGATAAACGGCTAAAATCGTTCATTCAAGGAGGAAGCGACCCCTAGATAAGTAGTTAATTTATTTTCATTCAATCATTTCTTTTTATAAATATTGAATCGTACGGATTTCAAGCCATACGATTGGATCTTACTATCGTGATTTAGAATTTTGAGATATGCTATGCTTTTTACATAATTCATACCGCAATGATAGGCTGAGTCATCGGTTTTATATAGGGTATGCCAGATCAATAATCACATTCTTTTCATTTTATTTTTCTCCTTGATAAATGATGGTATATAATTTGACATAAAAATGTGTGATTGATTGTTGATAGAAAAATTATAAATCTAGGGTTAGCGGACTCCTTGATTCTCTTTTCATCGTTGTTTGATTTTTCATTATTTTTCTTGCTTAAGCTTTGTTTAGATCTTTTTATTTTTATGTTTGTGTAGTTGTTAATTTTTATCGTGACAAAAATCTCGCCTTTGGTACTTCCTTAGATTCGTTTGATGCTTCTAAAAATTAATTAAATTTTACGCTTCCCTGTGGGTTCGACACCCTTGATTTCACCGTGCTACGATAGATCTTGTGCACTTGCAAGGGTACAATTTAAAACCGATCAAGTTTTTAGCGCCGCTACCCGAGAAGCATCGAAATTTGATTAATTTTATGAGTGCTTAGTTTTGTTTAAAAAAAAAAAATTGAATATTGAATTTTGAATTTTGAAATTTTAAATTTTGAAATTTGAATTTTGAATTTGAATTTTGAATTTTAAATTTTGATTTTGAGTTTTAAAATTTAAAGTTTGATTTTGGTTTTAAATTAGTAGGATTTTATTTTCTTCTTCTGTAGGATGTATGATTCTTTTCTTCTTTTTATTTCTTTTGTAAGATCTTTTACTATTTTTAGGATTTATAAGATCTTTTAGGATTTTTAGAATAGTTTAAGATCTTTAAGATTTTTTAGGATCTTTAGTTATTGTCTTTTACGAGTTATTAGGATTGGTAGGATTTTATTTCTTTCCCTTCTTCTCTCTTATAGGATTTTTATTACGATTTGGAGGATTTGTAGGTCTTCTTTTAGATTTTGAAATTTAAATTTTGAATTTTAAATTTGAGTTTGAAATTTAAATTTGAGACTTTGAAATTTGGAAATTTGAATTTGAATTTAAATTTTTTTTTAAATAAATAAATAAATAATATATATATTTGAATTTTGAATTTGAATTTTTAAATTTTAATTTTAAATTTGAATTTGAATTTGAATTTTGAATTTTGGAATTTGAATTTTGAATTTTAAATTTAAATTTGAATTTTGGAAAAAAAAAAAAAAATTAAATTAAATTCAAAAAAAAAAATTTATTAAATTCGAAATTAAAAATTAAAAAAAAATTTTAAAAAAAAATTATTATTTTTTATTTTTTTTTTCAAATCTTGATTTTGATTTTCAACTTTTGATTTTGAAGTTGAATTTTGAATTTTGATTTTTAAGATTTGTAGGATTTTCTTTTAGTTTATTTCCATTTTAGATTATTTGCATTTGTAGTTTTCTAATTATAGTTTACTTATTGTCAGATTTGGAGATCGAGGTCCGAGTCTACCGAAGCTTCGAAGGCGACGCCCGCGAGAGGCCACGGTACACACCTTTGTTTCTAGATTTAGTTAGGTTTTTATGGTTTTTTTTTTTTTTTAGTTTATGATTATGCGATATGGAGTTTTCTATAAATTCGATGCCCCCAGTTATTAATGAATCTAATTATGAGACTCTATAAAAAAAATGGAAAGAATATGAAGGGAATGATCCTAATTGGTGGGAACCAAATCAGAGTTGTGAACTAAATCAGCATTATGTGCAAAAAATTTCAGACCAACCCTAATTTGACCCACAATATTCACAATCCCCATGGGATGAATATGGGGAGAATGATTCTAATCCATTCCCACATTTGGATGTATATGGGGAAAATGATCAAAATTGGTGGGAACCAAACCAGGGTTGTGAATTAAATCAATCTTATATGCAAAAAATTTCAAACCAACCCCAATTTGACCCACAATATTCACAATCCTCATGGGATGAATATAGAGAGAATGATCCTTATTGGTGGGAACCAAATCAGGGTTGTGATTTAAATCAGCCTTATAGGCAAAAAATTTCTAACCAACCTCAGTTTGACCCACATTACTCACAATCTCAATGGAGTCCCAATTTCGAAGACCGAATCTTAACTATGTGGTCTGATTTTCATGACAAATTCTTAACTATGTGGTCTAATCTTCGTGATCAGATATTAACTACCTCCGTCCATGTAATATCCCAAAAAATTGAGTGTTAAACAGTGACCCCGAGATCCGTGCCCGACTAGTCGTGGGTTTGACCAAGTGATGGTCAAACAGTGGACTCATGAAGTTATATACTAATGTGAAATTAGTGTGACCTAAGTGTAGAGTATGGTGTTAGTTTAGAGCCACATACAACTATCACTAGTGTATGCGCTTAACACCGAAATCGAAGAGAGGATATAAGGGTTTAATAACCCTAGAATTCTTTTGTTTGGTTGTTGAAGAGAGAGTTAAGAAGAGAGAGAGAGAGAGAGAGAGAAGGAAATTAATACCAAGGAGTTATTGTGGTTGGATTGGAAGGAAGATTGAGCATTTATTGTCGGATTCAACGCGATTGGGATCGTCGGAACAAAGCTGGAGCCCTAGCCATTCCAACCTAGATATTTGATCAATTTGAGATTTCTTAGAGGTGAGTTCCTAATTGAAGCAAATGCATAGATTGTAGATGATTAAAATTAGTCAAATGTAGTTAAAAGATAAATCAAAAGACCTAGAAAAGAAAGAAAATAGAAAAGGAAATGATTTGGAAGAACAGCCCGAAAAGGGGCTGAATCTGGCCAAATCGATTAATCGATTTTGGTCTAGAAGTTGAAAAAGTAGAAATGCCCGATTTCGATTAGTCGATCTGGAAATCGATTAATCGATTCTGAAGTTTGATTAATGGATTTGGAAATCGACTAATCGACTAGGTACCTCCAGTGGCTGAAGAATTAAGACTTGGGGAAATCGACTAATCGATTTGGGAAATCGATTAATCGATTTTGGAGTTCGATTAATCGATTTGGGATCGACTAATCAATTTTGGATTTTCGACTACTCGATCTAAGAATCGACTTTACCATTTTGGGAATTTCGATTAATCGATTTGGGATCGATTAATCGATTTTGGATTTCAATTAATCGATTTAGGGTTCGATTAATCGATCCCAGGGATGTAAGTAAGATTGAATAACTACTGTTGAGGCCTAACTAAAATAAGATAGCACATTTACACGGTGAACAACTATATGTAAAGCACATGTTATTTTTATTATTTGAGATTTGTTTAGGATACCCCACCGACGTGGCGGGATACTCACGACTGACTCGGTAGGATATCCGTGACCGGTACGGCGGCCAATTCGTACACCAGTGCGGAAGTCTATCCGTACACAGCAAGCACATCCCAGGGATGTTGAGATGAGATTTAACCCCGCCGCCTATTGAGAAAGGGACTTGGGTCGTATTCCCAGGGAATACATATAACTAATGTCTATTTAGACGACGATGGAGGGTATCCCATCGGGGCTCGAAGCTATATTGCTCGGAGATTACTTAAGTTGAAGATTTAAGTTTTGCTTTAGGCCTGTTCAATGTCATTCATGATAAATTAGTAGTAAAGTGAAACATGCAAACTACCAGTAAATTTAAATGCAAATTGTCATCTTTCCAACTGTTTTTCCAACAAATGCATAGATACATCATGCTTACAATATCATGGAATATATGTGAGATTTTGACTTATATGTTCATTGTGTTGTTTCCTATTGAGCTAGGATATAGCTCACCCTTTAGACCATACGTCACAGGTCCATTATTAGCAGCGACCAAGGCTTAGGGAGACGTAGATCCGGGTGATTCGGATTATATGCCTGGGGACGTGTTGGAGCCTCCTCCCGAGGACTTCTTGTAGGAGACTCTGCTGTGTACTTTGATAGAGAGTCAGTTTTGAGAGCAGATTGTGCGGCTTGATATGTCAAGCCTTTATTTTGATAAACAATGTAATTATACTTCGATATTCTTTTTGGCGAACCATCTGAGGTGACCTGGTTGTATCACCGATGGTTCGGGCCGGTTCTTTTGTCCATACCTTGGCATGGAATGAGAACTGCTTTTAATCTCTTCATTATAGAGAATAATATATTATTAATGCATGTTACTTGATTGGTTTTGCTTGCTATACCAATGTTCCGTACATAGCCTTGGGGCACGGTCTGGAGGATTGTGCTAATGGCACGGGTTTCGGGGTATCAAAATCCGAGCTGTCACAGTTGGTATCAAAGCATTTTCTTATAGAAATTCTGACAATCATTGTTTTTGTCAAAGCATAGGGACTTCTGCTAAAGAAAACTTTATTTTCACATGCAGACCATTATGTTTCCTAGAGGAAGAGGTCGACCCAGGGGCGGTCATCATAGAAATTTGCGTAGTCGAGATGATCTCATCTCGAATACCAATAGAGTACCTTTGAGAGATGGAGGTGCTTCAGGCAATGGTAGTCAAGAGGGCCACGGTCAAGGAGAGAACCAAGATCGAGATCGTCAGGATCAAGATTAAAGGGAACAAGCAAGGGTCAGGGAAATGAATGAGGAGAGAGAGGAGTGTAAGAGGATGATGCATACCATGGAGACCATGGCGGCTGCCATGGCACAACAGGCAGCATCCTTGGCAACTCACACTGCCCATGAGCAGAGTTAGCCACATACGCCTCCAGTGGGGCCTACACCTCCAGTGGCTTCAGCATTTACTGAGTTTAGGAGGATGAGACCTCCTAGCTTTTCTGGACAGGGAGAGCCCATGGTGGCGGAGCATTGGCTGAGTGAGATGGAAAAAGTATTCAGTGTGCTGATGTGCACGGAGGACGAGAGCGTTCGTTGGGCAGCCTACATGCTAGACGGAGAGGCTGGGCCTTGGTGGAAGTCTGTTTCACGGACTAGGGCTCAGGAGACTCCAAATTTTTCTTAGACGTGGGATGAATTTGTTGAAGAGTTCAACAAACAGTACTTCCCAAAAGTTGTGAGAAATCAGATGGAGATCCAATTTTTACAACTCGTGCAAGGGAAGATGACAGTGAGAGACTATGGAGTGGAGTTCATACGACTCGCTCGCTTCGCGCCCGATTATGTTGTCACGGACATGATGAGAGCAAAGAGGTTTCAGCAAGGGTTGAGACCGGACGTGAGGGGAGGAGTAGCACCATTCCAGATAAGGACCTATGGAGAGGTCATGAGCAAGGCCTTGGCGGTAGAGGAAGAAAATAATAACAAATACCATCAGAGGGAGCAACAAGGAAGGTGGAATGTGGACCAGAGTAGAACGGGAAACTATGAGCCGGTGAATAAAAAGCTGCAATTCATAGCAAACAACTAGAGACCACCATTCCAGGGAGGTTATGCGAGACCGGCGCAGCAGAACAAACAGCAGAAATTTCCATTGCTCGCATCGGGGAAACCAATACACTACGAGAGCCCTGCTATCACTACCGGAGCTACAGTCACACACGGTTTTTTGCGAGCAGCTTTTTCCACACCTCGTGAGACTTGTGCCAAGTGTGGCAAGCTTCACAAGACAGTGGACTATAGGATGGGTACTCGGGGTTATTTTTGATGTGGCAAGGTGGGCCACCTGATCAAAGATTGCCTCAAGGTGAACAAAGGGAAGACGACTTCAGTTCCTATGCCACGACCGATACAAGCAAGGAAGCCGATCGTCCAAGGGAGAGCCTACGCAGTCACAGCTCAAGAGGCTCAAAATACAAATTATGTGATCCAAGGTGAGATTTTTTTTAAATAAAGAATTTTAATTCTTGAAAACTTTAGATAGAGAAGGTGCATCCATATAGAAAATAAAAAAGAAACTACATATAATCATTTTTAGTATGATGATAGATATTATATATATGTATGTATGATTAGGTATGTTACAAATTTATAAAAAGGGAAGCGATGTGACATATGAAGCTCGAGTGTTGATAGACTTGGGGTCTACCCACTCATTCGTTACCCCTCGCTTCTCAAAGAGGATGAAAGTTAACCCAGAAGAGTTAAACTTCGTGTTAACCGTGACCATTCCTACAGGAAAACCGGTTGATACCGAAAAGGGTTGCAACTCTGTGATCGTGAGAATCATGGATGGAGACGTCTTTAAACTATCGGCGAACCTAATTCTATTAGACATGCGAGGATTCGACGTGATCCTTGGCATGTATTGGATGTCGACTTACTGTGCGACGGTAGATTGCAAGAATAAGGTCATCATTTTCAGACCCAACACGAGGAGATCATTTAGATTTCGAGGAAAGTGGTCGACGCATATGCCACTTATCTCGGCAGTCAGAGCCGAGCGTTTGATCAGAAAAGGGTGTAGTGGATACTTGACATTCTTGAAGGAGCATAAAGAAGAGAAGAATGTTATCTCCGAGATAGCCGTGGTGTGAGAATTTAAAGATGTATTTTTGAAAGAATTACCAGGATTACCTCCAGAAAGGGAAGTGGAATTCGCCATCGACTTAGCACCAGGAATGGAGCCTGTTTCTAAAGCAACATATGGAATGGCTCCTGCTGAATTGACGGAGTTGAAGGAATTGGAGGAGCAGTTACAAGAGCTAATGGAAAAGGGGTTTGTTAGACCGAAAGTGTCTCCATGGGGAGCGCCGGTATTGTTTGTAAAGAAGAAGGATGGGTCAATGCGGCTATGCATTGACTATCGGCAATTGAACAAACTCACTATTAAGAATCGATATCCTTTACCTAAGATAGATGACTTGTTTGATCAACTGTAAGGAGCAAGGTACTTTTCTAAGATCGATCTGAGATCTGGATACCATCAGTTGAGAGTCAAGGCAGAGGATATTCAAAAGACTGCATTCAGGACTCGGTACGGACACTATGAATTCCTAGTGATGTCGTTTGGGTTGACAAATGCTCCGGCATCATTCATAGATCTGATGAATAGGGTGTTTAAACCACACCTAGACTCTTGTGTCGTAGTGTTTGTTAACGACATCCTGATCTACTCAAAATCAGAGGAAAAGCATGAGAAGTATTTGAGAATAGCCCTAGAGACTCTACGTGAACACCAGCTGTACGCCAAGCTCAGCAAGTGCGAGTTTTGGTTAGAGGAGGTTAGCTTTTTGGGACATGTCGTCTCAAAGCATGGTGTTACTGTAGATCCAGCAAAGATAGAAGCAGTGGTCAATTGGGAGCAACCAAAGACAGTAACTGACATCCGTAGTTTCTTTAGATTAGCGGGTTACTATCGACATTTTGTTGAGAGATTTTCAAAGATATCAGGACCACTCACGAGACTCACACGGAAAGACGCAAGGTTTGAATGGAGTGAGGCATGCGAGAAGAGTTTTCGAGAACTCAAAAAGAGACTCACTTCAGCTCCAGTATTAGCGATTCCTTCAGGCAGTGGAGGGTTCGCAGTATACAGCGATGCTTTGTATAGTAGTTTGGGCTGCGTGCTTAATCAACACTGAAAGGTGATAGCGTATGGATCGAGACAGCTGAAAGAGCATGAGAAGAATTATCCGACACATGACCTGGAATTAGAAGTGGTCATCTTTGCGCTGAAGATTTGGAGATATTACTTGTACGGTGAGACTTTTGAGATTTTCACCAATCATAAAAGCCTCAGATATTTGTTTACACAGAAAGATCTGAACATGAGGCAGCGCAGATGGATGGAGTTCCTCAAAGACTATGACTGTTCCATACAGTACCATCCAGGCAAGGCTAATGTAGTGGTCGATGCCTTGAGTCGGAAGGGTTCAGCTTAGTTGGCTAGTTTGATTTTGGGTATACACCGATGGAAGTTATTTGAAGATCTAGCACTATATGATGCGAACATCGAGTCGCAAGCTACAGGATCCTTCTTGGCTAATATATCAGTGAGACTGGTGATATTTGAGCATATCCATGAGCTACAGATGAAAGACCCGGCTCTAACCAAGATTCGTCAAGATGTAACTGAAGGCATTGGATCTGAGTTCTCGGTCAAAGAGGATGGTTCCTTATTGCTCAAGGGCCGTCTCTGCATTCTGGACAATGCCGACTTACGACGAACAATTCTTGATGAATCTCACAAGTCCAACTATGTGATTCATCCGGGTAGAATAAAGATGAACCAAGACTTGAAAAAGAATTACTGGTGGAGAGGCTTGAAGCAAGACGTGGCAGAGTACGTGTCGCAGTGTTTGACGTGCCAATAAGTGAAGATTGATCATAGACACCCTACGAGATTATTGCAGCCTCTACCTATACCGAAATGAAAGTGGGAATCGATCTCTATGGACTTCATCGTTGGACTACCGCGTACTGCAAAGAGGTATAATGCCATTTGGGTAGTGGTCGATCGATTGACTAAGTCAGCGCACTTCTTGCCTTACAACACGATGTATACGGTGAGAAGACTCACAGAGCTATATATGAAAAAGATCGTCCGTTTGCATGGGATTCCGAGTAGCATTATTTCCTACCGTGACCCATTATATACATCAAAGTTTTAGAAGAAATTTCAAGAAAGAATGGGAACGCGACTAGATTTCAGTATGGCATTCCATCCACAAACTGACGGGCAGACAAAGAGGGTCAATCAGATCATCGAGGACATGCTTAGGGTGTGTATGTTAGAATTGCAAGGATTATGGGATCAGCACCTACCGTTGATTAAGTTCGCATATAACAACAGTTTTAAGACGAGCATCGGCATGGCGCCATATGAAGCTCTTTATGGATGGCGATGTAGATCACCATCAATTGGGAAGAAACTAGGGAGAAATTTTTTTTGGGACCCGAAGTGCTCGAAGATATTGCCACCTATGTTCGTATGATAAGGGCAAAACTCAAAGCGGCTCAGAGCAGACAAAAAAGCTACGCTGATATCAAGCGGACGAGTGTAGACTTTAAGGTGGGTGAACATGTGTTCGTCAAAGTGTCACCTATGAAGGGGGTGATGAGATTTGGAAAGAGAGGGAAGTTGAGTCCCCGCTATCTTGGACCATTTGAGGTTCTGGGTCAAGTAGGGAAAGTTGCTTACCGCATTGGATTGCCCCTGTTATTTGATCAGGTACACAATGTATTCCACGTATCTATGCTCAGGAAGTATCTTAATGACCCTGATCACATGTTGAGCGGCAAATCATTTGAGATGCATGAGGATATTAGCATGATCGAAGAACCGGCAGAGATTTTGGATCGAAAGGAACAAGTGTTGCGGACAAAAATGATTTCATTAGTGCTGGTTCGATGGAAAAATCATTCGGCCGAAGAAGCTACGTGGGAACGAGAAGCCGACATGAAAGAATAGTATCCGGACTTGTTTGCGACAGCTTGAGAGTCAAAATTGTATCACCGCAAGCATGTTTGCAGATGTAAACCATGTGTTGTAATACGATGTGGACCTTTGATCAATATATGCAGTATAGAGAATTTTGATCCACACCGTGTTCCTCATTACAGTGTTAAATACATAGTTGAGATCCATCGTTGCCATGAATTGACTATGAAGTCATGCTTCACAAAAACAATGACCAATTGATCATGAGTTATCAAAAAACCAAAAGAGACATGAAAATAAGAAAATTCTGAAAAAATCTGATCAAAACCGATTAATCGATTTTGGTCGATTAGTCGACTAGCATACGCCAGTGAGTGGAGATTGAATGGGGATTCAGAAAAATAACAAAATGAAATTTTGATTAATCAATTCGAGTTTTCGATTAATCGATTTTGGATTTCGATTAATCGATCTGGAAATTCGACTAATCGAGTAACTTGAAAATTTTAGAAAAAAATTTAAAGGACTTTACTATTTCGATTAATCGAAGTGAAATTCGATTAATCAATTTTGGAAAATTGATTAATCGATTTGGTAAATCGATTAATCGACTGGCACACGCCAGTGAGCTTGAAAAGCTGAAATTTTAAGTGACCACTATTTCGATTAATCGAAATGGATTCAATTAATCGATTTTGAGTTTTGATTAATCGATTTCATGCGGTTGAACTAAGTTTTTGAAGTTGGCCTATATATATAAATCGAAGGGGGATTTCTCCCCATTTGAAATTTTTGGGGTTTTTGTTTCTTGCGCCCCTTTCCCTCTTCCTCTTCGAACGATTGTGCACCTAGGGTTTTTGGAGTTTAGAATCGATTTCAGATCGAAATCGCTTGTGTGTGGATCAAATACCTAAGGTATAACCCTAGATTTCAACTTTTTTTTCATTTCAAGCTATTAAACCTAGTTTTTTTTGTATCTTCTGCCAAAATGCCGCCTCGAACTCGCTTAACCTCGAAGAAAGCGACTTCGAAGCTCCTGGTCCGGCGTAAGAATGTTGCACCGCCACCACCAACACCATCACCCGTAAGAACCCCATCCCCGTCGTCATCGGATGCCACATCTGGTTCGACAAGCGCGTCGTCGCGCGAATCTACGCCGACCATACCACCACCATCACCCGCCGACATATCCCAACTAAATGAGTGGTGGGCGGCGAAGAAGTTCGAAGATGAATATATCTTCGATGAGGATTTATTTACGAACCCCGATCTTGAGGGTGAGACCCAATGGGCTCGGAATTACTTGGTGAAGGAAGGCCTCGGCAACCTACTAAAGCCACTCCATGGGTCCTACTACCCTAGGCTGGTCCGCCTATTTTACCAAGGCTTGGTGGAGGGTCCCACCGATGACATTGTTATGACCAAGATTGATGGTCATGACTACGCCTTCACCTGTCGCCACATTCATGAAGCCCTAGAATGTTATTTGGACTTCGTGCCCGAGACCACCCTTTTCCCACCATTTGCTGAGGAGGTGAGATTTGAAGAGATTATGACCCGGATGACCAATGGAAAGAAGGGGTCCAGATCGTCCATTCAGAGGGTCGATCTGCCCCATTATATGTGGATGCTTGATTCTATCATCAAGTGCAATCTCTACCCAATGTGTCAAGATACCGAGTGGGTAGACTTAATCCAACAGACCCTGTACGCGACATTCTGTGGCCGTTGGTTTGACGCCACCAAGATCATCCTCGAGGGGATGGTCTACATAAAGGGGAAGTTGACGAAGGGTCATTTGAGGCCCAAGGAGAAGATGTCGTATGCTCGCCTCATGTCGAGCATGCTGGAGTGTTATTCCGTCGCTCTAGGATACGCCATCTCACCCCACGAGGAGAAGGCTATGGACCGCATGAAGCACTATTCCATCGCTTCATGGGGTCGTAGTTATAGGTTGTTGAAGAGGACCCTACCAGCTCAGGGCCCAGCAGCAGCACCACCAGTAGCACCACCCCCACCCCCACATCAGGACCCACCTGTGGGGGGAGCACACCCCATTGATCCACCAGCTGAGGGGGCACCCTCCCATACCACTGCATCACCTACGCCGCCATTGCAGTCAGTGGCTGCCACACCCACTTCTTCATACCGCTGGCGAGCGGCTCGCCCGGCACCTACTATAAAGGACGTGTTGGCTCGGATGGAGGCCAACAACCAGCGAATGAACTGATGCATGGACTTTTTGATGTACCACACTATGCGGTACATCTACCCGTTGGACTATCAGCAACACCTTGCGCAGGAGGAGGAGTGGTCTGCGGGTCGGACCGCTTTCCACTCGGGTGCAGCTTTTTACGCGAGTACCTCTGCCGCCGACGCATCTGGCTCGGTACCACCTCAGCCAGCTGAGACGAGCCTACCACCGTCAGAGCAGCCTGCCTTAGCACCAGACCAACCTGGAGAGGGGATCGCATGAGCGGGACTGGATCACTTTTGGAGCGTGGTTATGATGATTTGTTTTGGGAGAGTTGTCTTGTAATTGGGGGGGGGGGGTACAATGTAATTTTGGGAGTATGTAAATGACCGAATTGTGAATCTTGAAAATTTAATAGTGAAATACACAGCCATTTTTTTCTTGGAAATTTGTTTGCATTACGTGTTATTCTTGCATTGCATGATATCTAGTTAGTATTCCGTGATCGGATACGTGGCACCACCGCGAGTGGGACACCCAAGCGACGCACCTTTGGGTTATTTTTTAGGACAAAAATTTCCAAGGTGGGGAGAATGTAATATCCCGAAAAATTGAGCGTTAAATAGTGACCTCGAGATTCGTGCCCAACTGATCGTGGGTTTGACCAAGTGATGGTCAAACAGTGGACTCATGAAGTTATGTACTAATGTGAAATTAGTGTGACCTAAGTGTAGAGTATGGTGTTGGTTTAGAGCCACATACAACTATCTCTGGTGTGTATACTTAACACTGAAATCGGAGAGAGGATATAAGGGTTTAATAACCCTAGAATTCTTTTGTTTGGTTGTTGAAGAGAGAGTTAAGAAGAGAGAGAAAGAGAAGGAAGGAAATTAATACCAAGGAGTTATTGTGGTTGGATTGGAAGGAAGATTGAGCATTTATTGTCGGATTCAACGCGATTGGGATCGTCGGAACAAAGCTGGAGCCCTAGCCATTCCAACCTAGATATTTAATCAATTTGAGATTTCTTGGAGGTGAGTTCCTAATTGAAGTAAATGCATAGATTGTAGATGATTAAAATTAGTTAAATATAGTTAAAAGATAGATCAAAATACCTAAAAAAGAAAAAGATTTGGAAGAACTGCCCGAAAAGGGGCTGAATTTGGCCAAATCGATTAATCGATTTTGGTCTAGAAGTTGAAAAAGTAGAAATGCCCGATTTCGATTAATCGATCTGGAAATCGATTAATTGATTCTGAAGTTCGATTAATTGATTTGAAAATCGACTAATCGACTGGGTACCTCCAGTGGCTGAAGAATTAAGACTTGGGGAAATCGACTAATCGATTTGGGATCGATTAATCGATTTCAAATTTTTGACTACTCGATTTGAGAATCGACTTTACCATTTTGGGGATTTCGATTAATCGATTTTGGATTTCGATTAATCAATTTACGGTTCAATTAATCGATTTTGGGAATCGATTAATCGATTGTGGCAGTTTCACTTGACTTCTTAATTAGACCTTGAGGCTCATGGAGGGTCTAGGGCCTTCTCTATTGTATCTTTAGTGATGTGTTGCATGTGTTATGATGTACCATAGGTGATACGTGTGAAAGCAAGCATACGGAGCAGCGTGGGACCTTGATGCTTGGACCTTCTAAGACTTGAGGTAGGGAACACCTTGAACATTTACTTTAATTACAAGAGCATGTATGTAGTGATATAGAACTCAAACTGAAAATATTTTAATTGTGTAAGTCTTTGAAAAGGGTGCGTGTGTGACACCAAGAAAGTGATAAAGGCATCCTTGTGATGCGAGTAACTGAGACCAAGTAATCAAATGAGAATGAGACATCCCCAGGGGATGAGAAAGTAACAAAGGGCATTAGTGTGATGCGAGTAATTTAGACATCCTAGGGATGTAAGTAAGATTGAATAACTACTGTTGAGGCCTAACTAATATAAGATAGCACATTTACACGGTGAATAACTATATATAAAGCACATATTATTTTTGTTATTTGAGGTTTGTTTAGGATACCCCACTGACGTGGCGGGATACCCATGACTGACTCGGCAGGATATCCGTGACCGGTACGACGGCCAATCCGTACACCAATGCGGAGGTCTATCCGTACACAGCAAGCACATCCCAAGGATGTTGAGATGAGATTTAACTCCACTGCTTATTGAGAAAGGGGCTTGGGTCGTATTTCCAGGGAATACATATAACTACTGTCTATTTAGACGACGATGGAGGGCATCCCATCGGGGCTCGACGCTATATTGCTCGGGGATTACTTAAGTTGAAGATTTAAGTTTTACTTTAGGCCTGTTCAGTGTCATTCATGATAAATTAACAGTAAAGTGAAACATGCAAACTACCAGTAAATTTAAATTCAAATTACCATCTTTTCAACTATTTTTCTAGCAAGTGCATAGATACATCATGCTTATAATATCATAGAATATATGTGAGATTTTGACTTATATGTTCATTGTGTTGTTCCCTATTGAGCTAGGATGTAGCTCACCCTTTAGACTATTCGTCGCAGGTCCATTATTAGCAGCGGTCGGGGCTTCGGGAGACGTAGATCCGGGTGATTCGGATTACGTGCCTAGTGACGAGTTGGAGCCTCCGCCCGAGGACTTCTTCTAGGAGGCTCTGCTGTGTACTTTGATAAAGGGTCAATTTTGAGAGCAGATTGTGCGCCTTGGTATGTCAAGCCTTTATTTTGATAAACAATGTAATTATACTGCGATATTCTTTTTGGCGAACCATCTAGGGTAATCTGGTTGTATCACCGATGGTTCGGGCCGGTTCTTTTGTCCATACCTTGGCATGGAATGAGAACTGCTTTTGATCTCTTCATTATAGAGAATAATATATTATTAATGCATATTACTTGATTGGTTTTGCATGCTATACCAATGTTTCGTACATATCCTTGGGGCACGGTCTGGAGGATCGTACTGATGGCACAGGTTTCGGGGTACCAAAATCTGAGCTGTCACAGCCCAGGAGCCTGAGGTTGAGACTGTGACCCTTAAGAGCGGACATGAGGTAGATTACAAGGAAGATATTGTTGACCCACATAATATTCAAACTTCAGAAGATAGCCAACCAATTTGTGTTACTCCTCTAATACCAAAAGAACAATTGCATGAGGAGGACACAAGTCCCTGTTTGACATCGATTGAGGAGTCAAGCATTACATTTGAGGCACCTTATGTGCCCAGTGATCCATTTCTAAAATGCTTCGACAAACCCTCAAGTCCATTGGTTGTAATTAATGATTTATTTGGTGCTCTCAAATTGCCAACACGCGCTAGAACCAAATATTCCATGGTTTACGAGGTGGATAGGTTTGCTGCAAATCCACCCACCAAAAGCCTTAAGCCTTTAATTCATACAAAGGACAACCAAAACATGTCAAATGAATGGCCCTTTCACATTCCTCTAGTTGCTTGAGGGTGATACGGCTGAAAACCACAAAATAAAAACTTAGCGCTTCTTGGGAGGCAACCCAAGCCCCTTGTAAATTATCAATTTAGGGATTTTATTTGATGGTTAAAAAATAATAATAATAATAATAATGAAAAAAAAAATTGTTGTGTTTTTCTTCTCGAACTCTGGAAATCGCGCACTATTTGTCAGTCAATCGATTGATTTCACAGAATCAATCGATTGACTCAAAATTTTAGCCCGAATTATTAAACTCTGCCTTTTGCTCTATTTCAATTGATTGATTGTTTAAAATCAATCGATTGACCAAGGAACAGAAAGCTGAGTTAGATTTTTCTCATTGGTTTACTTTAATTGATTGAATTATTTCAATTGATTGACAGTCCGACTTTGCTCAATCGATTGATTTACCAACCTCTATCGATCGATTGAGAAGGTAAATTGTCTGAATTTTCATTTCATATTTCACAAAAAATAATAAAATAAAATAAGATAAAAAATAAAAAAAGGGAAAGGGAGAGTGACCTTAGCTCTTCCAACTCCTCCTCCGCACCCTCCTTCGAAAGGGACATTGAGCTAGCATTATTGGTGCTTGTGACGATCTGTAATCATATTTTTCTGACTGCCCTATTATTGTTTTAATTTTATAATTTTATACAATGAGGGCATAGCACCACTTAGGTTTGGGGGTGGTGTGCTCAAATGCAAGGTTCATAATTTTGCAGTAACCACATTTTATATGCACCTTCAATATCATTTTTTTGAAAAAAAAAATTAAAAAAAATCATCGTTGTTTATTTTTGGCGTAGTTTTCAAACTTTAGTCACTAATGCATGTAAAATTTTAATTTTTAAATATTTATGTCATGGTAAAACTATTATTGTTTAGGATAATTAACTATATTGTGAACATTTAAAGATTGGTTTGAAATTTATGCTTAGAAAAAATGTTACACCTTCGCCATGCTTAAGGTCCGGAAATTAAAAGATTAGTATAAATTTGGAATTTTAGGATCCTAAGAAAGACTAAACCCCGTGAGCTTTAGAACTTTTTCCTCGTTCTTGAAAAGTGCTAAAATGAATTCGGAGTATCTTTGAAATTCGTGCTTAATTGTTGAAATCTCATACATTCGGTTTGTTTATTTCGCATGCTTTATATCATTGTGCTAGAACTCATTGCGTTTAAACTTAAGACAAGCAGGCATCATTACCATCGTGAAAGGAAATGATCAAAGGTCATCTTTGGCTGATTTGTGCCCAAATTGCCCCACCTTATATTGATTTATCTTTTTGCACCCCCTTTGAGCCTTGATTGAAAAATTTTACCCTAAATATTCCTTGTTAAGCTATATTAATCATACCCCACACCAGTTTGAAAAAATATATATATGTATATATACAAAACTCCACTCTTCAATCTCTGAGAAATTGGGAAAGAGGGATGAGAACAAGAAAGTGGAGAGTTATAATACTTATCAGGAGCATATGACAGAAAAATATGTGAATAAAAGGGGAGAAAAGAAAAGAAAAAAAATATCTTTGTGCAAGAAGTAGAGAAATGAGAAATATGTGAAAAATAAAAGGTGGTGTTAAAAAAAAAAAAAAAAAAAGGAATGAAAAAGGAGAAAAGTTGATAAAGAGAAATTTTGAAAAATCCGAGAAAGAGAGTGTAAAGTTAGAGAATCAAATGTGTTTCTTTTTCCGATTTCTCCGAGAAATTTGAATCCAATTTTCCCTTTATTTAATAACCTTCACCTGAGCCCCATTACAACCTTAGAAAAGACCTTCTTGATCCAATCATGAGTGGTATATGCCTTGCGGAGAGTGATGATGCAATAACTGTGGTACTTGGTATAACATGCTTAGGATACAAACATCATTCCTTATCAGATTACTTTTAAAATTCTTTGATGCACCGTCTTTCTTATATCATGTGAGATTTTTCTAATTCGTGTTGTAACTCCATCTCACATGTGGATGAAAATATAAACCATTCATCGGAGCAATTTTGTTTTGAGTGTATACCTAAAGAGAGGATAGAGTCGAAACTTTGGATTCTATGATTCCCAGTTTGGATTAATCCAGCACTGGAACGATTTAAGCATTGTCACATGTACACACGACACTCTAGGCATAAATGAAAGACTGGTCTAAGAATCGGAGCATTGGGTTAATTGGAATAAGCAACAGTGGAATTATCATAGCATCGGTATTTGAGAATGAACATTTGCATGCTAAAATGATTACTGGTTTTTTATTTTAAAGGTATATATATTATATAAACCAATTTTTGAAAACTCTTTTGTCGATGGTTTTGAAAACAGTTTTGGAAGTTTGTGGGTGTCTTCACTGAAAACCCTCAGGAGACACAACTCCTCCACTAGGGATCACCTAGGGGTTTAAAGATTTATTGCATACGCTAAATGCAATCGTACTCTCTACGAAAGTGGCATTTAATTTTTTAGGATGTTAGTTTTATTTGCTTTGACATATTTATCATTCTCTTTCCTCAAGGACTAGCAAAGTATAGGTTTGGGGGTGTGATCGATACTAAAATATGATCATATTTTGTACCCTAATACTAACATTTGAGTATCCGATGAAGGCATTCTGATGGCTGTTATGCAGTTTTAGTGGTTTCAGGTGTTCGTGACCGTTGGATCTGACAAGAGCATATAAGTGTATAATTAAGGCTACATGAGAGCATTGGGGTCAACAGAAACACCAAAATCCATGAAAAGAATTGATTAGTCCAGCCACAAGCAAGAGAATGGATATGCCACATATCAGGCTCAATCGATTGAAATTTAGAAATCAATCGATTGAGTTAGATGACAACTGTTTCTCTCATAAATTCGAATTTAAAGTCAATCGATTGAGATTTAGATTTCAATCGATTGAGATTTAAATTCAAATAAGTCTGCCACAATTCAAAATTTGAATTCAATCAATTGAATCTTGGAATTCAATCGATTGACCTATACATGAAAACTTTTCCACTCGAGCCCTATATAAAGAGAGTAATGCTTAGGGTTTAAGGGGGCTTTTTTTGGTGGCCTTCTTGGCCAACTTTCTTAGTCTTTTTCTTAGGTTTTCTTTATTATTTTTTTTAGTGCTTAGTCTTAATTTATGATAATTAATTTGTAAGTAGGAACCAAAGCTTTGTAAGGTTCCGGATCTTTTCCTAAAAGATCCGAATATTTGATAAATTAAAAAACGTGTTTGATGGTTTTGCATCTGTGCCTTGCGTGTGGATCGGAGATGAACGGCTAAAATCGTTCATTCAAGGAGGAAGCGACCCCTAGATAAGTAGTTAATTTATTTTCATTCAATCATTTCTTTTTATAAATATTGAATCTTACGGCTTTCAAGCCATACGATTGGATCTTACTGTCGTGATTTAAAATTTTGAGATACGCTATGCTCTTTACATGATTCATACCGCAATGATAGGCTGAGTCATTATTTTTAGATATGGTATGCCAGATCAATAGTCACGTTCTTTACAATTCATTATTCTTAGAATTAAATGATTGGATCTTACTGTTGTGAGTTAGAATTTTGAGATACGCTATGCTTTTACATGATTCATACCGCAATGATAGGCTAAGTCATCGTTTTTAGATAGGATATGCCGGATCAATAATCACATTCTTTTATTTTATTTTTGTCCTTGATAAATGATGGTATATAATTTGACATAAAAATGTGTGATTGATTATTAATAGAAAAATTATAAATCTAGGGTTAGCGGACTCCTTGATTATCTTTTCATCATTATTTGATTTTTCATTATTTTCCTTGCTTAAGCTTTGTTTGGATCTTTTTATTTTTATGTTTGTATAGTTATTAATTTTTATCGTGATAAAAATCTCGCCTTTGGTAATTCCTTAGGTTCGTTTGACGCTTCTAAAAATTAATTAAATTTTACGCTTCCCTGTGGGTTCGACACCCTTGATTTCACCGTGCTACGATAGATATTGTGCACTTGCAAGGGTACAATTTAAAACCGATCACACCCGCGGATGAGGATATACCTCTCGATAGCTACCACTGGGCCCACGAATGCTCCCTCTTTGCTTATGCTATTAGATAAGAAAGCCAAACACTTTATGTTAGTTCCACGATTCACACTTGTGATCTCTCAAAGAAACGAGAAGGCACCCTGATAGGGGGTGTCTACTTCTTTTACTCATCCTTGTTCCACAAGAATGCGCCGACGAGGGGCATCAGTAGACACTCCATTTTCACCCTCTCGGAGTATACAAATCCGTTTGGTCAACCCTTTACCTTGCCCATGATTTTCAAAAAGGGGCTCACCATATCTGAAGGCCTTTAAACCCTAAAACCCTAAGCACGAGGACTATACACTGAAACAATAATATATAGTTGAGACCAAGGCTAAAACAATAGCTCTGTAGCTCAAACCCGATTCAGATCGGGGAAGATCTAGAATTACGTGCCTTATCTAGGGCTCGCAATTCGATTGCACGCATGGGTACATGTGCGCAATTGGTCCCACTTGGGCCAGGCTACTCTTCCTACGGACCGCCCTAAGGTCTGAATCACGCGCCTTTCCCAGGGTGCGCAACTTGATTGTACACGACACTTGTAGCGCGCAATTGGTCCCACTTGAACCAGACCTCCACCTTCCATAGACCGCATGTAGACCCGATTTTGTGCCCCGAACAGGACGCGCAATCTATTGCACACTCCACTACTAGAGCGCAATTGGTCCCCAGTTGGACCAAGTCTCTAAACCCTAAGACTGCCCATATTCCCCAAACAGGCGCTCCCCATAGGGTGCAATTAGTTCCAAGTGCGCTGGAACTAAAACTCCCCGGCTGAGCCAGTTAGTCGACCACTCACCGAGTCCGTGACCGACTCAAACTTAGTTAAAGGCCTCGAATAGGGCACGAAATCCAATTACATGCCCCACACAGGGCTCGCAATTGAAACCGACCGGCTAATTACTCACCGTCCCCAGAGCGTGTAATTAGCCTGATACCTATAAAAATACCCCCCTACCTCACAACTTTTCCATAACCAATTCACTCATTTTCTTCTCTCTTCTAAGCTTAGTTCTTCTTGGAAATTTCGAGGTTCTCTCTGGGGTTCTCAAAGAAAGGAGTTTGGTTGCCTTCTAGACTTCTAGAAGTGTAGACTCTTCTCTAAGAGCCCTAGGTAGTCAAGCTAGAGACACTGGCTAGCTAGCCTTGACTCTTGAAGGAGTATAGGAGGGACCCTTAGACCTTTAGAAAATCCCTCCCTAAATTCTTAGCCTAGAGCCCATTAGGTACCTAACATTCCCCAGTTTTCTTAACCTCAGCCACTCGATTTGTCCAAGGGAGCTTACAGAGGATACCCGAGAACGAGGTTGATCCTCCTTAGCATAGAGGGCCACAACCCTCCTTTTAGATAGATTAGGAAAACCAAACTAGATAGACCATAGGTAATCCATAGCTGTTGAAGTTGGTCAGCAGACATTCAGTAAAGAAGTCAACCCGCATCTCCTCTCATGATTAGTGACGTGTTGCAGCATCCATAAATATCTGTAACTGATGTCGTATCAACCCAGGTATTCTTCATCTAATATTCACCTTTTTCTTTCAGCATTTAATTTTTCCTAGTTTATTATTCACTGCTTTCTGCTAGAGTCCACGTGGACTGAATTGGGTCACTTATTCTGGGGACCGAAAGGGACCTAGAAAAGTGCGTACCAACAGTATGTTCTGTACATGTATAGGAATTTTGTTAAATGGCATATGTATATGTTCGCTATGATATTAGTTTTCCACTATACTCTGATTTCTGCATTGAGTATATATGTATTTGACACCCGGTATGACATTAATTCATCGTATGACAGGCTGGTCTTCCCATAAATCCATGCAGGAAAATCGAGTCATCATAGCTAGCATCGAAGAGTTCGACGTGGACCCAGAACGTCGGACTCCCTCCGACGGTCTGATTTTCCCAGAAATCTATGGAGGGGGGGGGGGGAATCGGGCTGTCACAGGTAGTATCAAAGCTTTACCAAAGTATCAGATAGTCCAATTTTTCTAAAAATTTGTGTTGAAAAAATGGGACAGTCACACCAAAAGCTTCGGGTGGCGACTCCATTTTTTTTAGTGAGCGCATTGTCTCGACAAACCCGTAAAGTCCACAGTTGCACACTTACTTTATTAACCCATACATCGTGGGCAACATGGTTTCTATACCATCATAGAAGCGAAGTGTCTTTAGGGTCTCCAGGAAATGGTGTCTCATTATCGTCGACTCTAGTTTGGGCAGGCTTAACGTCAACCTCTTACATATTTTTCTTCTTTTTTGGATCTCGAACTCCTTCACCTTCCACTCTCTCCTCAACCCTCTCATCTTCAACAACATCATTTCTCCCTTCCAAGCTATTTTCTACCATCTCTTCAGCTCTCTCACCTTCACTCACTTCCACTCTCTCACCTTCACCCTCTTCCACTCTCTACTATCTTCCAATTCCAATATCTCTTCCACACTCCCCTCCCTAATCCCTTTTGCCTCACTCCTCTCCCCGATGATGCATGCCACACTCTCATCTTCTAACATACCCCCCTCTACTGCCACATCTTCTAGTCTCCCCTCTCCAATAACTTGTTCTACCATCCCTTCTACCAAACTCCCCTCCTCTACTCTCTCTTCTTCCACTACCTCTTCTTTTTCGGTCCCTTCTTCCACTTTCTCATCTTCACTCACTTTAAACCTCGCTTCTACCATTCTCTCTACTTCCTCTCTCTCTTCTTCTATTGTCCCTTCTTGCATCTCTGCATCTAATAAAGACGGGACTTCACTCGAAGATTCAGATATCACTGTCGCTACAGCTTCACTAGTTATTGCTACAATCTTCGAATTATCAACAATATTTTTAAAATCTAAAGTCATATTTTCGGATGTTCCTATGGTTCAGGCTTTTGTCAGCCTTCTTCTATAGGAAGTCGTAGGCCGTTTACGAAAATTATCCATTTCACTATCTAAATGAAAAAGTCAAGTTCATCGAGGGTTAGTTTAGAACCACAACAAAAATATAATAAGAACAAAAATAAGAAAATAGTCAACGAACCCTACAAAGTATAAAGTATTAAAAAAAAAACATTGAAATTACCTCGTTCGCTTCTTTCGATTCTGCAAATGGTGTTAGACTGTTTAGAGAATTTGCCTTCTAGGATAATCTTTGCTGATCTAGAATGTTTGGGTGAAAACCAATCCGGATTGGGTGATTCGAACTGAGATCGGCCGAGATTTAAAAACAATCAACAATAAATAATATGTTAGCCCCTCGAAAGGATTCGAATCATTAAATACATAACAATATGGACCATTACTTATAGTAAGCTTAAGTTTTATGTTGAAATGCTCAAATTAGAGTGATGCAAATCTTTATATGGGCATATTTTTTTCAGCTAAGATTAATTTATATGATATGAAATCACTTAAATGAATTTATTTGGAACCACAAAAAAATATATAACAAGAACAAAAATAAGAAAACAATGTACAAAATAAATTTAAAAAATTGAAATTACCTCATTTGGTGCTTTTGATTCTGCAAATGGTTTTAGACAGAGAAAAGAGAAGAGAACAAGTGAAGCGTTCACGGTTGTTGCCCCACAAACCCTAACAAGACAATTTCGAAGGGTTTCTTCGTCGCTCTTCAAATCCTAGTATTCGTCCCTCGGGTTGTTACAGTTTCAAAGGGATTCATATAGTTTATGAAGGCTTCGGAGGGACGGAGTTCAAATATCGTGCAACGAGGGAAGAAGAGGGAAGAAGAGGGAAGAAGAAGCGAGGGAAGACGATGGGGGTGTACAACAAAAGAAAATGGTGGTTGCATTTGAGAATTTGGAAATTAGTTTGATTAAGTGGGTGGAAATAAAGAATCGGTTTCTCATGCACCCACTTATGTGGGTGAACTCAAAGATTCCGTTGGTGAAAATAAAGGTACTTTATTTTATTTTCAAATTGAGTTTTAGTCGTAGCTAGAAGCTCTTTTTGGAGCCCCTATTTGTATTCATCCTAGGGTGTTCGATCTATATGTTGAAGAATTTGTAATCATTGATCTGAAATAATATATTGATTTGGCTTGAGGCAAAAGAAATATTATATTGAATCGGCTATGTATTCTTGTGAGGGATTTAATGAATCTGATCATGCGCACCACTTCGTGTAAAGACCAAAATTATTTTTGTCGATGAGGGACTATCCTACAACAAGGCTTTTAAAAGCCTATAAAATATCCAACAATATATTGTGTACGCTGATAGAGAGTTTATAGTTGTTGAAGATAGATATGGATACACTATAAAAAATAAGACTATTAGCGGCAGCTTTTTGCAGCAAAAAAGTGCTTACACTATAAAAAATAAGACTATTAGCGGCAGCTTTTTGCAGCAAAAAAGTGCCACTATTAACAAAAAAGCTATTAAGACTATTAGCGACAAGGGTATTAGCGGCCGTTTTATTGTTAATAGCAGCAGTTTATAGCTGCCGCTAATAGTCTTTTTTTTTGTAGCGATAGTAGATACATATCCTATGACTTAGGAAATGTGAGTAGTAATTAAAAGTTTAGAATTATTAAAATATTTTCGGATGTGTTTAGAATCAATAGAGAGAGTTTAGGATCCTGATTGAATTTTTTTTATTTAAAGTAGTTCCTCTTCCTAATAAAGTAGTCTTACGTAATTGCAAAAATGTCACAAGTTTGAGTTTCTTCGTATCCAGTATGTTAGTTGATAACTAAATATAGAAAGTGATGATTAGATTAAACGACATATCATATAACTTAATTTACTTTATACTATATAGATGATACATTGTATGGTGACCCCAATTACAAGAGAGAAAGTATGATGATGATACATAATATATTGTTAATCTGTTCATTCACATAAGCCACACTTGTTAACTAGCAGACCTAAGCTGGCTTATGCCCCCTATTTAAGTCTGTCAACGGGCTTTCATCTAGGATTATAAGATCCCTCCTAAAATCTCTTTTTTCCTCTGGTCAGTATGTTGGAACAAGATTATAATTATCTCTAACCTAAATAAGAGAGGTATGCATATCGAGCAAAAATGTTATTTCTGCAACACCAAAGATGAAGACTCCGAGCATCTATTTTTTCTCTGTGAGAAAATTTAGCCAGTTTGGTGCAAGTTCTTTAAAGCCTTTGATATTGATACATGCCTTCACTACAATATTGTTTCGGTACTTTCCAGCTGGGAGAAATCTTGTTGTCTGGCACTACAAAAATAAGGTGTTTCAACGCCACTTGCTGTTAAGGCAGTTTTTTGTAGCAACAAGACTAATAGTGGCAATTTTTGATAGCGACAGGACTAATAACAACAATTTTTTATACTGTGGGTCTTAAGAAATGGGTATGGGATCATATTCATTTATCTATCCTATGGAACATCTAGATTACACGCAACAACATCAGGTGTAACGATCATTAGGTTCGTGAAGATAATTTGATCTGCGATAGCATTATGCATGTGTGCAGCTGGGCTATAGCAGGAGGTATTGATGATTCATCACTATTCAATATCAGAAAGATCGAAGCGGAGCAACTATTATAGTTTCTTCATTCTCTATAGTTGGGGGTTTTTGTATTATAATAGGGCAATGTCCTATTATCGGTTGATTCTTTGATTGCTTCTTTCTTTGGTTGTTGTTTTGGAGGTTTTCTTCCTGACATTTTGGCTTCGTTCATATATAGGTTTTCTCCCATTTCTCTAGGGTTTCCTATATCACCCAAGTTTCTTTGGGTGCTTAATTTCTAATGCGTTACTCGGGCCCTCCAAGGCATTAGAAATGCTTTTATTACTTTTATAATATAAACAATTGAAATATTTTAAGTGGGTTTTATATGCCTAGCCCTAGGTGGGCTCGGGTGTTCAACATCGAACTTTATTTTTTGTCGTTATTTTTTCTTTAAAAAAATTATAAATTCTTTTTAAAAAATATAAAGAGATATTTCAAAGGAGGGCGGAAAGTAAAACTCTAAAATTTTTCTTTAAAATTTTTTAAATTATTAAAATATCCTTACACCTATACGTTTGATAAATGTACCTATAATATTGAAGGTTAATTTGCTACAGTGATTGTAAAAATGTACAATATATATTGGATAATTGTATGTTAATATATTTAATAGAGAGAAGAACCACAAAATGCCCCTCCATAATTTTAATATGAAAAATGATGAGGAGAGTTGAGAGGGTTCTTCTTCTCCGGCGATCGTTTTTCTTCTTTGACGATCTCAGAAGTTTTGAAGGATCTGAGTTTAGCCATGGAGATAATGAAGAGAGTGGAGATGGTCCTTCTCCAGCAATCTCAGAAGTTGGGTTTTGAAGGATTTGAGTTTCAATTTCTGAGTTAGTGAGAAAGAGAAAGAAGAGAGAAGAAAAACCCACCCTGGAACTCTAATTTTGATTTTTGAGTTAGTGAGAGAGAAAGAAGAGAAGAAAAACCCACCCCTACAACTCCAAACCATCGAAACCCAAGGGGCAATTGATTCTTTTAAGGCATAAATGTAATTTCTTATATTATAAGGGTAAAAAGGTTATTTCCCATTTAAGAGGTACTTGCGCAAACAATAGGAATGCCCGTTTAAAAGGTGTCGGGGGGCGTTGGATGGTTATAAAAAGAGGCACCCGATTATTTGGTTATAAAAAACGGCGCAGGGCGCCATTGTGTAAAAAGCCCTATTTAATATGTATATTTGTTAAGGTGTTATCCGATCGGACCGGAGGCACTACGGTTTTGAGGCTAGCCCACTCCCCTTCAGCCATTTTTGTACCATAACCACAAGATTTTAACATTGGGTTAGGCGGGATGACGGGCTAGTCTCGGCATATTATTAGTCTTTTATTTTATTTTATTTTTTTACAATTTAACCCCTAATAATTTTAAGGAATAACCCCTCATAAATATATTAGAGGTATGTCTGTCCATGTATTTGGGTTCATGGCTTGTGTTTTTGAGCAGTCCAATCATTAAGGTGGTAATTCATATATTAAATTAAACTAGGCCAAAAACTCACACTCATTGAAAGATTTGAGCCGCAAGATTATGCACTCTAAAGTGCACTGTTATTCATATATTTTTTTATTTTTTATTGAAACAATGGGTTGTTTAGTTGGACAACTTATATTGATCAAGCATGTGAGATGGGTGGTGAAAAAATGGATTACTAGTGTGACAACTCGGATTTCCGTTCCCAGAATTCCGTGGCATCAGGATCATACTCTGGATGATCCCCGGGACAAATCGTAAAGTATCTGCTCGTATAACGGAAATCAAGCAGACACTATCCAGCAGTGGTAGGTCGAGTCAGTCATCTCAAGATGTATTTAATATAAAAGAACAATAATAGTTAAAACATGTAATTCTATATATACCAAAAGAATACACATTCTCAAAAAGGAACCAAGAAGAACCATTGGTGATGGACCTTCATCACCCAAACAATGGTTCCTGATAGTGGTTCCGAATAGAATGTATAAATAATAAAATAAGTAATACTACTAAAATATATACAAAAGTGGCCACCAGGGATACAATAATCCAAAATATCAAAATACAGCACATCGGACACAAGTACCCAAGCTACTGATAGAACTCGTCCGCCTGAACGTCCGTCTCCTCGTCCTCGGCCTCAGCCTCTGGGTCAGGCTGGTATCCTCACTGCGAGCTACAGCCTCAGAACCTAAAAGTGATTTAGAATGTAGGGTGAGCTACATCATAGCTCAATAGAAGAATTCCAACTAAATGAATTGAATATGCAGATCATGCCATCTCATAACAGAAATCAAATCAGAAACGTACAATCATGACGAATCAAATCAAATACTGAGCTTTTAGACAAGAAATCAGATGTTATGCAAGTATATTATCAGAGCTTAAATTGTGTATATTTAACTTAAGAAACTCCCGTGACTATATAGCACGGAGTAAACAGGAATGTCCGATAGGAAACCCCAACCAATCGTCGTTCACATGAACAATTTTGAAAGTGCAACAATGCCTCATCTGTGGAGTGCAATTGCGCCGAGGATTAAAAGCAGGTGCACAAGTGTGCCAGGCATCGGATATACCACCGGGTCGGTGGGGATCATCTGATTTAAATCATCAAATCACATACATATATATACCTCACAGATCAGATAGCAGAAATTAGAAGCAGGTTTCAGGATACGAATCAGGAAACAGAAATCAAAGATAACAGGAATTATGATATGCTAACATGCTTGTTAAAAACAGAAATCAGGGTGCAGATATGAAATAAACATGAAATCATACTCAAAAGCAGTTTAGGTTGGTTTTCCCCTACCTCAGGTCAAAATATCTTCTAAGCAAATCCAAAGCCTTTCAACGTGTCAGGGTTTGATCCTAGACCATAAACATAGTACTTTAAGTGTCAGAGATGTCAGAATGCTAACTGGCACAATATCCGGTGGTGTTTAACTCATAAAATCAAAACAGAACAAAACAGGGGTGATTGATCGATCACCACTCTTATTGATCGATCAATACCTCTTGTTGATCGATCACTAACCTCATTGATCGATCAATACTCTCTTAGCTTTCATCCAGGAACATAGTCCATTGATCGATCAATAGCCCTTATTGATCGATCACTACTCATCATTGATCGATCAATATACTCATTGATCGATCAATAACCTCTCTTCTATTCACTTTTAACACAGCTTAAATTGATCGATCACCACTTTGGTTGATCGATCAATGCCTCATGTTGATCGATCAATGCCCTCTGTTGATCGATCACTAACCTATTTTCAAAAATTCCCACCTTCTGTTCACATTAACTATTTATACAGATTGATCGATCAATGCCTTCATTGATCGATCAACACCCTCCAGTGATCGATCAATACCTTTGTTGATCGATCACCAATTGTCATTGATCGATCACTCTCACTTTGATCGATCAATACCCAGGATTGATCGATCATTGCCCAAATTGATCAATCAATGCTCTTGAGCTCTTGAACTTCGAGTTTAGGGCTTCATTCCCCTACATCTTATCTGATTGATCGATCAATGCCTTCATTGATCGATCACCACTTGTCAGTGATCGATCAATGCCTTCATTGATCGATCAATAATGACAGAAACTCTGTCATTAATGGAGGTCACCTCCAACCCTATTTCAACCCATTTTTCATTAGTGGTTCCCAACAACCATTAACACACAATCAATGCACATATTTGGGCTTCTCATTTGCCCCCATTTAAATACACAGACTCACCTTTGTTTGGGCCCTCTCGGGGTTTCGGCAAATCGATCCGGATGAGGGTTTCGGATCTAGTTCTCGGAGTTTATCACCGATCCGAGTCCGACGAGCAACCGTTTAGCTCCGGTTCAGCATGCAGAGACTTCACACGTACTTAGACCATACCTAAGCTCATCTCATTGAACTCTATATACCCTAACTTAGGAAACCCACCATCTCAATATTGCTAACCCTGTTCTCTCAAGGAACTCTCTCACAGTTCAACCTAGCTACAGATTTTCTCAACTTCTAGAGCAAGGGGAAGAAGAAGAAGAAGAACTCTCTCTTTGATCTCCCTTCCTTCTCCTATAAGCTAATAAACAGATATTTCTGTTTTCCCCTAGTTTATGTTCCGGTGTGGAGCACGAACACGGTCGCTACGGCGCAACGTGTCACATTGACCCTTTACACAACTCAGACAATAAACGAAAATGCACGTGTGAACTCATCCAACCACGGTGTAACTTTATCTTAACTAATATCAATTCTAAAATTTTAAATCGGTCTCGATTTCCATGCCGGGCACGTAGATCGAAACAGTCAGGTTCGTGTTCTAGATATTCAGGGTTGTTACAATTGGGTTTATAAATTGCCTTTTTTGCCACCAAATCCGATAAAATACTGAATATTAAAGGCTGTGAGATCTCTAGGAGTCGGCTAAAAAAATTCGGGTTCTGGTAAACTATGACCCGGACGGGTCCCCGACCCAGTTGCAGCCCTTCTCACCGACAAAGCTGCAAAATTACAAAATAGAAAAAAAGAGGATGGTAGCATCTCAAATGACAGCCCAACTGCTTGTAAACGTTTTTATTGCCACCAGTCAAATGACAGCCCAACTGCTTGTAAACGTTTTTATTGCCACCAGTCATTTTTAGCGTTAAACGTCTCAAGTGACACCGACTTGCCATTTTGGAGTCAATAGGCGCTCACCTGATGAGGCCCATAAATAACCACCCCTTAAACTTCCACAAACACACGAATTGCCTATTGCACGCCCATTGCAGAGAGAGAGAGGATGGCTGAATACAACTGTTTAGGTAAAATTGTTATTTTTTTTCATTTTCTACTTATCTTCTCTTGCTTTTTTTTTTGTCTACACAAAATGTTAGTCATCTTTAAGTTACACTTGGTAGAAGACACTAACAACATCCTCCAATCTTTTAATATTTCTCATTTAAATCATAAACTTTTATTCAAATGTATTTTTCATAATTTAATAGCTACTTGTTGAAACATTAATGATTTGTGCGTTTTCTATTTTGTCTAAATTTTACAAATTTTTACTTCTTCATGAAGTGTGATTTTCATTATTAATTAAGTTTAGCAAAATCATCTTTATCAAACTCTAGCTTTAACTTCTATTTTGGTTTCTATTTTTACTTGGAATTTAAAATTTTCTCAAAAAATATGTATCATTTAGTGGTAAGTTTTGGGGGCGTTTTCTAATGAAGGCCACTGGAAAAACCTTTAACTACTTTTGTAGAAGTGCCACTGAAAATCAGTAGCTTGATTTCTATGGCAAATATTGCCAGCGTTTAGTGGAAAACGCGGCTAAACTAATTTATTAGCATGCTTAATTAGATTAACTATTCCCCTTATTTTCCTTGAAACACTGCTAAAAATTTGATTATTCTTGACGCTTCGTCATTGGATGCCGCTAAAAATTTGATTATTCTTGACGCTTCGTCATTGGATGCCGCTAAAAATATGACACTAAAGGGTTTACTATTACTGGAGTTTTCTCAAAGGGCCCATAATAAAAACTTAGGGAGCCACTACTTGCACACGCTTTTTAAGTGATTGCACCGAGGTTAAAGAAAAACGTTGTATTTTAGGGACATATGACATGTGAAAACGAAATCTAGGCCGTCTGATATAAAGTTCATGATCTATAGATCCTTAGGGCATAAGATTGGAGCAAAACAACATAATTATCATATGATTTATTGTTGTCGACCGTTGAATCAAATAATAGCCTTTGACTATATTCAATCATATGATGAAAATTATATTTCGTGCCAATCTTATCCACTAAGACTCTATAGATTATGAACTTTAAATCAAACGGCCCAGATTGCATTTTCACATGTCACATGCCCCTAAGATACAAAGTCTTTTTTTAACCTCGATGCAATCACTTAAAAAACGAGTGCAAGTAATGGCTTCCTAAAACTTATCACTTGTAAAAAAATTTCTAAAGGGTTCCTATTAGTGTTTTTTTTTTTAATGTCATTAATAAATCTTCCAATTTGGGCTTGGACCTCTCGCACAATGGTTGGTTGACAATATTGCAAACTCAAGGTTGCAGGTTAAAGCTCAGCTTACATATAAGAAAAAAACAAAACAACTTCTAATTTTACACTAAGAAATGCGGGAGCGAGATAAAAGTGTTCAGAGTTTCATAATTTTCTACAATCTTGTCCCATTTGTCCTTAAGGTTGACAATCTTGCAACCTGGAGGTTGTAGGTTTTGTTAGAAAATTTAAAGAAATAACTATGATCTAGGCTTGAGTCATTTGATCAACATATCAAATACAACAGTTATCTAGTAAGATAAATCCTACTTGACTAGATGATCGCAAAGACGAGGTTGATCAAAAATTCCTCCGTATAAGATCAAACTCCTAGGACAAACCACCTCTCTTCCTTTCTATCTCTATTGATGGGAATAGCATTGAGAATAGACAAAGAGGGGACATTGTCCACCTTATATAGATATTGATTTGTTTTCTAGCCCATCAAGAAAACTAAATCTAGAGGATGTGTCACTTCTATAAATGGATTACCACAACCTTATAAAATTAGTAAGAAAATCCACCAAGATTGCATGGTGATTCTTATTGTGCCAAGTATGGAAAGTCTCACCAATTCAAGTTTTAGCAAATACAGGAAAAGAGGTTAGTATATGGGTCACAAAAATCTAACAATCTCCTACTTGATCTACACACTACCAAAATATTATTTTCAATAATTTCATGAATTGGTCCTTTTTGAAAAGCGGATGGCCATCCTTATAATTTTATAAAATCATTAATTTTCAAAGAACTTGGTACAATACAACATCTTCTCAAGTTCAAAAAATAACTTTAATAATGGATCATGGATGCCTATAATGTATCATGTTTAACAATTGATATTAAGGCAGTTCCATGGTCACAAGAATTATTGTAGGTAATGAACCATAGAGTATTATTTGTGATTTTGTGATCCACCAGTATATGCACACTTTAATGCAATCACTTGTGTACATACCTGCATTCGTCCAGCTTCATACTCTAAGGTATGTCATCATGATATCTTACGGTATACGCCATGTGAAAACCATCATCCAACTATCAGGATAAAGGCTATATGACCGTGGTCCCTAATCACAATAGCCCAAGCTTCCTTATTTGAGCATTTATGCTCCCAGGCTAACATTACATATGCTAATAATGTTAATAATAATAAATATGGAGTCAAATGAAAGACTTGCATCAAATGATAATCAAATATGTAAAGAGTGTCGATAATAAAATAGAATGAAATAAACATTGTGAAAGAAACTCCCACTCAATCAATGTGCTCAAGTGTTTCTAACACTCTCATCCAGATCACGTGCACTATAAAATCTTTTGTTTGAAGTCCCTTTGTGAGTGGGTCACTAATCATTTCCTCAAAAGGCAGATGAGGAATCTTAATGATTCCTTCCCGAACCTTTTTCAGCACCATCATATACTTAACCTCGACGTGCCTCTTATTTTTTATTCGTCTCTCACTCTCGATGAAATCAGTGGCTACTTTGTTATCGCAATAAATAGTCAAGGGCTTATGAATGGAATTCACAACACCCAACTCACCAATGAAGCTCTTTAACCAAACGACATGCTTGGTGGCCTCATAGCATCCAATGAACTCTGCGAACATAGTGAAATCCGACGTTATAGTCTATTTGGAGCTTCTCCAAGTAATAGCTCCATGGGCGAGCTTGAAAATGAAACCCGAAGTGGATTTGTGAGATCGATCACACCCTACATAGCTAGAATCACTATATCTAATGACTTCAAGTTCATTTAATCTTCTGTATATAAGCATGTGGTCCTTAGTTCCTTGCAAATATCGCAATACCTTCTTGACAGCTATCCAATGAGCAAAATCAGGATTTTGCTGAAACCTCCCGAGCATCCCAATGATAAAACTGATGTCTGGTCGCATACATGTCATAGTATATATAAGACTTCCTACTGCAGAAGCATACATAGTCGAATCCACTCGCTTTCTCTCCATATCATTTTTAGGGCATTGATCTTCGCTTAAGAGATCACCCTTAACAATTGGAGCACTGGAAATATTATAGTTCTCCATTTTGAATCGTTTGAGGTCCTTGTCGATGTAGGCTCTCTGAGATAATCCTAAGAGCCCAGCTCTCGGTTGCCTGTGGATCTTAATTTCCAGAATGTATTACGCATTTCCCATATCCTTCATGTCGAAACGGTTGGATAGGAAATATTTTGTATAGTGCAAAAGATGAATGTCATTATTCGCGAGGAGTATGTCATCAACATATAGCACTAGGATGATGAAACAACTTTTGGACTTCTTTATGTAGATGCACCTATCCATGGCATTTTCTTGAAAACCATATTTCGTAACAACTTAATCAAACTTTAGGTACCACTGTCTCGAAGCTTGCTTCAACCCATAAATGAATTTCTTCAGCTTGCACACATGATCCTCTTGACCCTTCATCTCAAAAGCCTTAGGTTGAGACATATAGATCTCTTCTTCCAAATTACCGTGGAGGAAAGTCATCTTTACATCCATCTGATGTAATTCTAAGTCATAGTGTGCCACTATCTCTAGAATTATTCGAAGAGAGTCCTTGGATGAAATAGGAGAGTATGTCTCATTGAAATCAATTCCCAATCTCTGAGTGAACCCTTTGGCTACTAATCTGGCTTTAAATTTTTCAACATTGCCTTCAGAGTTTCTTTTAACCTTGTAAGCCCATCTGCATTTGATCGCCTTATAATCTTTTGAAAGGATCACAAGATCCCAGACATCATTCATTTTCATAGATTGCAGCTCTTCTCTCATGGCCTCCTACCAGTGTTGAGATTTCGCTTTTCATGGCTTGAGAGAAAGAGGAAGGATCATCGGTGTCCAAGTCAATATTATCACTTTCTTGCAGATAAACTTCATAATTATTGGGTATCACAGATCTATGATTTCGAGCTGATCTCCTTAAAGCAATCGATGGGCCCTCGAGAGGAGGAGGAGGTGGAGCACTGGAAGTTTCAGCATTGGGAGAATCATTGTGTATCGTAGATCCCTCAGGGTGAATGACAGGGTTAGGCATAGGGATAGGAACATGTATAGTTGTCCCTATAGGAACGAGAGGCGTAACATGAGTATCGTTTTCAAAAATAATCTTCCTTTGTTTTTAACTCCCACTGATGAAACTATATTCAAGAAACTTGGCATTGGAGGTCTCTATGATCTCCATCGGTCGAGATGGGCAATAGAACCTATATGATCGGGTGCGCTCAGGGTAACCAATGAAGTAACATGTGACAGTGCGTGGATCAAGCTTCTTGAGGTTTGGATCATAAATTCTCGCTTTTTCTAAATACCCCCATACATGCAGATGTTTAAGACTTGGTCGACGGCCAGTCCAAAGTTTGTAAGGTGTTTCCGAAGCAACTTTGCATGGCACTCGATTAAGAATATAAATTGTGGTTTTGAGAGCTTCTCCCCAAAAACTTTCAGGAAGGTTTGAGTTGCTCATCATGCTGCGAACAACCCCCTGATAAATACGATTTCTCCTCTCGGAGACACCATTCTGTTGCGAGATACCAGGCTCAGTGTACTGAGGAACAATCCCATGTTCCGTTAAGAATTGAGCAAAGTTTCCATGATTAACACCATCAGAATCCATCTTCCCAGAGTATTCTCCTTCACGATCTGATCTAACAGTTTTAATTTTTTTATCAATCTATTTCTCAACTTATGTTTTAAAGATCTTAAACATATCGAGTGCCTCAGACTTTTGATGAAACGGGTATACATAGGCATAACGAGAAAACTCATTTATAAAACTGATGAAGTAACGTTGTCCACCTCGTGAAGGTGTGAGAAAAGGTCCACAGATGTCTGTGTAGATCAGTTGTAACAAATCAGAGGATCTAATGGCCTTAAACTTTCGTTGTTTCATGGACTTTCCCTTTATACACTCAAGACATGTGGTAAAGTTGTTAAAATTAAGAGGATTAAGAATGTCATCTTTGACCATAGCCTCTAACCTTTTCCTCGAGATGTGTCCCAAACGTTTATGCCAAAGCATAGAGGAGTTTTCACAAAAGCTCTTTATTCCGAATGAGTTAATAGAGATACATGCAAATGATGCAGCAGAAATATCATCAAGAGATAACCTAAACTAACCATCTTCTAATAAACCATTCCCTACAGTAACATTGTTCTTAGAAATAATCAAGGAGTCTCTAGCAAAAGTAAAGTGATATCCAAAAGTAATTAATCTGGAGACTGAGATGAGATTTCGTCTGAAGGACGGAATGAAATAAATATTTTCAAGTATAAAAATATGTCCAGTGTCTAAAACAAGCAGGTAAGTTCCAACAACCTCGACCTTGACCGTTTGCTCGTTTCCAAGGAAAAGCCTTTCATCCGGTCTTGTGTTTCTCCTGCTATCAGCCCCTGCAAGGAATGAGCAACATGTACAATGGCACTAGATTCAACCTACCAAGAATTTTCAAAAACGTTAACCAGATTCAATTTAGAACAAACATGAGCGTAGTGAGTACCTTGGTGCTTCTTCTTCATAATACTTTTTCATAAATAACAATCCTTCTTGAAGTGTCTTTTCTTTTTACAGAAATGACAGTCATCGTCGTTATCATTCACAACGGTTTTCTTCTTGATGTCCTTCTTGTTCTCTCTATTTGTGACGTGATTCTTTCTTTGACCCTTTCTCTTGAAATTTTTTTTATGGGCAAAGATATGAGTAGGGTTATAGGCAAAATGAGCAGACTTGATCTTGTTGCCCCGTAATCGTTTTTCTTCCGTTACACACATTGAGATTAATTGGTTCAAGTCCCATTTTTCCTTCTGGGCATTGTAATTTACCTTAAAGGTATCAAACTAACTGAGAAGGAATGCAACAGCCAAATGTATTATGACAGCTTTCTTAATGGGAATACCTTGATCCTTGAGCTTCATCGCCAACATAGACATCTTAAGAATAAACTCTCTCACAGAACCCTTACCATCATAGCGCATGTTAACAAACTTCACAAGATAATCATATTATAGAGATTTAGTAGACCCAACAAACTGATTCTCGATGTTTTTCAACAAGTCACTTGCTGTCTCAGTGGTCTTAATACCACAATGGATGACCTCACTCATAGAAGCGCGAATAATCATGATTGACATACGATTTGCCTTCTCCCACTTGGCATGCAGAGCTTTTTCAAAATTTGAAGAGTTATCGGTAGGGGTTGCTGGTCTGTTCTCTGATAGAAAAAAATCATAATCTAGGTAACCAAGGGTCAAATCCAGACCCATTTGCCAAGTGGAATAATTGGTACTAGTGAGCTTTTCTGATCTGTCCATAGCTGTAATGACAGATTATTGTCAGCACACGTTCATATAAAACTTTACATAATTTGAGTTCGTACCTGGGGTCAAGGTCGAATCAATCAGAGTATATTAACCATGTGCAAAACCATCCACTCTGAGGAACAGACATGACTCATTGTCTCAGCATCACCTTAGGGTAGAAGCATTGACCTATTGCATGTCTCCCTAGTTCGTGTCCGTAGATACGCATAGACCTAGTCATTTGTGTTTTGGTTTGATCTAAGATAGTCATCAGCTTAGGCCAGAAGTTTCGCTTTTCTCTCACCTAAACACGCATAACTATTCTATCCATTCCCCTTTCGTGAGCTTTCTAAGTCAGCTTTGGCCAGAAGTAGTAGCTTACGAAAGTGAATGCTCTCGCGATCTTAATGAGACAATTGTCTCAAAATTCAAGGATAACGTAACCTCCATAGACCGGTCACCTTTGGGCAGACTACACACCTACTTTGGCAACATCTCCCTGAACGACTACTTTATCGGTCTTCCTAAACCCCTTTATAGGAAGGACCTATCTCAAGGCATTCTATCATGTCATTAGTTCAAGGTTTCATACCCTAAGTACGTTCACATACCAAGTTTAGGAAATTAGATTCTATGAATTAAATCAATTGATTTAATATTAATAGAGAACAATATGTCTTAATTTTTTTTATTTTTATTTTAGAGAAATTAAGTACATTAGTCATAAAGAGAAGATGCATATGAAGTAACTATGAACAATGACATGATAGTGTAAGAGTATCAATACAGAATATTCAAAAGGTTCAACAATTTATTTGGAATATAAAAAATAAATTAATTGACCTTTGACTAAATTTTTTAAGTATAAAACAGTATCAAACAGTCTCATAAATCAGTCCAAAGTGTAGATCTCATTGAGTAGACAAAAAACGATAGGTCACATGCACAAATCAGAGTTGTATATCTCCAGATATCGCGCTTTAAAGGTTGAGCCAGAATAGGGTTCAGTCTGGTTGCATAAACACGTTCTCAGTTTAAATATTTTATCTGCAGCTGGCGGAAGCAGTACAGTATGATGACTGCAGATAATATCTGAATAGGAGTTGGGTTGGGTCTTGGACCGGTATTCGGTCGGGTAATGGGTACAAGTGGGCCAGGTCATGGGCCGAGTGGGCCGGTTCAGGTGGCTGGGTCCCGGGCCGAGTCAAGGGCCAAAGTGGACCAGGCCATGTGAGCCGGATACTGGGCCGGGTCATGGGCTGAAGTGGGTCGAATCAGGCGGGCCGGGTAATGGTCTGATGGGATCGGGTCAGGTGGGCTGGATCCCGGACTGGTAGTGGATCCAAGTGAATCGGGTCAGGTCCAAGGTCGGTCGAGACCGGGCTGACCCGGTTCGGAAAGCCCTCACCGTATCTTCTTCTTCATCATTTTTTTTATTTTTATTTATTTTTATTTTATAAAACAAGTTGCAAAGGTGTTGCAACAAAACGGTCCTTTATGGGCACATCCCTCCCCTTTCAGGTCACCTAGGCCGACGGTCCGGTGTCTTTGTCGATAAGCCCTTGGCTCAACCAATGCTGTCCTTGAAAAATTGTCAGACGGACGACATTGACCTAAAAATTTTATTTTTTTTTTGTTTTAACAGTCAACAAAACAATCGATGATGGGGCTAAAACCTCCTCATTCCATCCGGGTGAGGTTCGGTGGTCCTTGATGCATGCGATGCATTACCAAGGTCAAAATGTCGAAATTTAATCGACCATCGGCTAAAAGAGTGTTTTTTTTTTTTATGTATATAAACAAGTTATAGTTGAGTGACCGGCAGCCACAAAACATCAAAGGTTGAAGCGATCGGTGGCCGGGAGCCACAAAAGTAGTTCGGTGGCAAGACCACAAAGCGATCTGCGATCCTGAAGTCATCGGTGGCGGAAAAAAAAAAAAAAATTTTTTGAAAAATATGTGGATCAAACGAAATCAGGTCATCTAAAAGCTATAATACCAATTGTTAGAAAACTTAAAGAAATAACCATGATCTAGGCTTGAATTATTTGATCAACATATCAAATACAACAGTTATCTAGTAAGATAAATCCTACTTACTTGACTAGATGATCGCGAAGACGAGCTTGATTGGCAATTCCTCCATATAAGACCAAACTCTTAGGACAAGCCACCTCTCTTCCTTTGTATCTCTGTTGATGGGAATAGCATTGAGAATAGACAAAGAGGGATCGCCTCCTTATATAGACATTAATTTGTTTCCTAACCCATCAGAAAAACTAAATCTAGAGGATGTGTCACTTCTATAAGGGATCACCACAACCCTATAAAATTAGTAAGGAAATCCACCAAGATTGCATGGTAATTCTTATTGTGCCAAGTATAGAAAGTCTCGCCAATTCAAGTTCTACCAAATAAATGAAAAGAGGTTAGTATGTGGGTCACAAAAACCCAACAGGTTTGACCCCTAACTTATAAAAAACATAGTATCTCTTCCACCTTTTTCTCCAAATTTTATCAACTTTTTTCCAAAGTGCATTTATTTGTCCTCACTGAATAAGTTCCTTCTTTGATTTTTTTCTCAAATTTTGCTTATATATTTTAAAATTAAAACATTTTTGCGATTCTTAAATAATTTCCAATTCCCAATTTGGTGACTATGCTTGCCAGAGGTGTTCTCCCTTATCTTGTCCTAAAATCTTATCATTTTAAGGTGGATTAATGCCGATTCCAAAATATGACTTGCTCAAAAATTAAAAATATGATAGAATTTTAAACGGGCTTTGGTCAGGTCCAATTGGTTGAATATTAAATGTGGTTCAATCAAACTACTGGCTGGAGAGGCCGGTCCTTGGTGTGTGGCTACTGCTGTTAGCCAAGAAGTGAGGTTTCACGGTTTTGATTTCGTTAAGACGCCTCTTTAAAAAAAAAAATTATTTTTTTGGATAAATAAGACGCCTCTTCAAATTTTTTTTTTTATTTTTTTGGATAAACAAGACGCCTCTTCAAAATTGGGCTACGGAGCCTACCATTTACCTCTTTTCAGACCAGATTAAAAGTGAGCCTGCTTGTACATATATTGAAAGTATGTTTTTATTTCAAGAATTGGTTGGAATATTGAAAGTATATATTTTATGTATGACCTTGTGACCTTTTTATTTTAAGAATTGGTTGGAATATTGAAAGTTTATATTTTATATATGACCTTGTGACCTTTTTATTTTAAGAATTGGTTGGAATATTGAAAGTATATATTTCATGTAAGACCTTGTACATATATTAGTTTTTTGTCGTACTCTTATGAAAGTATATTTTATGTGATTGAAGGAAAACTTGCATGGCCGGAGTTGTTAGGAGCAAAACCAGAGTTTGCCAAAGAATTAATTGAGAGAGAGAACCATTATGTTAGAGCAGTGTTCATTACAAAAGATCAAAAAAGGACTACGGATTATAACTGTCAACGTGTGTTTGTTTGGACCAGTGGCCATCGAGGCACTGGCACGGTCATTGAAGTCCCAAAGGTTGGATAGAAGAAAGGGCTTTGTTCATCAAAAAATATAATACTGTTTATATATCAATATTGTAACGCAATATAATACTATTAATACAATTTAATACAAACTAATGATCCCCTCTCTCGAGTCCACAAAGATCACTTGTAACTACAACTCTCCTTTGTAGTGCGTTCTCCAAGTGTATTTATTCCCCCCTCTTTTATCCTTCCATGACAAGTCTTTGCTTTGTGAAATAACTCCGATATTTAGTATAAAAAAAAAAGGCGTTAAAAGCCCCTCAAAGCACAACCCTAGACACTCTAAGATCCTTTTTCAAACCTGCTCCCATTTGGATTCGAGTAAATAGATAGATATATACAAACATCCCATTTGACTAATACAAAGTATAGGGATAATTAGAGAAACATGCCTCAAAAACAAACTTTTTAGCAAAAAATACCCGACCTCAAAGGTTTTAGAAAAACGGTGCTTTCACGGATTTTAGAACTTCAAAAAATCGTGAAAGCATGATTTTTTCTAAAAAGCAGGTCTTTTTTGCTAAAAAGTTTGTTTTGGGGGCATTGTTTTCTAAAGTGCCCGTACAATATAATACTAAATAATGATCCCCTCTCTCGAGTGCACGAAGATCTCTTGTTACTCCAACTTTGATTGGTTCACATTGGCAGCCGCCTTTTTTCTTTTTACAATTTGATCAAAAGGTGGTTGGTGATGTGGACCAATCACTACTCAAATAACGGGCTGCCTTTACTCGAGTGAGAGCGAGGGGATCATTATAATATTATATATATATAAGCTAACTGACTAGCACACACTACAAAAAATATAAGTTACCCCGATGGCTCCTATTAAGAAGCCGTTGGCGTAGATCTATCCTACGCCAGCGTTTATTATGGGAAGCCGTCAGCGTAGGGGTAGAGTATATAACCTATTGCAATTGCCTCACACGGTTCACACGGTCTCTACTGAAATTGCCTCCCCTCTTTCTCTCTCTCTCTCTCCCCTCTCTCTTCAAAACCTTAGCTGCTCGTCACACATCAGAGATCTTCACGCATCAGTGATCCTAACGCATCTCTCCCTCTCCCTCTTTCTTCAAAACCCTAGCTGCTCTAAACGCATCAGATCTATCTCTCCCTCTCTCTCTTCAAAACCCTAGATGCTCTAAACGCATCAGATCTGATGTGATTCATCTTCACTCTCACGCTAACCCTAGATTTGTGAGGTGTTTCATCTTCATTTTCCATTTGACTTGCGTTTTCATTAGTAGACTCCATTCGATCAAGTCAGCCGCAACTTCAAGAGAGTCCATTCGATTGGGCCTGAGCATCTACAACTTCATCAAGAGGTAGAGATGTTGAGATTTTGTTGTTTATTAATTAGTAGTCGTACATTTGGTGGTTTCGTGAGACTATAGAGGAATTTTTTCTGATTATATATAATTTTTTGTTTGTCTTTTTTGTTTTGGTTTTTTTTTTAATAAACTACTTTAGTTTATTTTTTTGTCTTTTTTGTTTGTTTTGTTTTGATTATATATGATGTATTTGGTGTTTTAATTTTTGAGACACCAAAGAGATCTTTGCTTTCTATGATGAACAATGCAATTGGCTTCAAAATTTTAGTCCTTGTTCTCATTCTCTTTTGGTTTTTGATTCATTTTCTTAGCAAAGGTTCATTGGTGCCATGTTTGATCTTCATCTCTAAACTAATTTAGCAAACTAGTTTAGCAAATTGATATTATTTCTATCATAATTTATGGAGCATCTTTGATATGTTGAAGCATGTCAAAAGATTGACTTTTGACGGACCCCTGTTTAGGTGAAACTTTCAGAGAAGCCACCGAAATTTAGATTGACGTCTGTTGAAGCATCTTTGATCTGTTGTAGCATGTCGTTAGATTCCCCAAAGCCACCGAAATTTTGGTGAAACTTTTGACTGACCCCTATTTCGGCAAATTTCGCCAAAATTTCGGTAAAGTTCAGAGAAATTTGTTTGGTTGAATTAGCTTACTATTTCCTATTGGATGATTGAAGTAGCTTACTATTTTGACACCTTTTTTTTTTAAATAATTCTCCTAACTTTAGCAGTCAAAGAGAACCTAGGAACTTAGCAGTCAAAGAGAAACTGCTATACCAAATTATTTACTTCCAATAGTTACAAGTCCAATGACAAAGAGAAATTACCTCTACATTTATTAAGTCACAAGGGTCCAACCTCTCGCTTATTACCTGCCCCTCAACTTTTCCTTTTAATTTGTTTTATTTTGAAAAATGTTAAGAGGGAGTCTATTAATTGATATGTGCCCAAATTCAATGAGTTAGACAAAAATGTCGATATGGTATCACAGTAGTTTAATCATATTCTACTATAAGACTGATCGGTCTCATGGGGGACGAATGATCTTATATGAAACCAATCAATCTTACGGTGGACTACTCGGTCTCAAATGAGTATGATTGGCGATTGATCGGTCTTATAGTGGACTAGTCGGTCTCATATGGAAATATACATAGCGAATCGCCAATTGATTTATCAAGGACCATGTGACAGCCCGAATTTTTCAAACATAATTTTCTGAGATTTTTTTTTTTGACCAACCAATGGGGAAAACTTGAACCGCCAGATTGCAGAACATAATCCGAATACAGAATTTACTTGTGCATCCACATATAAGCGTGGAAATCAAAGCAGATAATTACTTGACAAAGCAAAGATCATTATGGTAGAACTAAAATTTCTATTCTAATATCCAACATGAACAATAACTAAAACAAACCACCGGTGATGGCCGACCATCATCTAAATAGTGATGTAAAATGTGTATATAATAGCATGAATGTAACAAACCAAAAATCCAAACGTTAGCCATGCTAAATCTAAAAGTACAAAAGTTCTCAGTGTATCAAGTCCAAACTCACCAAAATCTATAATGTACTAAATTTATGATCCCTGAACTAGGGTAAAAATCCTCAGGCAAAAGATCTTCTTCTTACGGTACATAGTCTGGATCTTCCTCAAAGCCAAGATCCTGATTAATACCTACACCTGTGATGTATAGTCGAGATGAGCTAACAGTCTAAGCTCAGTAGAGAAAACTCAATAGCAGTTACATATTATCAAATCAATGCATAGATTCAATGACAATTTTCAAAGCATTTTCATATCCAAGCGGAAAACATGTTCATATCAAAATAGTATTTGAAGAATCTTTTCAGTAATCAATTACAAAACAAAACTTCGAGCAATGATCAAGATTCATGTATTTTCGTGTCAACATGGAAAGTAAAACAAATTTTCTTATTTCTTATTTTCAAAGAATTAGACGAATTTATAGCCAAAGCTCAAATTCGAATCAAGGTTTAAGTTCAAGTTCGGATTTGCAAACAACGTCGAATTTGCAACGAGTAACCAATCTGAGACCAAAGCATCCCACATGGAGGGAATAGAGCATCATCCTACGTGAAAGGAACAAGGTTAAAACCCCGGGGACTCTACCCCTCTCTGAAGCCTCTACTCCTCTCTGTCTCAAGTTCAAGGTTCATGTTCAAGTTCAAGTTCAAGTATAGATCAGGATTCAAGCTCGGAGTTCAAAATCAACTGATTTAAGGTTCAAATTTAGAGTTCAGATACAAGTTCTAAATTCCAATTTACAGTTTACATTTCAAGTTCATTTTCAAAGTTCCAATTTCAAGAATTTATGTACAAGTTCAAATACGTGTTCAAGGATTCAAAAACTTTCAATTACAATTTAAAATCACAATTATATCATTGCGTTTATGAATCAAATTCAAAAATGCAGATGTCCATAGAGTTTTCCCCTACAGTCTATTTTCGAGTTCTAAAACTATTTGAAAATCAAATAAGTCAAATACTAGCTCAAAGGTAGCCAAAATTATCTCATTTCATTTTATCATATCAAAGCATCTACGAAATCAGAGTAAAAAATATAATTGAGTGTCGAATTTTCCCCACCTTAACCTCGAAGTTGCGCGAAAGAAAGTAAGGTTCTATCAACAACATCCGGCCCTCAATCTACATCACAATTATGATGATGTATTAAAGATTGATCTTAATTACTAACAACTCTGACGTACTTAAGTATTTTCTCAAAATCGAGGTGGAAATGGGCAAATTCGTGCTAACTTAGAACTTGATCCAACTTTTCGCTTAATTTTGACCTTTACGACTTTTGATTTATATATTTATTAATTCATACAAGTTATAGGGCTCATTATCCTCTTTCCAACGCCATGAGAATCGCATTAATCAGAGTTCAGAGCGAAAAGTTACAACCAAAATACTGAGGTTGTGTCGGCACTTCAGTCAAAATCGAACGATGGGTTTTTCAAGGAAAAAAAATTTGATCGATCAATTTCTCTAGATTTTTCACACTTCTCTATTCTATCAAATCTGATTGATCGATTCCTAAATTGATTGATCAATTTTGACAAACTTAGAACCCATTCGAGCTTGTTCTTCCTTGCTCCGAATCGTCCAAAACTCGTGGCACACATTCCCATCCATCCATACATCAACTCCAAACAATATTCACACTATTAAATATAAGTCTTACCTTCTAAACCTCACGAAATCGGAGCACACGATGGATGGCACTGATAATGCCGAAATCCACATTCCCCTTGAATCCAATGATGTCGAAACCCACGCTTCTCTCAGTTGCAACGGGATGAAACCCAAGGTCAATCTCCATGGATTGTGCCCGATGAAATCACTAGATCTCCATGAGATGCGGATCATTCAAAAGAGGGTTTCAATCGGGGTTTCTAACCAAAATGAAAGAGGGTTTGGGAAAAATGGGTTCCCACGCTCTTGAATTATCACCATGTCGACAATCGGCATTCCCTTGCGGCAATTGATTGAAGAAGAAGAATAAAAAATGAGGAGGAATCGACTAAAAAATCCAAGGGGTTGCTCCCTCTCTCTCTCTCTCTCTCTCTCTCTAGAACCCAAAGGCCCAAAATTTGCAAATCGGTAATAGCTTTCAAAGGAAGTTTTGCCTTTTATATTAAAAGGGCTTGGTTCCCCTACAAAACACATACACCCATTTGGGTGTTAAGCCTTATCCACTTATAAGTGTTTGGTTCCAGTGTGAAACTAGCACACACACACAATTCGGGTATTTGTCACTCCCTCAAGGGTTATAGTTTAGGCCCAAAGTCGGCCCAACAGTTGGCCTAATCAGTTGGCTCAAATGGTCGGCCCAATCAATCGACCAAACTAATCGGCCCAATTAGTTGACTCAAATGGTCGACCCAAATAATCCAATAAGTTTTAATCATTAATAAGTTTATTTTTCACAGAAAATTTTCCTCTAGGCTGCACACGTGCACAGTGTGTCGTATGCCTCGCTAAATACGTATACTTGGTTGGGTGCCACGTGATAGATTGGGTTATTGGGCTCGGGTGTACTCTCGATTTGAGTTGAAATTCGGGTTGAGGCCCAAGTTCAAGCTTGGGTTCGGGTTAGTGTGCAACATGCACAAATACGCCTACGCTCTACATAGGGTATGAGTTGGGATTTAATGCACTTGGCGCGTACCCCCAATTATAACAAGTGGGGTTTGAGACCACGCTATCTAGGTCAATTGTTTGACTCAGGTCAAATCAGTCAAAAGGTCACATTCTCAGCAAAGGTCAATGATTCAACATCTTTGAAAATTTCGGGTTGTTATAGACCCACCCATATCTCGTCATATGATTTAAAAAAACTGAAAAGAAATTGAATTCATTCATTCCGTTATAATTTGATAAGAATCCATAGATGTAAGACTAATAATAAAAACTCATCAAAATCAGCACCCACCTAATGAATCTGTGGTATTATAAAATTTTGAATAAATGGGCATTATCTTACTTCATACCCATATACAATAATTACTGTAAGAAAAATGAAGAACAACGAGGTCTTTAATTTCTAATGACACATATGACAACACTCATTTTTTATGATTTTTTTTTCCCTTCTCAGATGGATTCTGAAAACTTATATAGAGAATCAATTTATTAGCTATACACACTAATTCAAGCTCATCATCCTCTTCAACACTTGTTTATTTCTAGTAATTCTGGAGGCAATCAATGTCTATAGGACCAACTAAAGCTAATGGGTCCTCTTGATCTGCAAAAGCCCATCTACCCATTTCATGATTTGAGATAACTGATGAGATTTCAGTGTTCATATCAGTAGTAAGAGACGTCTCTTATGAAGTACAATTCATCTCCCTCTTTGTTAATTTGGTGTTGTGTCTCATTTGTGGTCCTTGGTTTTCTAGCAAAGCCCTTAAAATGGCACTCTCTTGCATCAAAACAGAATTTGGGTATTGCATTGAAGTCCCTTGGCTGTTGTATAGAGAGGTTGGTAGATAAGATATCTTTGACCAAGTGGTTGAAGAAGGTGAGGAGAAATTAGAGGAGGAAGTAGAAAAAAGAGGAGATTTAAAACAATCAATCATCTCTTCTTGATTTTTTGGTCCCTCCATTACATCGGAGAAGCAGGTAACGTGGGGAGAATCCATCAATGGAGGCAATAGAGAAGAACCAAATTCGTCAATGGAGGCAACTAGGTAGGTAGTTTTTGTTAGCCGGATCTCATTTGAGATCCGGTGTGGCCCAGTTGTCACATTAAGATCCATTATGGTTTGACCCATTAGCCCCATACGTTTAAGAGTACTTGGAAAGTGGGATCATGCCCATTAGCCACATACGATTAAGCGGTTTTAGAAAGTGAGATCATGTAGCTAATTTTTAACCCATTATCTCTCAATGATGGGGGAGAGATTATAAAGTTATTTCCATTCTTGAGGTCCCGAGCCTAGCAAAAATATACGAGAGAAAGAAGCCTGTAGAATCCATCTCAGCATCTCGGAAAGAGTTGCATAGACTTGAAGATCCTCGAATCTCAGCATCATAAATCAGTGCATTATGGACAGAGGTACGATTTTGGTTAATCATTTCCACTTTAATTTGATCATAAATCAATGCATTATGAACTAATTTCCCTTGATTTCCAGGCTATCCTAAAGCCTAACTCATGTGCGCGAGCGACTTTCGAGATTCCAGTGATTCTTCCCGAAATCTCACTCTCTTTTTTTTTCCCTTTTTACTCCTTTTCAAACCTACATTAATTACATACATCTGGGAAATAAATGTTTGATTTAAACTACAACTAATCCATAATAAATCAAAGACCTCACCTTATTAACTACTCACGGATTTTATGCGCACATTTATCGAAGGAATGGATCAATCGACACTTCCTCCCAACAAATCAAAAGGTGTTTGAGACCCACCTTCTCATGCGCGAATTGTGACACACTTGAACACAACTACCCTTCCAGCGCACTCCTCAAATCCAACTTCTCTTGTGATGACGAGCCCACAACAGGGCTTTATACAAAAGGGTTTCGTAGAATTTAGGGCTTTCTTCCACTCTCACTTGCGAATTCCAACCACATGAGTTCGATGATCCTTTGTGGTAAATCAAAGTTTAAAGAAGGCTGAGGGGGAGATCAACAACCCATGCTAGAGGTAGGGTTTTTCTTCTCCTCAAGCTCTCTCTCTCTCTCTCTACAATCTTATGCAAAGCAAATGCAATGGTTTATGTGAGAAGCCATTGCAACTTAATCTCTTTGGACCATGCTTCCGTGTGAAGCGCACACACACACATAGGTGTTTCAACATATGGTTTGGTTTGCTTGTGAACCCTATACACCTAAGCTAGGTGTTAGTCTTATCCAAACTAGTTCACTGAGTCGAAAACAATTCTAAGTGTTCTACCAAAATCCAAAATGGCATAATGCGCCGTAGCTACACATGTACCTAACTGACTTACACAGTTCACAAAACTTGGGGATATTACATCCTCCCCTCCTTACTAAAATTTGCGTCCTTAAAAATTGACTATGGTTCAATGGCTTCACGATGACGCATCAAGAGAACACCTAGGGCTAACACAGAAATTGAATTTCTCTATAGAAGAGAACATTGTTTGGCAAGGACGATTTACATCATGCTGTAAAAATCTATCATAAATTTCGAGAGTGCCGAATCATTAAGTCAAGTACATATATCCCTTACACATATCAAAATCTAAGTTACTCAAACTTACCTGTATCAATTTAGAAACGGAAAGCGAATTTATCACAGCAAGTTATCCACACTCATAACATATTCCAAATCCATTCATAACATTGGAAATCCATGTAGAAAATCCATTCACATACAACCATTTCTACATTGCCAATAGATTATATGAAATCATGAATAAGTAAAATTAAAACATCTGGTATTGTTCACCCAAAAAGTTTAAGGTCATTCTAGCATGGCACACATGCTACTATTCACAAAATAATTACAATTTACCATGTCTTAGAACTAAAATACCCAGAATATTTACCACAGACCACAATTTCAACCATTATCCTTAAACTACTATCCAAAATTTACAAACATTTCAAATTAAATAAAAAGTCACATACTATCTACCCACAACACCCGAAGCAAATGAATGTGTTCCCCGGCTAATCCTCATCACCACCAGGCTGCTCCTCGTCATCACCACCTGTGCCACCAACTCTCGAATTAAAGGCCTCTGGCATGTATGCCCGTGTCGTTGTCATGCGCTCTAAATAATCTGATGGGTACATGTATCGCAATGCATCGCTTAGCATAGCCTCGTGGTAGTAGAGTTGTGCGTGATCTAATCGTTATGTTTCTCCAACCTCTGAAGAGTAAGATCCTATAAGTCCATGCACCGAAATAATTCTGTCGCGAAGTCCACGCCACCATATGGAGGGATTGGTGGTTGGACTGAAATTCGATGTGGTGGTATTGGATACTGAGCCGCCTGATCAGGCTCATGATGTGGTTGTTGCTGTTGTGATTGTTGTTGCACCTGTTTCACAAGTTCTTCGATTTGTCGGCATTTCACGCTAGACCTCAAACTAGAGAGACTAATTTTTAAATCCTCATACTTGTAGTGTTGGGTGTTGCCAGAATTTTGGGGTTTAGTTTGTGAGAACTAGTACCCCCCATCTCCCTGCTCATCTATGTATTGCTCAATCATCTGTGAGATCAATCGAGCATACGGCAAACGCTTAATGTTACTTTCTAAGAACCTTGCCTCGCATTGTTGCAAGCATAGACTATCCCCTCAGATACTACAGCAAGGGCAGAGAACCATTTCCCTTGATACGCTCAAAACAAGGATTGGAGGAAAACTTCTCTCCTTTCCTGCTCATGCCCTATGGGAAATAGGTTCTTTCGAAATATGACGTCGAGTGGCCACATATAATCGGGCAATTGCACTCTCTTTATCGACATCCTGGACCCGGTCCGTCCATGTGTCATTTTGGCAATCATGTCTTGGAAAGGTACCTTTTCTTGATTTGGGGGTTGCAATGTTCCAACATTTATATACCTTGATGGGCATCCCATCGCGGTAGAGATATCATTTAGGGCAAATTGAAATTCATGACCATCAATTTTGGTCACCAATTCTGTCTGATCATCGCTCATTTGAAAGTGTTGATAAAATAGGCGTACTAGACTAGGGTAGTAGTAATCATGAAACGGCTTAAGAAGCGGTTTCATGCCCGTGACAGTCAAATAATCGATCGTCCACCTTGTGGTCTCTTGCCCTTCGAACAAATTCTTGTCGATTGACCATTCGAATTTGAATTTCTTCAAATCCCACCACTCCGTGGGTTGTTCTCTCACGATTGGTGGTAGAATCGTCTTTGGACATTTTGACGGTGGGGGTTTAGAAGCACCAACCTTCTTCAGTCCCATCTCAATGATTTTAAAAGAAGAGCGAAGAAATTTGAACTAAAATGAGAATTTTTATCATATCTGTGAGAAGAAATTTGGAGAAAATCGAAAGAACACGCTTTTGATTGAAGGCGCAAGCAAGTTTGAGAGTTTTCCCAAGCAAATCCATGCACAATGGTCGATCCCGAGGTTTTGGGAGCAACACTTGCTCCTTCCGATTGAGAATCTGTATCGGTTTTTCTTTAATGGTCAAGTCTTCTTGAATCTCAATCGGTTGATAGTCCAGGACATGCATTGGATCCTTCACGTATTTTCTTAGCATCGACACGTGAAATACGTTGTGCATGCTCGACAGTTGCTGTGGTAGAGCAACCTCGATACGCAACTTCTCCAACTCTTCCCAAAACTTCAAATGGTCCTACATGAAATACGTTGTGCATGCTCGACATTACACCCTTCGTGGGTGAAATCTTTATGAATAGTTATCTCCGTGTTGAAACTCAACACTCATTCTTTTCAAATTAGCATAGCACTTCTGCCGACTTTGTGCTACCTTTAATCTTTCACGGATTAAACGTACAATTTTGGTGGTAGCCTCAACAATTTATGAATCCAAAACAAATTTCTCTCCGATTTCTTCCCAATTAATCGGAGATTTACATCTTTGTACATGCAGCACTTTGTAGGAAGCCGTACCAATGCTTGTCTGATAACTGTTATTATATGCGAAGTCGATCAATGAAAGTGTTGATCCCTCGATCGTTAAAAATCAAGCATATAAGCTCGGAGCATATCCTCAATAATCTGGTTCACCCTTTCAGTCTGTCCATCTGTTTGTGGGTGAAATGCAGAACTGAAATCTAACCTTGAACCCATTCCCTCTTGAAATTTCTGTCAAAACTGTGATGTATACAAGGAGTCTCTATCTGAAACAATGCTCACAGGAATACCATCCAATCAGACGTTCTCCATCAGATACATCTCTGCAAGTCTACTCATTGTATACTTGGTGTTGTAAGGTGAGAAATTAGCTGACTTGGTTAATCTATCGATGATTACCCATATGGCATTGTATCCCTTCATCGTTCTTGGTAATCCCAAAATAAAATCCATAGAAATTGATTCCCATTTCCATTCTAGTATCGGTAGAGGTTGTAATAGACCCGATGGATGTCGGTGATCCACTTTCACTTGTTAGCACATCAAGCACTTTGAGAAGTACTCGGCGACATCCTTTTTCAAACCTCTCCACCAAGAGTTTTTCTTCAGATCTTGGTACATCTTGGTACCACCCAGATGAATTGCATACTTTGATTTATGGGCTTCTTCTAGGATAGTATGCCTGAGATTGACATCAGTCGATATGCATAGACGCCCCTTGAATAATATCAATCCATCCTCCTTGGTGGAGAAATCTGGTTTAGTTTCATCGGTCACACCTCGTCTGATCTCCGTAAGCTCTGCATCTTTCATCTGAAGCTCATAGATGTCATTGAAGATCGTCGGTCTGATCATGATGTTTGCCACTAAAGCTCTAGAATCTTTCACCTTGATCTTCTTTTCATACAATGAGATGTCCCCTAATAATTTTCATCTACGAATTCTCATGATAAGGCTCGATAACTGAGCCGATGTCTTTCGACTCAATGCATCTGCTACAGCATTTGTCTTACCTGGGTGATATTGAATGGAGCAATCATAGTCCTTGAGAAACTCAATCCATCTTCTCTGCCTTATATTCAGATACTTCTATATTAAAAAGTACTTGAGGCTCTATGATCAGTGAATTTCTCAAAGGTTTTCCCGTAAAGGTAATGGCTCTATATCTTCAATGCAAAGATAACTACTGCCAGTTCAAGATCATGAGTTGGGTAGTTCTTTCCATGATCCTTGAGTTGTCTTAAGTCGTAGGCAATAACTTTTTGGTTCTGATTAAGCACACAACCTAACCCACTATGTGAAGCGTCACTAAACACGATAAAACCCCCAGTACATGATGGAATAGCAAGCACTGGTGCAGAGGTAAGCCTTCTCTTAAGTTCCTGAAAACTCTTCTCATATGATTATGTCCATTCAAACTTCACATTCTTCATCATAAGTTGTGTGAGTGGTCCCGATATCTTAGAAAAGTCTACCACAAATCCCCTATAGTAACCAGCCAATCTTAGGAAACTTCATATTTTTGTTACGATATTTGGCTGTTCCCATTGTACCACGGCCTCAATCTTTACTGGACCGATCGTAATATCAGTTTCAGAGACAACATGTCTCAAGAAGCTCACTTGTTCTAACCAGAGCTCACACTTGCTAAGCTTTGCATATAGCTGGTGTTCAAGTAATGTCTGCAGAGAGATCCATAGATGTTGCTCGTGTTCTTCCTTTAACTTCAAGTAGATGAGGATATCATCCACGAACACGACTACATATTTTTCAAGATGTGATTTAAACACCATATTTATGAGGTCCATGAATGAACCTAGTGCGTTAGTCAAGCCAAAAGGCATCACTAAGAACTCGTAATGCTCATATCTGGTTCGAAATTCTTCTGAATATCCTCGACTTTAACTTTTAACTGATAGTAGTCGAATCTCAAATCAATCTTGGAAAAGAACCTTGCCCCTTGAAATTGATCAAAGAGATCATCGATCCTGGGAAGTGGATAATGGTTTTTTATCGTCAATTTATTTAACTGATGATAGTCAATGTACAATCTCATCAACCCGTCCTTCTTCTTGACAAATAAGATTGGTGCTCCACAAGGAAAAACACTTGGTCTTACAAACCCTTTGTCTAAGAGTTCTTGCAATTGTTCCTTCAACTCTTTTAACTTGGTTGGAGCCATCCTATACAGCGCTTTCGACATTGGTTCTGTGCCTGGAGCTAAGTCAATTGCAAACTCAATTTCTCGATCTGGTGGTAATCTTGGTAGCTCTTCAAGAAACACGTATGAAAACTCGCATGCAACTGGAACTTTTATAATGTTGTTCTTCTCTTCCCGTTGCTCATACAAAAATGCGAGGTATCCACTGCATCCGTTTCTCATTAGTCGTTCAGCTCGAATCACGAAAATAAAAGGTGTTATGTTCGTCTTGATACCACTAAAATGGAATGTTCCTTTTAGAGGGCGAAAAGTAACTACTTTCAATAGGCAATCTATGTTTGCATGATAAGCGAACAACCAATCCATGCCAAGGATCACATCGAATCTTTGCATGTCCAATAGGATGAGATCTGCCGTCATCTCACGATCTTCAACAGAAATAACGATTGATCGACAAAAGATATCCGTGCTCACTGAACTTCCCGTAGGAACTGACACGATCAGAATAAAATTTAAGGTTTTCGGAATGACACTCAATTCAGTCATGAACTGTGGAGTCACAAAAGAGTGTGGAACCTGGGTCTATCAATACTCGTCACGAATTGTGGAGTCACGAAAGAGTGTAGAAGCTGGGTCTATCAATACTCGTGCTTCATGATAATCAATGTCGCTACTTTGATATAGATGTAGAGTACCTATGTGTCAAACATGCAACTCGATTTAGAGTGTGCAAGTGTGTGCGACGGTATTGATGATTTGCACGTATTAAAAATAAACTACAATAAAATTCATTTAAAATTTTAAGAAAAGGCTGATAATTCAAAGGGATCATACCTTGTATGATGTCGTTGGATGTTTGGGCATCTTGGGCAGTAATAATTTATGAATGGACTTGTACAGTAGGTTGTGTGGGTCTTGTAGGCCCCTGTGTTGCAGCTGAAGTCGTCCCTTCCTTTCTTAGCTCAGGACAATCTCTTATCATGTGCCCCATTTTGCCATACTTAAAGCATCCTCCTGAATTCCGTCTACAATCTGCGGTCTTATGTGCTTTCCCACAACGTGCACATGTCTCAATTGGAGTAGAGTGATCTCTTCACCACTCCTTGTGTTTCGTATATGACTGCCTCTCGGTCTGCCTCTAGTTCTAGTGGACATACTGATCTATAAATATGAAATCAAATTTTCATCAACAGATGGTCCCTATACTCTGAAAAAATCATAAACACCTATTCCAAGTCTAGATTCTATCAAAAATTTATAAAGCCATAAGCTCTGATACCAGCTGTGACAACCCGAATTTCCTAACCCCGAAATTCGGACCGTCGGACCACCGATAAGACGATCCTTGAACGTAACACTTGATATGTCCACATAGAGAGCGAAATTCAAAACAGATATCTCTTGCAACGCAGATAGAGTCATCATATAAGACAAAAGAAAACTCTAATTCTATATATAACAAAACTAAATGACGATTATATCCTTATGCAAATCCTAAACCTGACATAACTGAAACAAACCCCTGGTGATGGCCGACCATCACCAAAACAGTGGTTCACAATATAAGCTTACATTACATGAATCCAAAGTTCTAAACTAAATATGAAGGTCAGACATACCTAGCCTAAGTATCACAAACTCAAAATGATCAAATATTCCCTAAGGGAAAAACTCCTCTGATGGAGGCTCTGATTCTTCCTCCAGAGTGTACTCTGGATCACTGTCATGCTCCTGATCTTTATCATACTCTACACCTGTGACGTATAGTCGATGGGTGAGCTAACAGTCTAAACTCAATAGGGGGAATATCACTAGTATTTATATCACATTTCAAAACATAGATTCCATCACTGATTTTGAAAGCACATTTCACATAAAACTTGATTTCGAGATACTTGAATCAAAATAAAATAGAATTCAAATACACATTCAGAATTTGTTTCTTAGTTTCTAAGTTCTTGCTTGATTTTGGATTTTACATGCTTCTTGTATTTCAAAGTGACTTAAAACCATAACTTAAATAGTCTCCCAAGCATATATAGCATTGGGAGCCGCATATTCGATGGGAATCCCCGAACCATCATCATTCAATTGAATTATTTTCGAAGTGCGCAAGCCCTTACACTAGGAGGGTCACTTGTGCGTCTAAAGTTACAGTTGGCCTGTATAATCGTACGGATATCCCACCATACCAGTACACGATGGGAATTCGTTCTGCATGAACCTTAAATCATACTGCAAGTTCTAACATAGAGTTTATTACCAAATAGTTTATCAGTGTGATTAATTTATAACTAAGTTCGGAGTTTAAAAATAAGGCACATATACAAAGTTCATATGCACATTCTTAACAGAGTTCTCCTCCATGACAGAGTTCACATTTCTTAACATAATTCACATTCTTAACGGAGTTCACATTTTGAAACACATAATTTGGAATCCATGTACAAAGCTCATGTTTGTAAAATTAAAGCAAGTTATCTCATTTATTTTTATCATATCACAATGTCTATACAAATCACATGAATGTAAATGTTATTGAATTTCTCCTACCTCTCGACTTACGAAAATACGCAAACCATGCAAAATGAGACGAAGATCCTCATGCACATATTTGATTTAAAACCTACATTCCAGTATATCCAAAGGTCACTAACTAATGCTTAAAAGATCATGCATACTGAATATTCAGAAGATTCTCCAAGAAAAATCCAAAATAGCCCAAACTGCCTCAATTGCACGCGCGAGCTCCCAAGTCGCGCTAGCGAGTCCCAGTGGCACACCCCAGTCGCACGACTGTGTTTGTTCATTTTTCCTTTCAAAATTTTCTGAAACAATTGCGCGCGCGAGTTCAAGGTTGTGTGAGTGACTTCTCCTGGCACCTACTCAGTCGCGCGAGCGACTAATTTCCCTTGATTTCCATACTATTCTGAAGCCTAACTCACACGAGCAACTTACACTCGCACGCACGAGTTCTAAGGTCGCGCAAGTGACTTTTGAGATTTCAGTGATTCTTCATGAAATCTCACTCTCTTTCTTTTTCCCTTTTTACTCCTTTTCAAACCTACATTAATTACATACATCTAGGCAATAAATGCTTGATTTAAACTACAAGTAATTCACAATAAATCAAAGAACTCACCTTATTAACTACTCACAGATTTTATGCGGACATTTATCGAAGGAATGGATCAATCGACGCTTCCTCCCCACAAATCAAAAGGGGTTTGAGACCCACCTTGGCCCAAATTCGTAGAATTTGGGGCTTTCTTCCCCTCTCACTCACGAATTCCAACCACGTTAGCTCAATGATCCTTTGTGGTAAATCAAAGTTCGAAGAAGAAGGTTGAGGGGGAGATCAACAACCCATGCTAGAGGTAGGGTTTTTCTTCTCCTCAAGCTCTCACTCTCTCTCTCTCTCTACATTCTTATACAAAGCAAATGCAATGGCTTATGTGAGAAGCCATTGCAACTTAATCTCTTTGGACCAAGCTTCCTTGTGAAGCACACACACACATAGGTGTTTCAACATATGGTTCGGTTTGCTTGTGAACCCTATACACCTAAGCTAGGTGTTAGTCTTATCCATACTGGTTCATTGAGTCGAAAACAACTCTAAGTATTCTACCAAAATCCTAAATGACACAATGCACCGTACCGACACGTGTACCTAACTGACTTACACGATTCACAAAATTTGGGAATATTACAGAATGAGGCCTTAACAATGAGGCAAGGAGAAACAAAATAAGAAAGTACATAAGTAAATAGAGAAACGAGATTGAAGAATAAGAGGGGATTTAGAGGTTTTGATCTTAACCGGTGGCTTGGATTGAGAGGCTATTGATAGGATAGATGAGGAGGTAGGAGATATAAAAGTTCTAGGGTTTGGGTTAAGGGTTTGATTATAGATGTAGATTAAAACTTAGGGAAGGAGATGACTATAAAAGAATTAGGTTAGAATTATGAAAGTTTCAAAATTCTAGCAAAATTCTAACCCTTTGGGAGGAGAATAAGGCCTCTATTTATAAGCTAATGGCCAGTTAGGGCCGCATAACAAGCTCTGATTGGTCTACTGAAAAGTGCAGTGCCTCCTCTAAGGACAATCTTTGGATAAGACAAATGGTTTTCATCCAAGAGTTGTGCTAGTAAAGAAAAAAGGTCAATTTAGACTTGCCAAGTGTAAAATATTTGTCAAACACCAATTGGGTCCTTTAGGTTGTGTTTAGGATTGCTCTTTGGAGGCAAATAGCAGCGACTTAAAAGAGCAAATTTAAATTGGTCTTTTAAAGAGACCCGAATCCTGCTCTTGCACTCTACGAAAGAGTTAAGAGTACATTCAACCAAAGACACTCCCAGGCTAAAGCGTTCTGCACCAGAGTAGAGAGTTGCTCTTTGCCTTCAATTAGCAATCCCAAACACAGCCTTAGAGTTCATATGAATTTGCACTAATTCCCTTCAAGAATAGCCTGTAGACGTGACCAATATCCAAAAATTATTCTAGAGAGAAAGAAAAGAAGACACATGGACCTTGCCATGTGTAAAAACACTTGCCAATCCTCAATTGGCCACCAATAGAGCACATGGATTGTACTAATTTCCTTCAAGAACAACCCTTGGGTAAGACACATGTCTCCCATCCAAGAATTATCCTAGAAGAGATTGAAATAGTAAGTGAGGGTAAATGGGTCAATTTCTATTGGCTAGGGTTCCTAGGATTGTTAGAAGATTAGGATTAAGAAATTGGGTGGATTTAGATAAGATGGTTGAGGTTCAATTGGGGTTTAGAAGGAAATTGGTTTGAGATAAAGGGAATTCAAAGATTAAAAATTTTGGATGAAATTTGATGAAGGTTGGGTCCACACGGGAATTCATAGAGAAAACTATTTGGGGAAAATGATCTGGGTTGACCAAGTCAAGATCAAAGATCAAGAGTGAAAATTTTGAGAACTGGACAACAAGTCTGTGCATGAAATTCGAGCCTTAACTGGGCTAATTGGCGCCTATATATTACGTAAGATAGAAAATTTGTGCCATTTAAAACTTTAGAATGCGATGTATGCGGGTCCAACAATTAGGTTCTACTATTATACCATTTTAAATTATTAATATTGAAGGTTAACACTACTCATCTTTATTTATTGGACGATCTATGTCAGTCGACCGAATTTGACCATGGTTAAGTACAAACGAGATCGTATAAATAAATTGAGATTTGTCTCAATCCTATAGTACAAAAGCTCCAGAAAGGTTGAATCTTACGTTGTCCACATCATTCTATCATCCGAAGTAGAAAGCCCAAATCATCGGTTATTGTAACGATCCCGGGTTTATACGATAGTAGTGAGAGTCAGGTCATGTGCAAGTTTCCATCACAATACCCTAAGGACATCACTATGATAGCCCTTAACATCTTAGAATTTGCCTTTAAGCTAGACACAGCCATAGTAAATTTAAAATATTTAATATATACCAACAGTGGTATATATTTGTTATTTACTACAGCCAAAACAATTTGGCTTTATCTATGCCAGGCCAAATCGGGTGGGTATTATATAAATACCCCAGCCCAAGATTTAATTAAGATAAGCCTTTTGTTGGCTTTTCTGGTTTTCAGTATTGTTTTATCATCTATAGTATACACAAATAGTGAGTGTGAGACTTACATGCAAGTAAACACTTGCTTTGTTTTTATGAGATACATTCTCTGGGTACCATGCCTAACATAGCAATTAAATCTCAAGCAATATGTAAGCTGCTTGTATCCCAAATGCAATACACAACTCACATGAGTCATTGTTTGATTACATGCATGCAAAGTGCAGCTGCGACCCCTATAAAATGCAATGGCATCTCCTCCATCTTCTTGCCTGAAATCTCTGGTAGAATTATTCAAAACAAATTTTGTAGAGAAAACCAAAGCCAATCTGTTTACGACCTCTATTACATATAAAACCATCCTTGTAGTTCGCTGGCTCGGTAAGCTCAGCGTCACTAGATGATCGGCACCGCACCGATGTGACCGTAATAAACACCAAAAAGGTTAGTGAATTGTTGTTCTTCTATAGAAGATTTGATCCTAAGAACGTGCAGCTCAGAAATAAGCCTGAGTATGCAGTTGAGTGCAGCCTGATTTCACTCTGAATCCCCATCGAAAATCAGAATAGATATAGATATATATTTATATATATATATACCTTTTTTTTTTAGTTTATAAACTCTATATACTTTGATCTATATATGTTAGATACCGTGTATAACATACAGATGTTATATATTTTTATATAATTATATATTGTGCAAGCCTAACAGCAACCAAGAATATAAAGGAATCCTCAGCATGAACGGAAGTGCAGATTGCTGCACTTCAGATCTGTGTAGAAAGCTATTTAAAATCTGCTGAATATATATACAAATAAACTATATTAATGTATATATCTATATGAAACAAAAAGAAAGAAACCACAGATCAACAGCAAGAAGGAGACTCAGCTGAAGCCCGGCAAGCCAGGCTTGCCGCGGCAACCTCAAGGGGTTGCCACGGCAAGACACTCTACTGAGTGGCTTGCCACGGCAACGTCAAAAGGTTGCCGCGGCAAGCAATATGTGTTGCCGCGGCAACCTTCCTCCAGCCTTGGGTTTGAGCTATGTCTTGTGCATTCAGACCTTGGGTCCACATAGATTTAAGAAAGTATCTGATTGGGTCTTGATGCACTATTGACCAGTGGTGAACTCGTTTTGGTTTATAAATAAATTTTTATTTCTTTATTCTAGATTTGGTGCCACATGATGTACTTAACCAATTGTGGAGAAATAAGAGTTTCATGATAAGCTCGGATACTTGACTATGCACCGACGGTAGTATGTGCAAGACTTGAAGTATACAGGTAGGGAATCTGTATTGCTATTTTATCATTGTACAAAAAATGTCGCTTAGTTTCATAGAACTGGAGAAATAGAGGAAGAAATCTGATTTGTGTATTTTGACTTGATCCGATAAAACAATTTTGATGTTGATATATATACGTAACATCTCAGTGTAGTAAGAGGAAGTTTGAGTTTTAATTGATGAACCTGATTTGTTATCATATATATGACCTTGATTAGCCATTAAGCTAATGTGAATATGAGTATAGTATATAGTCCACATTGAAGAAATCAAAAAGAAAGTCTTTTACCAGTTTATGAGCATAAATCAGCCTTGTAAATTAATGCATTATTGTAGTGTACATTGCATCATAAATCATACATGCAAATGCATTTCTTGGTCATTCAGTACTCAGACTCTGTTAAATTCAATGTTCTTAATATGATATTGTTTCAGTGTAAATCAAGTGATCCCGCTAACTCGGGAGCTTGACTTATTCTCGTCCAAGTGATCCCGCTAACTCGGGAGCTTGACCTTGTTGATTTCTTGTTTTCGCTAGCATGTATTTTCAGTTCGGTCTGTATCTCTCACTTGTTATATCAGGCATAAATACAGCATTTCATCATAATATTCATATGTTATTTTATGTTTTTCTATGAAAAAGTGATTAACTGTCAATATATAATACAATGTAATATTCTTTACTGAGCTTTGGATGATAGCTCATTCCTCGACTTAATTGTCTTAGCTGCAGACCCTGACCCTGAGCACGCGGCTGACCCTACATACGTGCCAGAGGAAGAGGAGGAGGAAGACGACGATGACGAGTAAGACGACGTCCCAGAGGAGTTCTTCCCGTAGTTAGGTTTGTAGCTTGGGATATGGGGCATTGGGATAGAGAGAGAGAGAAAAAAAAAAAAGGAAAAAGATATTTTGGTCTGTATAAATGATATATGTTGGTTTTAGATTTCTGATGGGATGGTATTAGGATGTATAGGTTTCTTTTCACTGTTTTGGTGACGGGTAGCCGCCATCGGTGAAAAGCTATACATCAGATACGTGACTTCTGTTTATCGCATATTTTTAGTTTCTATTTGATCAGTTATTTGCCATATTAGTTATTTGTCAGAGTTTAAATACATTGCTTCCGCATTCTGCGACACTTTGATGTAAAATAAGAAACCCCTTGATGAAAGGATCATATCAGGTGATCCGATGACGCGACCTTTCCTAGTTGATTAACTGGAAAACGTCGGGCTGTCACAGTTATCAATCACCAACTTTTCTTGCGACGCTAGGATCTAAGGTAGGGGGAATTATATTATTCATTTTTTACTTTAACTCATTTGATTAATTGGTAGTACTCGAACAAGAAATTGTGTCTTAAACTCATCCCATTTATTTAATTAGTCATATTTGAATATGTACCGTCATTGATTGCTAATCTCCACTTTATAATTTGTTTAAATAATTAATTTCATATATACTAGGACATGCATGTTAGTTTCTATTTATGTTGATAGCTATATCCTTGAAAAAAATTGATCTAGTTTAAAAATTGGAGGTTGATGCTAGAATTTCTTTTCAAACCAATTTGTGTGTTTCCCTAACTTCACGTAACCGTAGAAATTTTTATAGACATCCAATGGATGTGTCATCAAAGAGGTGATGTAGATGGCAATCCCTCTAACAAAACTGTTCTAATATCTTAGAGTAAATCAGCCTTTAGTCACCTCGTAAATTGATCCCAAGATGCCTACTTTAAAATCTGCAGAATAAATTTATGCATCTATTTTCTAAGTATTCTATGAATTCTTGTTTGGCCTTTGATCAAATAGCTATATGAGTAGAATCACGAAACTTTCAGTATGAACACCCCTCCCAACTTTTCATGACCTTCACATCTGACAATTAGAATTCTCCAGTTGTAACATGAATTATAAAAGTTAAATTTTTTACTAATTAGGTCCTAATTCGATCTGATTGCATTATAAATGTAGAATTACTTTAAACATGGGTAAGTCAGATTTTGTGGTCATGAATGTTCTAACATGTTATTAATATTTGGTTTATTCTTATTGCACTATATCTATCCACATGACTATTGAACATAAAGTGTACGTCATGAAATAAGAAAAAGACACAACATGAATTGATGATATGGATATAAATAGACATGGATTTAAAGGTCATTTAAGACATGAATATAAACAAACATGACACGAATTTACGACAAGCCAAGTCAAGGATTATAATTATATATATGCTAAAAAGATAAACGATCGTTCTACATGTATGATTTTCGATTTTAATAGGATCTCATCATGTCATGTCAGGACACGGACCAAGCATGAGCCACCTCCATGAGTAGGGGCTACGACTAATTATGAATATTGTCTATGGGCGACGATGGACGGGATCCCCATCGGTATAAATATTACTTTAGATTGACACCTAATATGTGTGAAAATAACTTTAAGTTAGTATTTAAGTCATGTAAGAACTGCAAGACGTGTCACTGGGACTAGTCTACTTCTCACGAGTATGTTTCTCGAAATATGAAAGTACTCAATTTTGGTAATAAATAATGTAGAATTTTTGACACATAGTCTTTGAAAATCTCTATCTCATAATCATAAATTTTGTTAGGTTTGTTATGTCTTATGATATCTCTATCTCTAAATTATCATCACATTAGTTCGATAAATTTTGTGCATGCTAGTTAATTAAATGTTTCATGTCATGGAGGGTACTTAACTCCTCCCTACTAATTTTCGCGTAGAAAATTCAGGTTATTACACATAGGCTCTTAATAGGATTGTAAAAATAATCTTTCAATGAAAAAATCCAATCTAGATGACTAACTCATGAACTACATGATAACACAGGGAGCGAGAAGAGTGGTATGTGTACAAAAGTGATGATTGGCTCACTCGTTCACTCCCAACTGTAAACTAGGCTAATACTCTATACAAAACTCATCATAAAAAAATAAAATTATTCGAGGGGTTTAACTATAGTCACACTTAGCCCCAAGACGCCAAATGTATCGTCCAATATTTAAAACCATGGGTCTACAATTGATTGTAAACTAATGGAATGTGATCTAACACTTAAAGGTAGCATATTTTTTTTTTATAGATAAAAAAATACATTAAGGGAAAAGGAAAAAGAGAATACAACTCCTAGAGGGATTACCCACCACAGGGGTAAGGAGTAGCATATTTATCAAGTAAAACAACTACAATTACTTGGCAAATCACAAGCGTGCGGAAAAGTAATATCACATTCAAGACGAAGCCATTTTAGCTAGGTAATCTGCCACCGAATTGAATTAATGGTGACTGTGAGCAATCTCCCAACTCATATCCCGAAGAGATTCCATCAATCTATAACCAACCCCCAGCAAATTCCAAGGAAAATTAACTCTTATTTGTGATAGCATTAACCAAGAAAGTAAAATCAGTTTCAATAAGGACATGGCAGTTGAGAGATTTAGGCATCTGAAAATCATCCAAAAGAGCAAAAGCTTCAGCCTCATTATTGGTGTAATTCCCATAGAAATTACTAAAGCCTAAGACAAAATCGCCCTTATCATCTCTAATAAGACCACCACCCCCAGTAACACCTAGATTACCGGAGGACGCCTCATCGGTGTTCAGTTTCAAATAGTAGAGAGGGGGTTTATTCCAATGCACAATCATCAGAGGATGCCTTTTCGGAGAAATTAAAGGAATACCCAAAGAACTTAACATCCCTCATTCAAATTAGGTGGAACATTGATTAACAGGTAGGTGTTGAACTCTCTCAGCCAACATAAAATTTTTCCAAGAATCCCTGCAGGCTATATGGAAATATTTTTGAACTTAGAGATTACAAATAATCCAAATTTCCCACCATAGAACACAGGGGACAAGGCTACAAATCCCTCCAAGTTGAGAACGAGGAGATTTGGTCCCTTGGCAAAAGCCAGCCCTTAAATTTTGATGAGGCCTATACTGAATACCACATATATTAGAGAGAGATTTCCATAAGTTGGCTATAATCTTGCAAGAGAAAAATAGATGGGAAAGGGACTCGGATTCCTCCTTACAGAAGGAACATCTAGAAGCCAAGGGAACTCTGAGACGGGAAAGTAGCGAGACAATTGTGAATGATTTTCCACGCCAACAATTTCAACTTAGTAGGCCCTCCATTGCTCCATAATATTTTCCACATGCTGCATGAGGGTGTACGATCTCTGATGAGGTTCCAAGCAGATTTGAAGCTGAAATTCCCATTTCCTTAAAGCTTCCAACAGATTCTGTCATTGGCTACAGATTGGAAAACATAATTGGAGATTTTGTCTCTAATATTGGGGGGGGATAAGAGCAGAGAAGTTCCAATCATTGTCCAACCGGATGTCCTGAAATTACAATCCAAGTTCATGTAATTTTGAAAACGCTCGTCGAGAGAGATATCATCAATCCAAGGCACTATAAAGACCAAGAAATTGGAATTTCGACCAATGATCCATTTGCAGTTATTCATCACGAGCTTGTACTTGCTTCTAATGCATTTCCAAATGTAGGAATCCTCATAGGGAGGGACATTAAACCAAAAGCCTTTGTTGTGAAAATATCTATTATCAACAAAATCTGCCCATAAAGAATTGCCTTTAACCCTTCCCCAAGCAGCTTTAAGCTTCCCCGCTTCATTCACCTCATGAAGTTTGTGAACACCGATACCACCTTCGGATGTGGGCAGCGAGATATCATCCCATTTCTTCCAATGATACCATCAAACATTCCCCAAAAGAACATTGAGAACGTAGCTTCAATTTGGTTTAAAATGCATTTGGGAATTGGGAGTATCGCGAGAAGATAGATGGGGATAGAACATAAAACATGCTTCAGCAGGGTAAGTTTACGGGGAAATTAGAAAAACAACCTTCAAAATGAAACGTTTTAGGGTATTATACAACTATCAAACGTTTTAGAGAAAAGGGTTTTTAAGGTTTTTTTTACTTCTAATTTTCGTGAGATTCCCTTATTAGTCACACATGTATCATAGGTTATCCATATGATTTTGCTAAACTACCCTTATATAAAGGTAGTTTAGAATATCGTGGTTTCATGGTGTTTTTTCTTGCGCAGCTTCTTCTCCGATTGGGTTTTGCGCTGCTTCTCAATGTTCTCTCTATTCATCAATGACCGAAATCTGCTGTTCGAGTTCGAGATGTTCCAGCATTTACATTTTGAATAGATTTTAAAATCATAGTAAATTTGAGGAGGGTGGTTGGATAAGGATTGAGAGTTTAGGGTTTTGCTCAGCTTCTTCTTGCGTTTAGGGCTTTACTGCAGAAAGGGGGCTTTAAGGTAGACATATGCGAGAGGGCGATTCCCCTGGCTGCGCGTCTTCTCCGATTGAGTAGTGGCAATCGGAGAGAGGGATTGATTGGCATTTTTTGCTGGGCAATCAATCCCCGGGATAAATATAAGAAACCAAGAAGAACCACTAGTGATGGACATCCGTCACACAAAAACAATAGTTCCAAGTAGTGGTTCTTATAAGATATACACAAAAGAAAATAAAGTATCTACAAAGTTTTAGGTACAAAATCGTGGCCACCAGAACCACAATAATCCAAAACATATACAGATCCCAAAATATCCTGTCTAATCAAATACCCTAGCTAAAGGTGGTACTCGTCGGCAGGGGTATTGGTATTCTCCTCCTCAACCTCAGCCTCCAGATCAGGCTGGTAGTCAGGGTCGCTCTCAGTGCCAGAAGCTCTAGCCTCAGAACCTATTAATGTTATAGAAAATAAGGTGAACTACATCTAAGCTCAGTAGAATAATCACAACTAAAATTGTATTGAAAATGTAAGACATGATTTGAAGGCAGTATCTCAAACAAATAATCAAATCATAATATGCAGATAAGATAAATCAGATGACATATAACTGAGTTTTCAAAGAACAGAATAGATGCTATTAGTATATAATTTGTTACTTAAATTATGCATATTTCTAACTTAAGAAACTCCCGTGAATATATAGCACGTGGTAATCAGGTGTATGCCGGTAGGAAACCCTAACCAATCGTCGTTCATATGAACAATTTTTAGAGTGCAACAATGTCTCGTCTATGGAGTGCAATTGTATCGAGGAATTATCAAAGCAGATACACGATTGTGCCAGGGCACGGATATACCGCCGAGTCGGTGGGGATCATCTGAATTAAATACTTAAAGTCACATACACACATATGACCTCAAGAATCAGACATCAGAAATCAAAAACAGGCTTCAGAACACAGAAATCAGAATGCAGGAATCAGAGATGACAGAGATTGATTGATATACAAACATGCTTTTAAAACATAAATCATGATACAAATGTGAAGGAATCATGAAATCATATTCAGATATATTTTTAGGTTAGATTTCCCTTACCTTAATAGATCTTTCTAAGCAAATCCAATGCCGTTCTAAAGCAATCCAAAAGTTCTTATCCACGGCCTTCACTCTTAGTCTATATCACACATATGATGATGTATTAAAAATTGATCCTAATTATTAATAATGTTAATGTATTTAAGTGTTTTCTCAAAACCGAGATGGAAATGGATAATTTCTTGTTGACTCAAAACTTAACCCAACTACCCACTTCATTTTGACCCTCAAAATATTTGATTAAAGATTTGGTTAATTCATAAAAGAGTTAGATCTCGTCGTACTCTTTCCAACGTATCAAGAATCGCATCAATTGGAGTTCGGGACAAAGAGTTATGACTAAAATATCAAAACTATATCAATACTTCAGTCAAAGCGTGCTAACTTAGAACTTGGCCAAACTTCTAGCTCAATTTTGATTATCAAAACAATTTACTCATCAGTTAGTTAATTCATAAAAGTTGTATATTTAGTTGTCCTCCTTCCAATGCCGTAAGAATCGTGTCAATCGGAATTCGGAGTAAAACGTTATGACTAAAATACTGAAATAATGTCGACACAGTCAATTTGATCGATCAACCCATCATATTGATCGATCAACCCATCACATTGATTGATCAATTTTACCCTTGATCGATCAACCCATCACATTGATCGATCAATCTTCAAATTGATCGATCAATGTTGTCGGGAATGAACTTCCAACAAACTTTCTGTTTTTATAAATACATATATAATTTGATCGATCAATACCATATTTGATCGATCAGCCACCTAATTTGATCGATCAATACCCAATTTGATCGATCAATCATCTAATTTGATCGATCAAAGCCTTCAGAAATGCACAGCCATAAGGCTTTATCATTTTAATCTATTTTCTTCCAAATCTTCTACGATCTTCATCGAATTCATACACACATACACATTAAACTAAAACAAGGATCTATTCTGCAATCTAAACCATTAAAATCAAAGAAAAACTAATCTTTCTTTGACCGATTTCGCAACTTTAAGGATCGTTGCCGAAGATGGTTTCGGAATGAAACTTTCGAATTTCCACAGCGAATCCACAGAGATTGATCACAAGGACTTGAAGATGATGTCATTCATCCTTACGCGTTAATCTTAACCTCTTCCAAGCGCGGAAACAATCGCGAAATGAAACATTTATCGAAAACGGGTTTTGAACGGTCGAAATTCACTAAATGAGGGATTCAAGCGTTGATCGGCATCAAGTGCTTCGTGAATAATACAGATATTACGTCACGATCACGATCTCGTCATTGAAATCTTAAGAAGGGCGAAAGTTCTCTTTTTTCTCTCTCTAGAAACCCAAACTCCAAAGCTTTGCAAACAGGTGAAGCTTCCTTAAGAAGCTTTGTCTTTTTATTAGCTAAAGGGTTTGGTTTCGATGCAAAGCGATAACACTGCAAAAGTGTGTTAGGCTTATCTACTTGAAATAGAGTTTGGTTTTAGTGTTGAGCGGCACCCGGTGAGTCGGTGCACGGCTTTCACACTAAAGGCCCAAACACACATTTAAATCTTAATCCGTTCGCACAAAGTAATTATCCTAATATTATTTAAATATTTATTATCATATAAAAATCTACGGCGACATCGGTTTTCGTGCCGATCACACACACGAGGTCAATCGAGTTCGGGTCTAATTTTACGAGTCATTACTCCATCTTTCGCGCGATTTTTCCCTCCAGAAAGACTCCTTATCCTTCAAGAGATTTTGAAAATTAATTTGCAAATTCAAAGGAGAGATCCTCTTGAATATGAGCGGAGTGCCCACACTGAGCCAATTTCCTTTCTAGATTATTTATCTTGGCTTCAAAAGACTCTTTCAGATTAGAATTGTTAACAATAGTATTCTTGTTCCGTTCCTTTAAAACTTCTTTTAATCTTTGGAGCTTCACAAAATTGCAAAAAATAGGAGTACCATCAACCGATAGAGACCAATTGTTACATACAATCTCCATGAAATCAGGGCGTGATAACCAAAATTTGAAGAACCTAAAAGGCTTAGGTAAAGAAGGAGGTTGGACTCAGGAAATGGAAAGGTGAGAATGATCAGACAAGATATAGGCTTCACGATTGACCACCGGATTTTCAAAGAAATGAAGCCAGGGAATGGATAAAAAGCAATGGTCAATCCGTTCTCATGTGCGACAAGATCATCGACAATTATTACACCAAGTAAAAGAATTCCCTTCGAATCCAACATCTACAAGACCGAGGAGTAGAGCAATATCTTCATAAGTATAATCCTTTTTCTATATATGTATGATAATAATGATATGTGAGCTGTGACTGATTGGTTACATTTTTTTTAATTCATACTGCCATATTTTCAGCAAAGAGATGAAAGTTACAGTCGATTAAAGAAACAAAGCATGAAGGCTAAGGAAAGAAACAAAGCGCAATGGCTAAAGAAGAAAAGAGAAGTGAAGAGCATCCAATCGAAAAAGAAGCGCCCCTATCGAAAACAAAAGAAGAGAAATATGCCGCTATCGTCGTTTATGGCCTTAGCTTCAGTTATAACTTTGGAGGCATGATGGACTCAGGTGTTCTTATTGGGTCGAGATACCACGGCCTGCATGATTAGAAAAGTTGGCCCTTGCACACAGAGTACTCACATTTGAAGGCCATGATTTATAAAAGAAGCCTCCGGAAATTTGGGGGATTGTGCATGCCATGTGAAAACACCATCTCGGCCGTACCGTTTGGTTTGAACTTTGAAGGCCATGTTCTAAATATCTTAGGTAAAAATGACTGGCACCAAACATGATACTTGTCATATAATTTAATGCAGTCAGTGGCCATTATCAAACTCAATAATTGACTAAGTTGGATTGTTTTTTCCTTTGATAACCTTGGTGTGGTGTCCAGGCCACTTCGAGCACCACACTAATCCTAGGGGCACCGTGCGATGCCCAAGTTAGGATATGTCAGGTCAGCATAGGATATAAATCCTAGAGGGGGTCAAGGGTGGGGAAATTCAAACTCAGGTCTCCCCCAGCTTGACCTGGCCAGCTCGCCACACCTGTATGTTAGATTATACATAAAGATTGAGTTTTGTGTCAATCTATTGCCTTATAAATTTTTAGATCATGTCCTTCAAATGAGACGACGTAGATGGTGTTTTCACATGGCACACAAGTTCCCAAAATACCAAGCCTTTCTAATACACCAACCATGTGGAAGGGCCAATCGTGTCCAAGCAATGGCCCCCTTTTGTTTTCGATGCCCTGAAGTAGGGTAGGTCTATTCGTGCAAATCGAATTACTTAGGGTGCCTACTGTTCAAAATCGTTGACTGTGTTGAATCGGGCTACATAGATCATTTTTGGTCCTAATCTTCCACAAGATGGATCCTGAGATCATGGGCATATAATAGACAGTCAATTTTTATTATTCCACATGGCACACATCCCAAACAAGTGTTTGGAGAACCACTTTTGCGCGTGATGTGTCATGTGATTCTTCGATCACTTTTTGGGATGTGAGCCGCATAGAATAAAAAAGTTGACTGTCTGATACGCCCGTTGTATGGAAGAATATTGGGATGAGAAACTATCTCCATTGTTTAATTCATACCAATCATCGGTTTTGAGCTGTAGGCACCCTCACTAATTTGGTAGGGGAGAATAGAGCTACCCCATAAGTATACCTTCGGATTGATCCTTTATAGGGTTAGGCTGAGCTTGAGTTTACAAAAAAAATTTGGCAAGCTGGGGAATGGGGATGGTGTCACCCACGCTCAATTTTGGGCCAATGCAACCTCTGCTGGAGAGAGAGAGAGAGAGAGAGCAAACAATACCATATGATAAATGATAATAGTGATATGCTTGGCAGTACTCAAAATGGTTAAGAAACTAGAAACATTTATTCATCTTCCAAACTACAAATATTTATTCATTGGATAACAGACCCCTTTAATCTCTTCTTCTATCCAACCTTTGGGACACCGATGACAGTGCCGGTGTGGTGAGGACCACTGGTATGAATAATGACTCGCTGGCACGTATACTCGTCAATCCAACCTTCACCTTCACTTATCAATAACACTTGTGTCACAAAACGGTTCTCTTTCAATACGACGTTCTTGGCGAACTCTGGGTCTGTTCCTTCCAGCTCCGGCCACTTTCTTTTTTCTAATGCAATCACATAAATGCCCCTTTAAAGAACAAATGCAACGAAAAAATACTCTCTTTTCTAACCAGTTTGAAAGGAAATTTATGCATGTGTGAGAACTAAGGGCTTCTTTCATTACTCCCATTGTTCATAAAACAATGAAAAGCGTTTCGTGGCCCAAACGCATCTCTCCATTACCAACAATCAAAGGGGCCATAACATCCCATGTTTGGCCTCCATGAGAAGGTAGGTGATTCTTAGGTTGGAGTTGGTATATATTACGAATCAGATATATCATTTGTGCCGTCTAATTTGAAGACTATGATGTAAATATCTATGTTTTGTTAAAATATTGGTGTGAAGAAACATCTCTTTCGTGTGATTAGAAGCAGTCAACCCATTAAAAATCAACAGTCCTATTTTAAAATGAGCGTTAGCACTAAAGGGCAGTGACGGATTTTTTATTTTTTTTTGTCTCAATCTTAACACCATAGGTCTTTAAAGTTCAAATCAGACTGCACCCAAAATGTACACCATAGGTCTTTAAAGTTCAAATCAGATTGCACCCGTAATGGTTCCAGGCGGCATCCATTCCAAACTACTTTCTTTTGGTTTTGTTAAATTCAAGTGTCATGAGGCTGATCAACCTAAAACAGATGTTATTTAGATGTTATTTTGGGTTGAATCTTTCATCCGAAAAATGCAAAAACATGTTTTCCTAAAACTAATTGAAAGTAGGCATGTTTTTCTAAAGTGCCCAAAAATGTAATCAAATCTTCCTTAGAACCGAATTTATAAGACTCCAAATGATGAGATTTGAGACAAAGGAAGAAGATTATCAACAACTCTACCAAGTATAGACTAAAGATAACTACTAACTTATCGAAAAAACAAAGATAGCTACCAACTTCTATACATCATAAACATAATCAGGAAATTAACTATTTACCTCCGCACCCAATAGGCGTAGGTGCAAAAGCCATCTTTCTCAAATGGACAGTGAAGGATGTTGTAACCTATTTCAAAGTTTCAGGGGAGAAATTAACGCATTTATAGAGGTCATTGGTGTCAGCTTATATAGAAATAAATCTTACGAATAAATATTTTTAAGTATAATTTAGCTGTCATTTGATACCGTATTCCCTTTTCTTCCATTTTTGTCAATTACCAACTTTGGAGGCCGGTAAGGTTGCCTAGTCTAGCTAGGTTGCTATTTTTAAACTCTACCCCTAGGCCCTATCAATCATTTCAAAACCTGACTCGAGCCCTTAAAAATCAGTGAAAATCAGTTTATAGTGGTATTTTGTTGCTAAGAAACTTTTTTAAGTTTCATAATTTTTCTATCTTATTTTGTCAAGTTTGTATTAGCTGTGGAGCCCATTGTGACAGCCAGGATTTTCGCACCCGAAAACCCGTGCCATCAGGATTATAATCACCGATAATTCACTGAACAAACACATAAATATCTGCTCATGTAGAGGAGCTCAGAGCAGATACTATCTAAAAAGGCAGATAGAGTCACTATATAAGGCATTAAATAAAAAGAAAATAATATATAATCATGAAACTTGGTATACATTCTTAAAAATGAACCAAGAAGAACCAATGGTAATGGCCATCCATCACCCAAAATAATAATTGTTCCTAATAATGATTCCAATAAGATGTATGCTACAATAATGTATAAAAAGAAAGTTACAGATAAATAATACAGAACAGTGGGCCACCAGGCCCAAATAATCCAAAAGTACCATATACATATCCCAAATATAAGTCTAAAATACACAGGCTATGGGTAGAACTCGTTAGCCTGGATATCAGTATCCTCCTCCTCCTCAGCCTCAGATCAATACTCCGAATCGTTCTCACTCCCAGTGACACCAGCCTCAGAACCTATTGACATAAAGTCAGGGATAAGCTAACCATCTAAGCTCAATAGAAGAAACTCAATTAAATTGTATCTAAACTGTAAAATATGATTGTCATAACATATATCAGAAAAGATAATCAGAGCGGAGCAGATATTTCAAAGACTAGACATGTGCAGATGCTGATGTTTTTAAATGATATAAGACAATTACTGGATAACAGGAATCAGATTTATGCTCAAGGTTTTCAGATGAAGTGCATACTTTATATCAAATGACTTAAATCATATACTTAAATAACTCCCGTGAATATAGCACGTGATAGCCAGATGTTTGTCGATGGGTAACCCCGATCATCATCGTTCAATGAATAATTACAGGAATTATAACAAGCCTCTGCGTAATGAGAGCAACTTGTGCTAGACAGATCACAGAATAGATACACGGATACCCCACTGTGCCGATCACGGGTATACTGTCGCGTCGGTGGGATTCGTCACATAAACTTTAAATCACATGCATATACATAATATCGGGCAGGAATCAGATGTCAGATAGTAAGAGTCAGTGTCAGAAATCAAAATGACAGAATATTTCATTGATATGCAAAGAATGCTTTACGACAGAGATCAGAACATATGTCAAATTACAGACGTTATGAGTCCATGAGATCAAAATCAAATGCAAGTTAAGTTGAATTTTTCCTACCTCAAATCAAGCCTTTCTAAGCAAATCCGAAGCTTCATTAAGTATCCCGATTTTAACCTAGGCCATACGCACATTGTACTAAGTGTCAGAGGTGTCAAAAAGTCAACTGGTATGACTTACAACAGTGTTTCTCTCGGAAAACTAAAACAGACAAAACATGGAAATTCGATCGATCAATTTCCCTATTTGATCGATCGGATCCTCAATACGATCGATCATTTACTCAATTTGATCTATCGGATCCCATAAACCAATATAGACAGAACATGGGAATTCGATCGATCATTTTCCTTATTTGATAGATCGGATTCTCAATTTGATAGATCAATTCTCAAATTTGATCGATCGAACCTTTCAGAGCCTTAATTCCCAATTTTCAGACCTCCTATTTGTATATTAATATATACGATCTGATCAATCATTTTCTCAAAATGATCGATCAGATTCCCAATTCGATCGATCAATTTCCAATTTGACTGATCAGTTCTTCATTTGATCGATCAATTTCTAATTTAATCGATCAGTTCTCAATTCGATCGATCATTTCCCAAAATGATCGATCGGATTTATCGAGCTTAAACTTCCAGAAAAACACCCTCCTGTTATATAAGGCATTTATATAATTCAATCGATCATTTCTTAATTTTGATCGATCGGATTTCAGTTTGATCGATCAAATATAAAATTTGATCGATCGGATATGACCGTTTCTTTCATTAATGTGGTTCGTTAATTTAAACCTATTTTCACCTAGATTCTTGATGATCTTCAAATCACACAAGCACAAACACAAACATATTAGGACATCAATAACTACATAAAGCATGCAGTAACTCACCTAGTTACGGTCGCTTCCTTGGTTCACGGCGATTGTGACTCAAAATGGGTTTCGAATCCAAAATCTGAGTTTCCGTCAATGTTGATCATCCCCGGAGTTAGGAGCGAGACCCTATGCTAATGCAAAGAGATGTATACTCCTCCAAATTCAACATGATTGCTCGCCCGTCTTTTCACACATTTGGATTTGAGATCTCAGGGTTCTTCAAGCCTATAGTTTCATAAAGGAGTTCTCTAGAACTCGAGTCACGTACTACGAGAGATATTAACAGCACATCACTTGATCTCATAGCTAGAAAACCAGATCAAAGAGGAAGGAAATGAGGAGAGATGAAGCTCTAACCTCTTCCTTCTCTTATAAGCTAAACCCAGGGAAATATCTCTGATATTCCCATTTCTAAGGGTTGATTCCAAAGTTGAGCACATATACTATACTCAGGTCTATGCTATCTTATCAAGGTCTCATCAAACCTCATATTTGTATCACACGTGGCACATGGCTTCACATACATATGGATTACAGTTATTTGTATTAATATTATTATATAAACATAAAAATTAAGTTTGTCTCGATTTTTGTGTCGGGCACGCATACTAACGCAGTCACATTTGTTTCAGAAATTCAGGGTTATTACATTCTCCCCTCAGGATTTTTCATCCCCGAAAATATCACACACACTCAGACAAGTCTATGGTGATCCCTAATCCTAACAATCCCTCATATCAAAGGATAACAAAACACCCCACGTGGACGCAAACCAAACACACACTGATCACTCACACTAACTTGTAACAGAGTGAACCTTAGAGGTCATAGACAGAAACAAAATACAAGGCATATATATAGCAGGTATATAAAGCAGGCAAAACAAGGAACTAAAATTACAAGTAGGTACAGTCAAAGAATATCAAACAAAGCATGCAGGAAAATAGACATAAACCAGAACAAATGTAATCATAGAATCAGAAGTATATATATGTATATGTATAAAAATAAAAGTAGTCTGTTCATTTACCTGCCGACGGAGCAGATGGTCCAGGCTCCTCAGGTGCAGGTCTACGGGGTCTAGGTGGCTATGTGCGATAGTTGCTAGGATCGGCGACGTGCAAGCAAGCGTGACCGATCATGGGGGTAGCTGTGGTGGGATATGCTTGTTGCATCAAGTGAAAGAGTATACCCTCATAAAAATCAAACCGTCGATGCACTTGATGGTTGTGCTCCTCCATCCCATCCAAACGCTCGTGAATCCGCCTATTACTTTTAGTGAGTGCTGCTAACATATCGACGATGTCAGTGGAGGATGTCTCGTGACGTCTAGATTTCCGAGCAGGAGTAGGTCGTGGGGGTCGAATGGGAGTAGGTCTAGCAGATACGTCACCCTGAGGTGGAAGGTCAGGTTGTGCCTCTCCTAAATCTAGAGCTTACTCTACAGGCTTGGCTTATGTTTGGTCTTGTACCACACCCCCCTCTTCAGGTAATCTCCTCACCAACAGGTTATAGCTCTTTGTCCAATCCTTAAGATTAAATATTTTAACATTGTTATTTAGTCTCGGTCCCCGGGAGCCATGCTATACTCGGCGCGTACCGCATTATATTGCTCAACCATATGCATAATCAAACGAGCATATGGGATTTCCTTCTTCAGAACTGCCTTCTTCTCAACCATACTTTCCTTGGCATTTATCAAGCCATCTAGGACCACATCGGCAACGGAAAACCAATGGTTCTCAGACACCGAAAAGAGAGCTTGTTGCACAATTCCACTAGGCTCTGACTTGTACAAAAATGGGTATATAGTACACTTGATAAAAGTATCAAGCATCCATAGTCTATCAGGGACTTGAGCTCGGGTAGTAGATTAACCCGACCCATGTTGACATGCATCATCTTAGCAACAACGTCTTGGAATGATACGTCCCTAATGTATGGTGACAATAAGTCACATGTTTTCACATACCCAGAGGGGCATCGTAAGGCTGCGACGATATGAAATTGGTTAAATTTATACTCTAGCCCATCAATTTTGGTGGTTAACTGGTGACTGTCATCGCCTCGTCGAAGATATTGATAGAATAGTTGAACTATTCTAGGGCAGTAGTGAGTGTGGAAGGGTTTATGCATAGGCCGCAACCCTAACTTCGTTATGTAGTCGACCGCCCAACTCATTTAGGGTCGGTCCTCAAACAGTGTAGGGTCAAAAGAATATTTAGGCAGAAAGGTTTTCAAAACCCACCACTCCTTCAAAAGTTCTCGGGTAATTTGTGGTGGCTGTGGTGGTTGGACGGGTGGCATGATTGGCTCGGGTGGTGCCACAGGTTGCACAATGGGTTGTGCAACTGGTTCGACGGGTGGCACGGATATATGAACCCATGAAGTAGGGACCTTGCATGAAGCATTCTTGGTTCGTGGTCCCATAATTTAAAATGCAAAGAAACTCACAAAAACCTCAAAAGAAAATAGAGAAAAAATAGGGTTTTACCGTGCGAGAAGGTTAAGGCGCAATCCACAAGACAAGAATGCGAAGCTCCGATAGCCGAAAATAGCCAGAAATGAACTTCAAACCCAAGGAAGAAAGGAAACCTCGAACGATTGGGTTTACTGATCGTGCGAATGGGGAAAAATAAATACAACTACAACTTAAATCGATAGATTCGATCGATCAATTTTCAAATTTGATCGATCGGATTTCAAATAGAAATAACCTAAACCGATAGGTTTGATCGATCAATTCTCTAATTTGATCGATCAGATTTTAAATTGATCGATCAAATCCAAAATTTGATTTATCAGATTATAGTTTTGATCGATCAAATGCCAAATTTGATCGATCGGACGTGACAGCAAGGCTGTTTTCCTATTGTACAGGATTTGAAACTCCTGTTAGTTTTGTTTGAAGAACCATATATTATCCCTCAATGTTACACCACTATTCTATGCAAAGTATACTAACCTAACATGCGCTTAGTTACATTTAACAAATAAACACTGCAGAAAAGAGCTAAGTCAAAAGTTTAAAATTTACCTCGCATATCAGCTAAACAAATGCGGGTACTGCTCGCAAATTTTAACTTCGCGTTCTCAGGTAGCCTCTGCAGCTAAATGATTCCACTACTTTACTAATACTAGTGGAACCAGCTTGGTCCGCAAAATATGGTTAGATACTTGTAGTGGCTCTTCAACCATGGTTAGATCCTCTTAAAGTTCAATCGATTGATAATTCAAAATATGGGTTGGATCTTTCACGTATTTGTAGTATAGATACATGGAATACGTTATGCATGCTTGCCAGTTGTGGCGACAGAGCAATCTGATAAGCAACTTCTCCAACCCGACCCAGTACTTCAAAAGGTCTAACGTAACATGGACTTAGCTTTCCACGTTTACTGAAATGCATCACGCCCTTTGTTACCGAGACCTTTACAAAAACCTTGTCTCCTACCTGAAAATAAGTGTTAACTCCATACCAATTGAGCAGACAAGGAAGACTTAAGGTATTTAAAGCAATTAAGCTTACCTGAAACTCGACGTACGTTCTATGAAGATCGGCGTAACTTTTCTGACGAATTTGAGCTACTCATAATCTCTCGCGGATCAACCGAATCATCTCAGTTGTACTGTCCACAATATCAGGTCCTAAAATAAGTTTCTCGCCGACTTCCTCCCAATTCAATGGAGATCTTCATCTTCGTCCATGTAAGGCTTCGTAGGGAGCCATACCGATACTAGCTTGATAACTGTTATTGTAAGAAACTCAATCAGAGGCAAATGTTGGTCCCATGACCCGTGAAAGTCCAACATACACGCACGCAACATGTCCTCTATGATTTGGTTTACTCTCAATCTGCCCATCGGTCTGAGGATGAAACGCTGAGCTGAAATCAAGTTTAGACCCCATGCCTTCTTGGAATCTCTGCCATAATTAAGACGTATAGAGCGGGTCTCTATCAGACATGATACTGACCGGTATGTCATGAAGTCTAACAATCTCTTTAAGGTACAGCTCTGCAAGTTTGTTGACAGTATATGTGGTGTTATACGGTAAAAAATATATAAACTTAGTCAGTCTATCCACAATGACCCAGATGACATTGTGTTTTCTCAACGTCTTTGGCAACCCTAATATAAAATCCATAGAAATGGCTTTCCATTTCCACTCAGATATTGGCAATGGTTGCAACAGTCCCACCGGATTCCTATGATCGGCCTTCACTTGCTGGCAGACGAGACACTTGGACACATATTCAACAACGTCCTTTTTCAAGCCTCTCCACCAAAAGCTTTTCTTCAAATCCTGATACATTTTGGTACTCCCAGGATATATAGCATAGATTGATTTATGAGCTTCCTCCAAAATAGTGTCCTGAAGCTCAACGCCAGTAAGTATGCACACTCGGTCTGGGAATAACAAGGTACCATCGTCCCTGATGGAGAAATATGCTCTTATCCCATTGATTATTCCCTTTCTAATAGCCATAAGCTCATCATCAATCATCTGGAGCTTGTGAATATGTTTAAATAACGTTAGCCGGATAACAAGGGTGGCCATCAATGCACTTAAACCTTTAACATAGAACCTCGTGGCGCATAAGGCCATGTCCTCAAGTAGATGCCACCGGTGTACTCTCGTAATAAGATGTGACAACTGAGCCGAAGACTTCCGACTCAAAGCATTTGCCACTACATTGGCCTTTCCAGGGTGATACTGGATGGAACAATCGTAATCTTTCAGGAACTCCATCCATCTTCGCTGTCGCATATTCAAGTCCTTCTGAGTAAATAGGTACTTGAGGCTCTTGTGATCTGTAAAGATATCAAATGTCTCACTATATAGGTAGAGTCTCCAGATCTTCAGAGCGAAGATGACTGTTGCTAACTCCAGGTCATGTGTAGGGTAATTTTTCTCGTGATTCTTAAACTGCCTGAAGCCATATGCAATGACTCTCTTGTCTTGGTTGAGTACGCAACCCAACCCGTTGTACGAGGTGTCACTATATACTGCAAAATCCCCCACCACCTGAAGGTATAGCCAGTACTGGTGTTATAGTCAGACGCTTCTTGAGTTCTTGAAAACTATGCTCGCACTACTCCGTCCAATCAAATCTAGCATTCCTTTTCATAAGCTGCATAAGCGGACCCGAGAGTTTGTACAAATAGTCTATAGTATCCCGCCAAACCAAGGAAACTACGAACTTCCATCACCATCTTTGGTTGCTCCCAATTCACCATAGATTTGATCTTTGTAGGAACTACCATTATACCCTTCTCAGAGACAACATGGCTTAGAAAACTGACTTACTCAAGTCAAAACTCACACTTGATCAGTTTTGCATACAATTTGTAATCTCTATGGGTTTATAGAGCTACTTGTTGGTTCATCTCATGTTCCTCTCGCGTCTTTAAATATATCAGGATGTCATCTACGAAAACCACTACAGACTTGTCTAAGTATGGTTTAAATATTCGATTCATCAAGTTCATGAATGACGCAGGAGCGTTTGTCAACCCAAATGGCATCTCCAAGAATTCATAGTGTCCATATTGAGTTCTGAAGGCTATCTTCTGGTTGTCTTCAAACTTGACTCTCAACTGATGATAGCCTAATCTCAAGTCAATCTTAGAGAAAAATCTCGCTCCTTATAACTGATCAAAGAGATCATCTATTCTCAGAAGCGGGTAACGATTCTTAATCATCAACTTGTTCAGCTGATGGTAATCGATGTAGAGCTACATCAAACCGTCTTTCTTCCTGACAAACAACACTGGTGCTCCCCAAGGAGACACACTAGGTCTGATAAATCCCTTGTCCACAAGCTCTTGCAGTTGCTGCTTTAATTCCTTTAATTCGGCTAGAGCCATATGATACGGAGTTTTCGACACTGGCTCAGTACCCAGAGCTAACTCGATGGCAAACTCAATCTCTCACTTAGGCGGTAGTCTCGATAGGTCCTCGAGAAATACATCAAGGTACTCGCAAGCAACATGAATGTCAGTAATGATATTCTTCTCTTCTCATTGCTCTTGCAGGAAGGCTATGTAACCACTGCACCCATTCTTCATCAGCCGTTCAGCCCGAATAGCTAATATGAAAGGTGCTACCTTAGACTTTACTCCGAAAAACCGGAACGACTTCATCTTTGAAAGATGAAAATTTACCATTTTTCGAAGGCAATCAATGCTCACGTGATAAGCGGATAGCCAATCCATTCCCAATATCACATCAAATCCCACCATTTCCAATAGTATCAAGTCTGCTCGAATCTCCCAATCCTCAACTCGAATGATGATTGACTTGTTCATGGTATCTGTCTTTACTGAACTATTAGTAGGAACTGTCACTACTAAAATGAAATCTAACATCTCAGGTGTAATACCCACACGTGCTAAGAACATCGGGGTAATAAAAGAGTGAGTAGACTCTAGGTCAATCAATACTCGTGCCTCAGTTTCGCATATATCCCCTTCTTGTCTCATAGAAAGGGTACCTTAAATTTATACAACAAAACATATAAAATTTATAGAACACTAAGTGTACAGCATTCCAGAATATTACTATATATGTAATATATTAGGACATCCTATATAACAGATATACTTAAGGAAAAATTTTAACTCTCAAAGCGCAAAGATACCTTGGATGACATTGTTTGACGTCTGGGCATTAGTTATTATGATGGCATATGCTCAATCTTGAACAGTAGGTCAAGAAGATCTCTGGGTAGATGTCGAACCAGTTCTCTCTTTACTTTCCTTAGGACAATTCCTAACCATGAGGCCCATCTTGCCACACCTGAAACAAGCTCCCGTGTCTCTCCTGCAATCCTCTGTCTTGTGTGGCTTTCCACACTTTGCACATGATAGAGCCGGAGAAAATGATGAGACCCGTGAAGATCCCTGTGCAATGGAAGTTCCACTAGCTGATGAACTAAAAGGTTTAAATGGTTTGGATGACACAGGTACAAATGGTCTCTGGTAAAAACTTGGTCCTAAAAATGCAGCTGGTCTAGAGTGAGTAGGGTGCCTAAGAGGTCTCGAGAATCTAGCCCTCTTGTTTGCCTGATCGAGAGCATTAGATTGTCCTTGAAATGGCCTCTCCTTGTGTTGCTGATCTCTTCATGCAAATTGTTTCTGATTCTCCTCTTCTACAATGAGAGCCTTAAACATCACACCCCCATAAGTCTCCATCTCTCACATAGTCACTTCCTTCTGTAGATTTGGCCTTAAGTCAAGCTGAAATTTTTGAGCTTTCATCAACTCGGTGGCCACGTGCTGAGGTGCAAACCTAGAGAGTCTCATAAACTCTGCACCATAATCACGTACAGCCATACTACCTTGCTCCAGTCTAATGAACTGAGTCTCCCACTGGTGTCTCACTATCTTGAGAAAATATTGGTCGTTGAATACCTCAATGAATTCTGCCCATGTCCACGGTACATTGGGAATCTCTTGCTCCCTAGTCCTGAACACTAATTTCCACCAAGGACTACCTTCACCGTCTAACTTAAAGGTTGCCCAGCACACATTCTCTACATCGGTGCACTGTAGCACCTCAAACATTTTCTCCATTTCATCAAGCCAACCCTCAGCTTCTAACGGATCAATTTGACCCGAAAAGTTAGGAGGTCTCATTCTCCTAAACTCTATAAAACCTTCGAGCTGATAAGGTGGCCTTGCTGCTTGTTGATTCATTGCTGCGGTCTGTTGAGCCACGTTGGTAGCCAAAGCTTCCAATATCTGCTCCATCCATTCATTCCCACCTTCTTTTCTCCTGGTTCCTACAGGAACGACATTTGAAGTGGTAGCAAATCTAACCCCACGTGAAGTACCAATGCCCTCATCAATTTCCTCTACATGAACCGTCCTCGGTCCGTCTCTAGCTCTGCCTCGACCTCTAAACCTTGGGGCCATACTAGTCTATCATTGTGAACACAATAATATTGATCAGTACATAGATTGTAAAAATAATCACATCCATAGTCCTCGTGGTTCCTGACCTAATGCCTGAGCTCTGATACCAACTGTGACAGCCCGAATTTATGCACCCAGAAACCCGTGCCATCAGGATCATCGTCACCGATGATCCCCAGAACCAACACACAAATATCTGCTCATATAGCAAAACTCAGAGCAGACACTATCTAAAGAGGCAGATAGAGTCACTATATAAAGCATTAAATAAAAAGAAAATAATATATAATCATAAAACTTGATATACATTCTCAAAAAGGAATCAAGAAGAACCACTGGTAATGGTCATCCATCACCCAAAATAATAATGGTTCCGATAAGATGTATACTATAATAATGTATAAAAAGAAAACTACAAATAAATAATGCAGAACAGTGGGCCACCAGGCCCAAATAATCCAAAAGTGTCATATACAGATCCCAAATATAAGTCTAAAATACCCAGGCTACAGGTAGAACTCGTCGGCCTGGATATCAGTATCCTCCTCCTCCTCAGCCTCAAGTCGATACTCCGGATCGCTCTCAGTCCCAGCGACACCTGCCTCAAAACCTATTGACATAAAGTCAAGGATGAGCTAACCATCTAAGCTCAATAGAAAAAACTCAATTAAATTGCATCAAAATTGTAAAATATGATTTTCAGAATATATATCAGAACAGATAATCAGAATGGAGCAGATATTTCAAATACTAGACATGTGCAGATGCTGATGTTTTTAAATGATAGAAGACAATTACTGGATAACATGAATCAAATTTATGCTCAAGGTTTTCAGATGAAGTGCATATTTTATATTAAATGACTTAAATCATATACTTAAATAACTCGCGTAAATATAACACGTGGTAGCCAAATGTTTATCAATGGATAACCCAGACCATCATCGTTCAATGAATAATTACAGGAATTGCAACAAGCCTCTGCGTAATGAGAGCAACTTGTGTCAGGCAGATCACAGAACAGCTATACGGATATCTCGTCGTGCCGGTCACGAGTATACTGCCGCGTCAGTAAGATTCATCACATGAACTTTAAATCACATGCATATACAGAATATCGGGCGGGAATCAGATGTCAGATAGCAGGAGTCAGGTGTCAGAAATCAAAATGACAGAATATTTCATTGATATGCAAATAATGCTTTACGACAGAGATCAGAACATACGTCAGATTACAAATGTTATGAGTCCATGAGATCAGAATCAAATACAAGTTGAATTTCTCCTACCTCAAATCAAGCCTTTCTAAGCAAATCCAAAGCATGTTTAAGTGTCCTGATTTTAACCTAGACCATACACACACTATACTAAGTGTTAGGGGTGTCGAAAAGTCAACTGGTATGACTTACAGCAGTGTTTCTCTCAGAAAACTAAAACAGACAAAACAAGGAAATTCGATCGATCGGATCCTCAATTCGATCGATCATTTACTCAATTTGATCGATCGGATCCCATAAACCAACATGGACAGAACAGGGGAATTCGATTGATCATTTTCCTTATTTGATCAATCGGATTCTCAATTTGATCGATCAATTCTTAAATTTGATCGATCGAACCTTTCAGAGCCTTAATTCCCAATTTTCAAACCTCCTGTTTGTATATTAATATATACGATCCGGTCGATCATTTTCTCAAAATGATCGATCAGATTCCCAATTCAATCAATTAGTTCTTCATTTGATCGATCAATTTCTAATTTGATCGATCAGTTCTCAATTCAATCGATTATTTTCCAAAATGATCGATCGGATTTATTGAGCTTAAACTTCCAGAAAAACACCCTCCTGTTATATAAGGCATTTATATAATTCGATCGATCATTTCTTAATTTTGATTGATCGGATTTCAATTTGATCGATCAAATATAAAATTTGGTCGATCAGATATGATAGTTTCTGCCATTAATGTGGTTCGTTAATTTAAACCTATTTTTACTCAGATTCTTGATGATCTTCTTCGAATCATACAAGCATAAATACAAACATATTAGGACATCAATAACTATGTAAAGCACGTAGTAACTCACCTCTTTACGGTCGCTTCCGTTCACGGCGTTTGCGACTCAAAATGGGTTTCGAATCTAAAATTCGAGTTTACGTCGTTGTTGACGATCCCCGGAGTTAGGAGCGAGACCCTTCGCTGATGCAAAGAGATGTATACTCCTCCAAATTCAATACGATTGCTCACCCGTCTTTTCACACACTTGGATATGAGATCTCAAGGTTCTTCAAGCCTATAGTTTCATAAAGGAGTTCTCTAGAACTTGAGTCACATACTACGAGAGATATTAACAACACTTGAGTCACGTGATCTCACAGCCAGAAAATCAGATCAAAGAGGTAGGAAATGAGGAGAGATGAAGCTCTAACCTCTTCCTTCTCTTATAAGCTAAACCCTGGGAAATATCTTTGATATTTCGATTTCTAAAGGTTGGTTCCAAAGTTGTGCACATATACTATACTCAGGTGTATGGTATCTTATCAAGGTCTCATCAAACCTCATATTTGTATCACATGTGACACATGGCTTCACATACATACAAATTACAGTTATTTATATTAATATTATTATATAAACAAAAATATTTAAGTTTGTCTCGATTTTTGTGTCGGGCGCGCATACTAACTTAGTCACGTTTGTTTCCGAAATTCAGGTTCATTACACCCATTCACTAAATATGGTGCACACAAAAAATGGTTGTGCTGATTTTCAAACTTTAAAATATTCGTTTGTCCAACTAGTTGGACCTAATATCTTGTTCAACCGGCTTTACAACCATTTGATTAATTCATCTTACATAAATCGAAACTATGGAAGTCAAGATTCCTCTCCATCGAATGGTTGTAAAACCAATTAAACATGATTGCAGATAATATCATCTTTTATAGTTCAGCCAAACGAACAACTATCATATTATGATCACCAAATCTATCCTATCCTTTTGGTCTTTTGCCGTTTTAGCCTTTTGATTAGAGGTTTTATTTTTTTTAGTTTTTTCAATTTAGGCTGTATCTAATCTTTATGAGGCCTGTGAGACCTGTGACATCATGTGGGGTAGAAGTAAGTAACTAGGGCTGTGAATGGGCCTGGCTAGAGCCGGGCCTACCTAAAATCTAGCCCGGCCATAACTTAGGAGGGGCTTTAATATGCCCAGCCCAAAATTAAATGGGTTGGGGTGGGTTTCATTGGTTATTTTATCTAAATATTTTGTAAAAAAAATTTCTTACATATTTTTTTAACTAAAGCTAGAGAAAAATGTTTCCAAAAAAATATATTTTTTTTTTTAAGACCTCTCTTTATAAATATTTAAACTATTAGATTATCCTTATAAATATCCTCTTCGTAAATGTAATGATAATATGAACTGTTATTTTATTTTGGTAATTTGATTGTAAATAGTACAGTAAATTATATATACTTATATTAATATTTTTAATATATAATAATTAAAAGTGACGCATTGGTCCGGCAGGCTAACGAGCTTTAACTTGTTAAGCAGCCCTTATCCGGCCGGACAGCGAGCGGGCTTTTGGTTTCTAGACCCTAGCCATTCCCTCCTACCTCATTTTTTATCCCTAGCCCTAAAGATTTTAGGGCCAGGTCAGGCCAGGCGGAGGACAGACGGGCCAGCCCGGCCATATTGACAGCCTTATCAGTTACCTATATATTGCAAGTATTGCATATATTGATTACCATGCACAACCCATAAAACCTTCGAGAAATATATGGAGAAAATCTTTCATTTTTTTTAATTTTTTTGATACGGGAAAAATCTTTCGGTATTTAAAGAGTTAGTAATTAGGCATGTTTAAAGAGGTCTCATTAGGTATGCAGCTCAACCATGATTGAAGATGCTCAGGTTATTCTCCCTCCAGTAATCTTTTTCTATTGACTCAAAGATCCCGGTTGTTGGGGATCGCTACGGAGACATCTCACGCCTAGACAGAACATCTCAGTGAGAATGATACACAAAATTTAATTTAAAAATATTAAATTTATGAAAATTTGGATAGAATTGTATTTGACATAAAAAAAAATAAAAAAGTTAAAAAAGTATTAAAAATAAAAAATTAGTGAAGGTCATGATTTTATATATGGAGAGATACCGATATTATTTACCGAGATAATATATAATATCCAATTAATAATATAGAGTATCCAATATCATCGAATATAGCACAAGTATATTTCTTATTAAGATTCTATTATGAAGAATGTTTTATGAGTTGGGAAAGAAGGTAAAATGTACCTGTATCTGTTACTCAAAATTCTCCTACGTCAATCCGAGTTTAAGGTGCTTAAGACATTTGACTGTTTTGAATGAGATGATAGAGAATGATTTTCTTCTCAACACTCAACACAACAGATCTCAATATCATTAGATGGTCCGATTTTATTACACTTCACACGCATCCCAAATAATAAATTAATCATAGGCATATATCGAACATAATTTTTTGGATCATTTTTCAGGGTGTGTGTCACATGGAATCAGAATCTCACTGTCTGATGGTAAGAACATGATTTCGACTTTCGATGATGTATAATTTGTCCAAGATTGGGAAGAAAAAAGATCTCCATGATTTGGCCTAAGAAGTCAATGAGTTAGAAGGAAGAATTTTGGATTGACAAAGAACGTACAGGATAACAGGTGGGCTTTGTAATTCAAAATTCAGAAATCATTATGCAAAAAAAGAAACAAAAAGGATCAATTTTGGAAATGTACGCTCAATTATATTTATATAAACCGATTTTAAATCTTTGGTGGAGGGAAAATTACCTGAGTGTGACACCTGCCCCTCTAAACCGGATTAGTCAACCAGTCCGGAAAAATATGAAGCACCGATAAAGTGCACCTAAGATAGGAACACTTACAAGTGTCACCCAAGGAAAATTCCAAAATTAATTGTGTGTGGCGGCATTGCTAAGCCACCCACACCCATTCTAAAACCCTATAATTGGTACCCAGATTTACATCCCCTACAAAAAAAAAAAAAAATTATTAGCGGCAGCCAAAAACTGTCGCTAATAATCTTAATAGCCTTTAATAGTGTCTTTGTTAATAGCGGCAGTTTTTTGCGACAAAAAACTGTCACTAATAGTTTCATTTTTTGTAGTGATCCTAGTAAACCACATTAATGGTCTCTCCAAAATTTATGACAAGCCTAAGGTGATGATCTTGAGATCATCAACAATGGTAGTGATCAAATCAATCCCCAAATTTTAGTTTGCTAGAGCTTGGTCAAACGTAGACCTCCATATACAATGACTTACAAAATGGCTAACATCTTCATTACATATATGAGCCTTGCAAGGGATAGTGGCAAACTTGGAAAATAAACACCAACTTGAAGGGCCTATAGTAGGATTTATCCTAATTTAACTGGGAAATTTACCTTTTACATCAGAGACCCTATATTTTCACCTTTATACTAACCGACCAGCTCCAAGTCTAGCCGACCCTAAGGAGAGTAAAAAGTTCAAATTACCCCCTTCTATGACTTTCTTTAATCCACAAAAGCATCATCTTCTTCCTTATTTTTAATTTGCTAAAAAGTTAGAGGTGAGTCAGGCGACGACGTCTTCTTCCTTAGTCTGATCTGCTCCGATCTGTTATCTCGAAAGAGAAAACAGAGGCCTGGGAGAAAAAGCCCCTGCATTTTGCCATTGTGAAAAGAAGACCCTGTAGTTTGTCATTGCGTCGAGAGGTATCCTACTTAAACCATATTTTCAGTTTGTTAGTTTGTTAAAGTCTCTTAATGGTGCAGTATAAGAAATAATTTTATTTTATTGGTCCCCATTTTCAATTTGTTAGGGTCTCTTAATGGTGTAGTATAAGGAAAAGTCAAAAAAATAATTATCATGAGAAAACAAACTGAAAATAAGGAAAATGATAGAAAGCACCTGAAAATATTGACCATGAACACTCTTGCCAAAAGGAATCAAATACTGTTAGACTAGAAAAATAAAATGATGCAAAACAGAACTATGATACATAATTGAAAGAATGTCCACTAGATAACAAAACTAATCCTGATAAACAGGATCCTCCAAGTGAATTTCTTCAATTTCTGTATTTTTCAATTCTAAAAATGGTTTCAATCTTTGACCATTAACTTTAAACACATCACCATTCTTAGGATTCTCAAGTTCAACAATGTCATATGAGTAGACAGGACGAACAACAAAAGGACTTGTCCATCGAGATCTCAATTTTTCAAGAAATAAATGCAAGCGAGAATTATAAAGAACTTTTTGACCACGTGTAAAAGATTTTCTCTAAATTTTTTTATCATGGACCTGCTTCATTTTGTTCTTGTACAATTTAGCACACTCATAGGCATCACCCCGAATTTCCTCTAACTCATTTATTTGTAGCCTCCTGTGAGCACCTACCTTGTTGAGATCGAAATTCAGCCTTTTGATTGCCCAGTATACTCTATGTTCTAACTCAACAGCGAGGTGATATGCCTTGCCATATACCATCCGATAAGGAGACATTCCAATTGGAGTTTTGAATGCAGTACGGTACGCCCACAATGCATCATTTAATCTCAATGACAGTCTTTTCTGTTGGGATTTACCATTTTCTCCAAAATGTGCTTCAGTTCCCTATTGGATATCTCAACTTGACCATTTGTCTGTGTGTGGTAAGGAGTCGTAATCTTAGATGTTATGCCATATTTTTTCACCAATTGTTTAAAATTTTGATTACAAAAATGCTTTCCACCATCGCTAATTATAGCACATGGTGTACCGAAACAAGCAAAAATATTATCTTTCAAAATTTTGACTACCACCTTGTGGTCATTGCTTTTACAAGCAACAACCTCTACCCACTTAGACACATAATCAACTGCAACAAGAATATATAAATTGTCAAAAGAATTTGGAAAGGGACCCATAAAGTCAATGCCCCATACATCAAATATCTCGATAATCAAAATAGGTTTTAGCGGCATCATATTCCGTTTGGAAATGCTTCCCAATTTTTGGCAACGCTCACAAGCTACACAAAATGCATGACAATCTTTAAAAATGATAGGCCAATAAAAATCATACTGTAAAATCTTTGCAGCAATCTTTCTAGAACTAAAGTGGCCTCCACATGCTTGATCATGACAAAAGGAGATGATATTTTAATGCTCACTTTCAGAGATGCATCTCCTTATTATCTGATCAGGGCAGTACTTAAATAAGTATGGATCATCCCAAAAGAAATGTTTCACCTCAGCTAAAAACTTTGATTGATCTTGTTTAGACCAATGCAAGGGCATTAGATCTATTACAAGATAATTAACAATGTCTGTGAACCAAGGCAATTGGAAGACGGATAATGATTGTTCATCAGGGAAAACTTCTGTAATGGGCATGGAATTATCAGAAAATCCAACAACTAAATGGGATAAATGGTCGGCTATAATATTCTCGGACCCATTCTTATCCAAATTTTCGATATCAAATTCCTGAAGCAACAATATCCATCTGATCAATTGTTCTTTAGCATCCTCTTTAGCAAAAATGTGCCGAAGAGCTGCATGATCCGAATAGACGATGACCTTTGATCCCAACAAGTATGGTCTAAATTTGTCCAAAGCAAGCACCATTGCCAATAACTCTTTCTCTATTATGGAATAATTCAATTGTGCATCATTTAGAGTCCTGCTAGCATAATAGATAACATGAGGAAGTTTATCGACTCTCTGCCCCAACATAGCATCAACTGCATAATTGGAGACATCACACATGATCTCAAAAGGCATGCTCCAATCTGGTGGTCGAATAATGGGTGCCGATGTTAACTCATATTTTATTCTCTTAAAGGTCGTTAAGCACTTATCATCGAAAATAAATGAGGCATCCTTAGCCAACAGACTGCACAAGGGTTTTACAATCTTGCTGAAACCTTTTATGAATCTTCGGTAAAAACCCGCATGTCCCAAAAATGATCTAAATTATTTCACAATTTTTTGAGGTGATAAATTAGAAATCAACTCAACTTTTGACTTATCCACCTCAATTCCCTTTTCAAATATTACATGCCCTAAAATAATCTCGTTCTTCACCATTAAATGGCATTTTTCTTAATTCAAAACAAGATTCATTGCTTTGCACCGCTCTAACATGAGAGGCAAATGATGTAATCATGTACTGAAGCTAGATCCAAAGACAGATAAATCATCCATAAACACCTCCAGGAAACGGTCAATCATGTCAGAGAAAATATTAATCATGCACCTTTGAAAAGTAACAGGTGCATTGGATAACCCAAAAGGCATGCGTCGATAGACAAACGTCTGACAAGGACAGGTGAAAGTAGTCTTCTCTTGATCCTCTGGTGCTATGGGAAGCTGGTTATAGCCAGAATAACCATCAAGAAAATAATAATATGCTTGGCCAGCCAACCTTTCTAGAATTTGATCAATAAATAGAAGAGGAAAATGATCCTTCCTTGTCATCAAATTCAATTTTCTGTAGTCAATGCACACTCTCCAACCGGCCTTAACCTGTGTTGGAATCAATTTATTTTCTTCATTCTTGACTACGGTTATGTCAAACATCTTTCGCACAACTTGTATGGGACTCCCTCATTTGCATCTGAAATTGGGTATATAATACCCAAGTCCAATAGTTTTAGAATCTTACTTCTCACAACATCTTGCATGACCGGATTTAGCCTCCTTTGTGGCTCTCGTAAAGGTTTTACACCTTTCTCTAAATGAATTTTGTGCATGCACACAGAAAATTACATTAAAAAAAAAATAGTATATAAAAAAAAATTGCATAAAACACAATTGCCCAAATTAGTCGTTCTTTTATGACTACTGTTAAGAGCAGTCATTGTTGAAGTTTATAAACAACTGTCGTGTACAACAGTAAAAAAAAACACTGCTTTTTTTATAACTGGTCAGGGTAGTCTTTTTTTTTTTTTTTTTAAATGGCTCGTTAGGGCAGTCGAATTTTTGGTTTTTTTCACGTACACACACTCACATTTAAAGGCCGTGATTTATAAAATACAAGACTTCGGTATTTTGAGGGATTGTGTCATGTGAAAACACCATGTCAGTCGTCTGGTTTGAAGGCCATATTCTAAATATCTTAGGTGAAAAAAAGATTGGCACCAAACATGATACTTGTCATATAATTTAATCCAGTTAGTGGCCACTATCAAATTCAATAATTGACTGTGTTGGATTTTTTTTTCTTTGATAACTTTGGTGTCCAGGCCACTTAGACAACCTGACTAATCCGAGGGGCATTGTGCACCGCCCAAGTTATGATATGTCAGGTCAGCATAGAATATAAATCCCTAAGGGGGCTCAAGGGTGGGGGGATTCGAACTCAGGTGTCCCCCAGCCTGAGGCGGGTATCTTGCCAGCTCACCACACCTGTAGGTTGGATTATACATATTGTAATGTCCTGAAAAATTTTGACCTTTGAACAGTATGTCTCGATGTGCATGCTCGACTGGTCACACACCGAATAAGATAAAACATTAAAATATTAGTGTGAGTTAAGTTAACTTGGGTTTTAGAATGAAAAAGAAAAGATTTGAATATGTAAGGACCATTAGATAGAGTAAAATACACGAAGTACGGTGTATGTGTTTAACACCCAAGCTTGTAAAATTTAAGTATAAAAGACAGAGGTTAAGAGAAATAAATTCTCTTGCCTTTGGTTGTTGAGATAGAGTTAATGAGAAGAGAGAGAAGGTGGGTTGCAAGATTTCAATTGTGTGCATGCAAGATCGGAAATCTGTATGTAAATAAGGAGGTTTGAATCAAAGAGAAATCCGAGTTCAAATTTGTGCAACCTAGCTTGAAGTGTGAACCGTGGATCGAGGAGTCGATCAATTCAAAGGTAAGAATTATGATCTTAGTTGTGAATTATATGTGGGCTAGTTTGTTATTAGTATGTGAGTGAGGAAAAAGGAAGAAAAGAAATTAAGTTTGAAAGCAAAAGGGTTGAGAAGTTAGAACCCGTGATTCAGAGGAATCTGACAAAAGCGATCGATCGAAATAAGTGATCAATCGATCGATTTTGTCAAGGGGTGAAAATGTGAAGGTTTCAGGGGAAATCGATTGATCAAAATTAATTTCGATCGATCGATTCAGACATTGATTGATCGATTTATGAAAAACAGTAAGCATGTTAAGGAAAATCGATTGGTCAATTTGGAAATCGATCGATCGAAATGACTCGACAGGTTCTTGTAGAGTTCGACAGGTTGGGATTGGTTTCTGAGTAAATCGATCTATCGATTTGAGAATCGATCGATTGATTTAGGCAGTTTCAAGATTTTGTTGTGTTTTATTTTGAGGACTTTGGGGAGACTTTATATCTTCCTATTTTATGTCACTTCTGACATATGAATTATGATTTTTACGTACTTAGGTATGAGCTTGGTTATATGTGTGAGAGGCTAGCTTGGATTGAAACGTCTTTGTTTAAGCTTCTCGTCAAGGTAGGAAAAACTCTGCAACATGTGCATTTAATTACAATAAGCATATATGTTGTGATATGATAAGAGAATGTATGTATTTTATGACTTTGTCTTGTGCTAGCATAAATTTCATTCATAGCTTTTAAACATGTGAATTTTGTATGTATGAGCACTAAGAGAAAAGCTATATGTGTGTGTGTGTCATCAGTCAATATGTATATGTGACATCTAAAGGTGTTATAATTTATCACAAACTCACGGTGAGAAATTATATGTAGATTTAACACTTTGATTTAAGGTTCATGTGCAAAACCCTACAGACGCGGCGGCATAATCGTAACTAGTACGGTGGGATATCCGTAAATGTGCTCCTGTACGGCGGGATATCCGTTCTTTGATTTTCATTCTACGGTAATACTTCGTGCGGCAAGTCACCTCCATCGAGGGGGCTTATGTATTATGTGATATGTGAAAATTTTCATTGAACGACGATGGTTAATGTTTCCCATCGGTAAATTATGCGGCTCTCGATGCTATACATGCTCGATAGACTATTTAAGCGATTGATTTAAGTCCCTATATAATATGAACAAACCTTCGAAATCATGATAAGTGTGCTTTGAAATATGCTTCCGATATCCGTTTCCGTCAATTTAAATGTTGTTAAATTGTAACTCTTAGTAAGAATTGTGTTTTGAATTATGTCATCTGATATGTGTGATATGAAAAATATGCATGTTATTATATTTCCCTATTGAGCTTAGACTGTTAGCTCATGCCTCGGCTATACGTCACAGGTACGGAGGTTGATACGGGTACTACGGATCTAGGCTTAGAGGATCCTGAGTACATACCTGAGGAGGAGACCGAGCCCCCTCCTGAGGAGTTCTTCTAGCGGGCTGTGCTAAGCTAATTTTGATAATTATTTTGTAAGGCTTGGTACGTCCGGCAAGTTTAAAATAGAACTACTATAATATTGTGATACAGTATTCTTTTTGCGAATCATCTTTGGGTGACGATTGTTTGCCACTGATGGTTTGGTTCGGTTCTTCTGCTCATGCGATGGGCATGGGATTAGAACCATATTTTGTGATACATTACAGTTTTGTCATTTATAGAAATGGAGATTTATTTTCCTTATGATGACTCGATCTGTTTAGTTAGAATGCATGCTTTGTTTCCTTTTTGTGTGTGAATGTGCCAAGTGTTTGGTGTGTTCCGAGATCGGTATTTTTGACCATCTAATGGCACGGGTTTTTGGGCGCGAAAATTTGGGCTGTCACACATAGAGATTGAGTTTTGTGTCAATTTATTACCTCATAAATTTTTAGATCATGTCCTTCAAAAGAGACAACATAGATGGTGTTTTGCTATGAAACACAAGTTCCCAAAATGCCAAGCCTTTCTAACATGGATCAAAATTTCGTCCAATACCGATACGGTATCGGACCCCACCGATCCGATACATTGAATGTACCGTATTGTTCTCAGCCATTCAAATACCGGACGATACATTGAATGTATCGTCCGATACGGTCCGGTACCGATACGTATCGGTTTTAGGCTCGGATGATACGTATCGGGAAAGCAAGATTTTGACCCATTCTTTCTAATACACCAACCACGTGGAAGGGCCAATCGTGTGCAAGCAATGGCCCCCTTTTGTTTTCTATGCCCTGAAGTAGGGTAGGTCTATTGGTGCAAATCGAATTACTTAGGGCGCCTACTGCTCAAATTGTTGATCAGTGTGTTGAATCGGGGGACATAGATCATTTTTCGGCCCAATCTTCCACAAGATGGATCCTGAGATCATGGGGTATGATAGACGGTCAATTTTTATTTCATATGGACAAATCACAAAAAAGTGATTGCAGAACAACTTTTGTGCGTGATGTGTGCCATGTGATTCTTCGATCATTTTTTGGGATGTGAGCTGCATGGAATAAAAAATTGACCATATGATACACCCATTGTATGAAAGATTGGGACAATAAACAATCTCCATTATTTAATTCATAGCAATTATTGATTTTGAGCAGTAGGCGCCCTCAGTAATTTGGTAGGCGCGAATAGAGCTACCCCTAGAAGTATACCTTCGGCTTGTCCCATTATAAGGTTAGGCTGAGCTTGAGTATAAAGGTGTTTTTCGGCAAGCTGGGGAATGGGGATGGTGTCACCCACGCTAAATTTAGGGCCAATGCCACCTATGCTGGAGAGAGAGAGAGAGAGGAAAATATATGCTAAACTAAGCATGCCTAACGACAGTACTTGGCAAACAATACCATATGATATATGACAAGAGTGATACGTGTGGCAGTACTCAAAATGGTAACAAACGAGAAACATTTATTCGTCTTCCAAGCTACAAACATTTATTCATTGGATAACAGACCCCTTTAATCTCTTCTTCTATCCAATCTTTGGGACACCGACGACGGTGCCGGTGTGGTGAGGGCCACTGGTATGAATAATGACTCGCTGGCACAAATAATCGTCAACCCAATAGTCACCTTCACTTACCAATAACACTTCTATCACAAAACGGTTCTCTTTCATCACGACATTCTTGGCGAACTCTGGGTCTGTTCCTTCCAGCTCCGGCCACATTATTTTTCCTAATGCAATCACATAAATGCCCCTTTAAATAACAAATGCAACAAAAAAAATACTATCTTTTCTAACCTGTTTGAAAAGAAATTTATGCGTGTGTGAGAACTGAGGGCATCTTTCATTACGCCCATTATTCATAAAACAATGTGTTACAAAGCCAAAAGCGTTTCCTGGCCGAAACACATTTCTCCATTACCAACAATCGAAGGGGCCATAACATCCCATGTTTGGCCTCCATGAGAAGGTAAGTGATTCTTAGGTTGGAGTTGGTATTGCACCAGGTGAAGCTTGGTTTATGAATTAGAAATATCATCTGTGCCGTCTTATTTGAAGACTGATGTAAATGTAAACATCTACGTTGTTAAAATATTGGTGCGAAGAAACATCTCTTTTGTGATTAGAAGCAGTCAACCCTTTAAAAATCAACAGTCCTATTTTAAAATGAGCCTTAGCACTAAAGGGCAGTGACGGCTTTGGATCACAAGACGGAGATTTTTTTTTTTTTGCCGCAATCTTAACACCATAGGTCTTTAAAGTTCAAGTGTCATGAGGCTGATCAACTTAAAACAGATGTTATTTTGCGTTGAATCTTTCATCCGAAAAATGCAAAAACATGTTTTCCTAAAACTAATTGAAAGTAGGCATGTTTTTCTAAAGTGCCCAAAAATGTAATCAAATCTTCCTTAGAACCGAATTTATAAGACTCCAAATGATGAGATTTGAGACAAAGGAAGAAGATTATCAACATCTATAGACTAAAGATAACTACCAACTTCTATACATCATAAACTCTACCCCTAGGCCCTATCAATCATTTCAAAAGCTGACTCGAGCCCTTAAAAATCAGTGAAAGTCACTGTATGGAAACCGGCCCTCCTTAACTGCCCCGAACCGGACCGAAAACCGACATAAACCGAACCGATGTGAAATCAGTTCGATTTTTGATTTGGGTAGCTCGAAATCGAAAACTGAGGATCTAGGTTGAGTAAATCGAACCTTTAATGGGCTTAAACCGGCCAGAAGTGGACCCGAACCGGCCCAAACTGATTCGAACCGGTGGTACAAATTGAACCTGAACCGAACCGTCCCTTAAAGGTTTTTTTGTTCTTTCTTTTTTTTCCTCTGTCAGCGGTAATGTCCACTACACAAATTCCAAAAATATTTATGCTCGAGTAGAAGGGTTAGGTTAGGGTTTCACACTTTAAATGATGAGCCCCAATTAAAAAAAATCATGTGATGGATATTTCAGTAATTTCATCGATCCACTCCCCAAAACTTTGTGGGCTGCACCTGTAGTCGACATCATTTCTGTATAGTTTATACGCAACTTGCACGCCTATTTTATACATAGTGAATGGCCCACCCACCACACGGCTCATGCTGATTTAACCTCAGAACATGGTCTTTTTAAAGTGTATCTAATCATTTCTCATGTCATTTTTGTAAACTTCAAAATAGAAATGTGACTAATAATTCAACTTCTTCTTCTCTCATTTCAAAAAAACTTTTTCTCCCATGCTTCAACACTCAACACCGAAAGGCAACCTAGAGAAGAAGATGGAAGTCAGGCGCATCAGTCTCAGGCGTCGTGTTCAACCTCTCGACGAGTGTCATTGGCGCCGGTATTATGTCGATACCGGTGACTCTCAAGGTCTTAGGCATAGCTCCGGCGTTGTTTCTGATCTTCGTCATTAGTTTTCATATTTAAACCCAACCTGACCAAACCGAACCGAATACCGAAAATATCAGTTTCTGTTTGAGTATTACTACAAATCAGTAAACCGAACCGAACCGATTCAAATTTTGGTTCGGTTTCGGCTTGTAGTGTACCAACCTGAACACCAAAAAAATCGGGTTCCATTCGATACAGTGAACCTGCATCCCTAGTTTATGGTGATATTTTGTCGCTAAAATGCTTTTTAAAGTTTCATAAGGTTTCCATCTTATTATGTCTAGTTTGTATCAGCTGGTGGAGCCCATTCACTAAATATGGTGCACACAAAAAACGGTTATGCTGATTTTCAAACTCTAAAATATTCGTTTGTCCAACGAGTTGGACCTAATATCGTGTCCAACCGGCTTTACAATCATTTGATTAATTCATCTTACATAAATCGAAACTATGGAATTTAAGAGTCCCCTTTGTCGAATGGTTGTAAAACTGGTTGACCACCATAGCAGGTGCAGATGATATCATCTTTTAACCCTATTTATAAGTAAAAGTTATAAGGAATAATTACATAATTTTACACTCAATTGTAAACTCATGATTTTAAATATGGGACAATACGATTAGGCATATCGGGGCTAAGCGAGACGATAGTGCAACCAAACGAACGACTATCATGTTATGACCAAATCTATCCTATCTTTTGGCTGTTTTTGCCATTTTAGCCTTTTGATTAGAGGTTTTATGTTTTAATTTTTTTCAATTTAGGCTGTATCTAATCTTTATGCAACCAGTGAAACCTGTGACATCATGTGGGGCAGAAGTAAGTGACTAGGTCTCCTGAATGGCCCTGATTAGAGCCTGGCCTACCTAAAATCTAGCCCCGCCTTAGGGGCAAAGGCTAGGTCCTAGCCTGGCCCTAACTTAGGAGGGGCTTTGATATGCCCACTGCCCAGTCCTAGCCCAAAATTAAATGAGTTGGGGCGGGCTTCATTGGTTATTTTATCTAAATATTTTGTAAATTTTTTTCCTTATATATTTTGTTAACTAATGCTAGAGAAAAATGTTTCCAACAAAGAAAAAGAAAATTTTAAGACCTTTCTTTATAAATATTTAAATTACTAGATTATCATTATAAATATCCTATTCATTAATCTAATGATAATATGAAGTTATTCTATTTTGGTAGTTTGATTGTAAATAGCACCATATATTATGTACTTATATTAATATTATTAATATATAATAATTAAAAGCGACCCATGGGTCGGGCCTGGCTAACAGGCTTTAACTTGTTAAGCCATTACCCGGGCCTGACGGAGGCTTTGAATCAGATGATAGAGAATGGTTTTCTTCTCAGCCTTCAAGGCTTCAACACAACAGATCTCGATATCATGGGCTTACAATTAGATGGTCTGATTTTGATTCCAGTGTTGGGTATTTGTGACCCACACAATAATTTTACTCTTTTCCTAGTTTACTGAAAACTTGATTGACTAAAGAATTCAGGACCTTCATTGGTAACATGATTCCACTCCACGCAACTTTAAGAGTTGGCTTCGACATTATTGGTTTGTAGTAAGTCAATCCCTATTTTATAATGATACACCTCTTCCTTGAATCCTTGATGGGTTAGGATTCAAGGGCATGCTATAAAGAGGACAACGTCCCCTCTTCATCTCCGCTCAATGTAATCGCGTCAATCGTATAGAGGGAGATAGAAGCGAGGTAGCATTGTCCTCAAATTCTAAGCGCGCCGCCTATCGAAACATCGAAATTCTCTTGCGATCATTCTCATTGGTTCATCGGCAAGGTATGTTCTAACCTTACATTAAATTGTCCTTGATTGAAATTAATTACCTTTAAATAATATTTGTTATTCAACAATTGGTATCAGAGTCCGGTTTAAGGCCAATCTATTTTTAATAAATAATAATAATAATAATTTTGCTCGAAGTCGTGATTTCTCCGGCGGCATTGGTGGGTGGTGAGTTTCCGCCGCCGGTTCTGTGATCCTCTCCAATGGCTGGCCCTTTAAAGGGCATATGCATAATTACATTTTTTTTTTTTTCAAATCAGGTTGGAGAAGATGACGGTGAGATTTATCTTACCTTATCGTCGCTGGTATGCCTTCTTGGCTCACCGAACGGCCACCGGTTGACTCGTATCACCGACACCATCGAATTTATACTGGTGACCGTCGGCGGTTCCATGGCCGACTAGCCGTGATCCATGACCCGGTCCGATCCCTTTTACCTGGAGCGGCAGATCCAGAGAATGATGGAGCTTTCATTTTGTTTTCTTTCAGTTGCTTTACGTTTTTTAAACAATTTGATATACTTTACTTTACAAAAGGACATAGCTAGAGTGTATAAACAAAAGGGAAAATTTCAAAAAACCCCCTGAACTTTCACCTCAATGCCCATAAGGCACCTGAACTTTTCATAATATCACCTAAACCCCCAATGAATACAAATGTACCAAAATCAGACCCCTGCCGTCACCTCTCGTTATCTTATGGACGGAAATTGATGACGTGGAGCTCTTAACCCTTTGATGCGCTGAAGTGGATGGTGACGTGGCGAATTGGAGGGAAAAGAGGCCACGTGAGGCGCACGTGACCTCCTTAAATACAAAAAAACTCAGTAAACTCTCCCTTTCTTTCTTCTTCGTCTTCCTCCTTCTTCTTCCTCCTCTTTCTCTGAGGAGTTTTCTTATTCGTCTTTCTCGTCTTCCGATTTGGATATTCTTCTTCATTTTCTAGTCGAATTCTACCTTCTATTACGCATAGATTAAAATACCCTATTTTGAAAGGGTTAAAATGGTTTGGAGTAAGAGAGAAGGTGCAGGCAAGACCCCTCGTTACGGTAAGTTTGATTTTTGGATTTATTTTATGCATTTGTGTCAATATTTGTGTGGATTTATTGATTTGTCTATATTTTTTGTATTTATGTATTTATGTAAACGTTGATGATGTAAATGCGAAAAAATAGGGTTATGTAAATTCGTAAAAATAGTGTTTATGTAAATGCGTAAAAAAGGGTTATATAAATGCGTAAAAAAGGGTTTATGTAAATACAAAAGGGTTTATATAAATGCGTATGTAAATCACGAAAAAATGGGCTTATGTAAATATTATGAAATGATGTTTCTCTTGTATCTACGATTTTATTTTTCAATTTTGGGCTTACTTGATTATGTTGCTACCTATATATGTCCACATGGTATCAAACTAGTGGAGATATAGGGTTTATAATGAAGGTACATACAATGTAAGCTCGATTTGACAAAATTGTTTTAACATATATCTCCGGATATAGGTTAAAACTAGTATATCTCTCGATTTAACCTAGATCAATCCGGATATAGCCCAAAATACCTATATTTCCCAGTTTAACAAAGCTTTTAACCTATATCTCACATGGTATCAAACTAGTATCACAAAATACCTATATTTCAAGAATATATTCTTATACTATGTTGCTTATCTATGAGTTGTGACTCTTATGCGAGCATTGCTTTATTTGTTTAATGTGCGAGATAAAGGCTCGGGTAATTTTCTGATTAAGTTATTTCATGGAGGCGATTTTGAGGTACACGGACATCAAAGGATATAGAAGAGGTCGTTTGAGCTTCTGATCATTGCCACGTGATGAGATGTCCCTATTGGAGCTATTTCGTATGGTCAAGAGTTGGGATACCTTAGCTCGTGAGAGTTCTATAATACTATTCAAGGCAAATTTGTTGTCATCGAAGGCGATATATGAGACCTTGGAGTTAGGAAATTGATTGGTTACGATGGAGTAGTTGATGTGTTTATGGTTCCTCTCTTACCATTGAATGTGGATACCCAAGAAAGCCAAGTCCAAGATGAACAAGTTGTAAGGACAACAACTACAACACGGGCGAGGAGTTCACAAGCCAAAGGGAAGAGTGGTAGTGTTGATAAGGGCAAGGCCCTATTTTGCAAGTAAAGGGAAGAGCGGTAGTGTTGATATAGGTCAAAGCATTTCAGATAACGAGAGTAATGATGATTATGACCCGCAGTCCAGATCCTCGTCTTCTGACGGAGATGAGATATGGGATAGTGATTACTTGATCTCTGATGATGATGCGTTGGTCGATGAGTTCGTGGATGCACTCGAGTTTGCGTTAGAAAGTATAAAGGTAGGGAATGAGGGTCCATCCGGAGTTGAAGGTGAGAAGACGGATATGGGAGAGTTATCCGATCCTCCTTCTTCAAAGGGACGAGTTGAGAAGTTTGATGATTGAGAGGTCGATGGGCTAGGGAAAACAGATAAGAGAACATCTTTGGTATTTAATGAGAAGACGGATATAGAAAACCCAACTTTTCGTGTTGGGATGGAGTTCAAGACGCATGCGATTTTTAGGGAAGCTGTGAAGGAGTATGCCATAAGGTGTGGTAGAGAGATAAGCTTTGTAAAAAATGATAGGGATAAAATAAGGGCAATATGTAAGAAAGGCTGCCCTTGGTTGATCTATTGCTCGTATGTACCAAATGATGCACGGTTTATAGAGTGAAAACCCTAAATGACCAACACAACTGTAGTAGAACTTTTGAAGTGCCTTGGGTGACTACTAATTTGGATAGTGAAGAGGTATGGGGAAAGGATTAGATTGAATCCTACGTGGCCGGTTAAATCACTAGTGAGCACAATAGAGACCGAGAGAAATGTGAAGGTTGATATTCAAAAAGTCTACAGGGCAAGGAAGGTGATAATGCAAATGGCAGATGGATCTTCAAGCACTCAGTTTAAGTTGTTATGGGGGTACTGAGAGAGATAAGAAATACAAATCCGGGACAAGCGTAAAGGTGCTTGTGAAGCCCGTGAGTGGTGTGCAAGGAGTGGTAAAGTTTAAAAGATTTTATGTGTGTTGGGGTTCAAGAAAGGGTTTATAGATGGTTGTCGACCTATCATAGGTCTCGATGGATGTCACTTGAAGGGGCCCCATGGTGGCATTACATTATCTGGCGATTGATGCAAACAATTGCATCTATCCTTTTGCATATAATGTTATGGAAAAGGAGAAGAAGAAGACATGGACGTGGTTTTAGAGTTGTTGAGAGCAGATCTTGTGGTTGAGAATTTTGCTCACTATACCTTCATGAGCGACAAACGAAGGGGCTCATTGATGCGATCACAAACTTATTTCCTTGTTACGCCCATCGATTACGTATGCGACACCTCTATAACAATTTCAAGAAAGACTTCAAGGGCTTCACTTGAAAGATATCCTATGGAGGCACTAGGCGACAAGGTCCCAATTTAAAAGGGTAATGGGAGATGAATGAGAAGGATGTTAGAGCTTATGAATGGTTGGTGGCAAGACCACCTTTGAATTGGAGTAGATCACACTTGATACTTGGGTGAAGTGTGATATACTGAATAACCTTTGTGAGAGCTTTAATTCGTCAATATTATCTAGGGATCAGCCCATCTTGACAATGCTAGAGAGAATAAGGGTCATCCTTATGGAACCGTAAGTAAGAGAAGGGATGCAATGATGAAGGTCCAGGACCTATTTGTCCAAAAATAGTGAAAAGATTGAGAAGATGAAGGAGGCTGGTGTATGGATCGTAAGATGGTGTGGTGACGGCTTTGAGGTAGTTGGTGCTCATGGGGTGCGGTTATGCGTTGGACTTGATGAAGAGGGTTTGTAGTTGTCGAAGGTGGGAGCTCTGGTTCCGCCTTGTGTCCACGCGATAGCCGCGATGAAATACATCAACAAGGATCCACTAGATCGCCATGATTGGTAGGTGATTACGCACCTAAAGTGCTATAGTAATTTTTGAAACCGATAAGTGGTAGAGAGCAATGGCCAAATACCAATGATGCGTTATGATGCCTCCAGATGTGAAGAAGAGAGCGGAGGCCTAAGAAGGAGAAGGAGAACTGATGAGCCACCGGTGATCCATCAAAGTGTCCAAGAAAGGTGTGAAAATGAGGTGCACCAAATGTCTAGAGGTGGGGCATAATAAGCGGGGATGCAAACAAGCAAAGGTAAAAAAATTCAAGTCTATTTTAGTTTTTCATCGCAAAATGACCCAGTTGTGTTTGTTTACATGTACTATTGTAGAGAGGAGGGTGGAAACTAGGGGTGAACCAAGCGATGGACAAGAAAGGGCAAGATACTGGTAAGTTATATATTTTTTAGGAAAAATATTACTATAAATTACACCTCATTCTCTTGACAATTTGTATATTACTATAAATGCTGTGCAGAGGAATCAACAAGCCAGGTCCCATCCTCATTTGCTTCTTCAAGTTGTGGACGATACTTGCTTAGAGGACCCCTCGATGCTCCTTCAATTAGTGGACCCAAGCCTCCATCTCCTTCAACAGGACTCGACCTGGGTCTCGACTTCTACCACCAATTCAAGTAGTGGAGACGTTTGGACAAAAGCTCGATTCTACAACGAATGCAAAAGCGTAGATGAAGAAGTGGTTGGTTTTCAAAGAAAAAATTGTTTGTAGTTTTTTTTGTTGAATGTACATGGTTTTTTTTGTTGAAGAAGTATGTAAGCAGGTACATGAGTTTTTGTACCTACATTTTAAGTACATGGGATTGAGATCTGAGTACATGGTGGTTTTATGTACATGAGTTTTAATTCCTATAACAGTTTGTAATATCTATGATGAGTATATATTGAAACCTCATTTTGATGAATATCTGAGGTTGTTATTATGTACTGGATTCTTAATTATAATAGTTGTTGAATGTGGGTTTTCGATGTGGATTCTTAATGTATAAAGGCATAATTCTTAATGTCTATAATGAGATTTTAAATGTGGGTTTTCGATGTGGCTTGTATGCGGCATAATTCTTTTTTGATGTGGCTTATGCGATAATTCTAATATCTGGTTTTCTCGATGTGGCTTGTACAAGGCATGTAGAGGTTTTCTTAATGTCTATAACAACATAATTCTTAATGAGTGAATTGCCTCATTGTTACCAATGGTATCAACCTTATCAAGTCGATTCAATCTGATTTACATCGATTATTGTTGCTACAAATATTATGCCTTTATACATCCAAATGACACAGTACATGAAGCCTTTAGTTATAGTATTATGTTGCGATTTTCTAGTGTGCTGATTTATTGTGTAAAAAGCAAAAGCCTCTGGGTTTTTACATGCATTGGGGCGTGTGCAGAGGTTACTGAATTGCCCTCGCAGATGGTGGGGAGCTTCAGGATATGATTTCGCGGGGCTGGATTAGTATGAGTTTGTGCAGCTCGCCAGGTTGCTCGCGAGGTTCCGATGAATATAGCTCACGAGGTTGAAACGCATGCTAAAAGGATTCGCTCGGCTTTGATTTTGGTGCTTTTCCGCGAGGTTCAAATGCAAGTCTTTTTAACTGCGCGACAGGATCTCGCGCGGATGGTTTTCCAGGCAGAATTTTCCCTCGCTAGGTTCTCGCGAGGTAGATTTCATCTTCGCGGGGTCACTGTCTACATGAGAACCGCGCGAGGTTCCAGCTGAACCACGCGACAGAGTGAATTTCCAACTGCGCGACTACTTCGCGAGGTTAGAACAGAGCTGCGCGAGGTCCCAGAAATGCGTGCTTTACAGGCTCGCGAGGTTCCAACTGAACCACGCGACATAGTGAATTTCTAGCTGCGCAACTACTTCGCGAGGTTAGAACAGAGCTGCGCGAGCTCCCCAAGGTGCAGCTCTTCCTCAGTGGAAAGGGGTAAGGCAGGCCCTGTTGGTGAATCCAAGGCTGAGTCATATAGACTAGCTAGATTTATAGCAGGTTTTGGTGCTACTGGGGGTTCTAACAGACTTCCCTTTCATGTATTGGGAGCCAATCACTGCTCTCTCTTGAGGTTGAGTAGAAGTACCCACTCCCTCTCCCACAACTGCTTCTTCAGAGACTACAATTTCTGTCAAAAACCTAGTGGTAGGTTCTTCTTGGCACTCCGGCATAGAGGGGACATTCTCTGTGTGTGCCGAAATAGGGATTTTCTTTTTGTTTCTTACCATGTGCTCCGAGGCTTCTAGAATGCTTCTAGGTTTTTACATGCATCGACTCACGTGCAGAGTTCTTGGATTACCCTTGCGGATCTTTGGGGAACTTCAGAGCTTAATTTTGGTGTTGTCGCTAGATTGGAGTTTGAGCATTAAGCTCTTGAGTTCTCGAGGTAGGCTTCATGAGGTTTACTTTTCTTCAAGGCTTTAGCCGCTAGGTTGCATTTGGAGCGATGCGAGGTTGGCTTTTGATCTTCGCTAGGTTCACTTTACATTTGCTCGCGAGGTTCAAATGTTAATCGACGAGGACTCAGCGAGGTGGATTTTCGCATAGCTTTTCTTCCTCCCTAGGTTCTCGCGAGGTGGATTTCTTCTTTGAAGCTCATGGGTTCTGGGAACTACGCGAGGTTCGAGATGCATGCTTCTACAGCTCGCGAGGTTCCAAATGAACCACGCGATGAATAAATTTCAATCGCTGCGACTTCTTCACAGGTATTTTCTGACTCCTTTGTTCTCGATCTGCGCGACAAGCTGCTGGTCTGTTTTAGAACTGCTGCCATCAACCTTGCAAGAGCTTCTCCTTTGCTTTAGTTTCAGATTGGCCTTGGATCATCCTTCTTGGCTTAAAAGATCAGATTACAAAGACATCAAGTCCTTTATTCCTGTTTTCTATGAATCATAGCTAAAACATATTATTAACATGCTCTAGGGCTTCTCAAAGGCTAGATTGAGGGGTGAAAATGGTATTTTCAAAGGCTCAACATTATCACTACAAATTATAGTATTAATATGTTAAGATTTTCTTTCCAGTTAATGTCCATGAATTTCTCTTGATCCTGATTTGTTGAATGTGGTTGTTGAGGCTTCGTCAATCGATGTCGATTGTATATAGAAAATTATTTTATTACAGAACAAATGGGCTTAGAAATTTACATGTTTCACTCAACAATGGGCTTAGAAATTTACATGTTCGACTCAATCATCATTAATCGATGTAAGATTATTGCCATCAATCGATGTAAGATTATATATAGAAAATTATTTTATCATAGGAACAAATGGGCTTATTATGTACCTTCTTTTAGTCTTAGGAATAAATTTGATCTCTTAAAAATTATTAGGAATAAATCTGGTCATGTCTATTAAAAAGGGGTTGTTTCAACCTCGAATAAATTTGGGCTTCATTCATCACTTTTACAATGAGCTCGATTTGACAAAAATTTTAACATATATCTCCCAAATATAGGTTAAAACTAGTATATCTCTCGATTTAACCTATATCTCCCGGATATAGCCCAAAATACCTATATTTCCCAAATTTAACAAAGCTTTTAACCTATATCTCCACATGGTATCAAACTAGTATCAAATGTAAAAAGGGTTTATCTCAGTATCAATTTTGGGCAATGAGCTCAAATTTGATGAAAATCAAATCGATAGCGGAAAAAAATCTGGGCTTTTATGTATCTTCTGTTTTAGCATTAAGAAAAATCGGACTTTTATGTATCTCTAAAAAATTATTTTAGAATAGGAATAAATCTGGGCTTTTTATGTACCTTACATTTTAGCGTTAAGAACAAATCATTAACAGGAAAAATTATTAGGAACAAAAATGGGCTTACATTGTATGTACCTTGATTTAGCTTAGGAACAAATTTGGTCATGCCTATTATTTTATCTCTAAAAAAATCTGGGCTTCATTCATCAAATTAAAAAATTATGGCTTAAAGAGTCTTCTTCATTAATCAAAATTATGGAGTATCTCTAATTCTCTGTACGATCGATATAGGCATGACCAAAGAGTCTTCTTCATTAAACAAATTTGGGCTTATTATGACATTTTTTTACAGGGAACGAACTGATTATTTTATCATAACCAGTTTTAATGTCCAAAGAGTCTTCTTCTTCATCTTGTTAATAAACTCTGATTAATCTAAAATTCATCACGCGAAGATGATACAGATAAACATTCAAAATAAATAATTTCATTTCATAGGGAAAATTTTACAGAGGATGCATTCAAATGTAGCTTACATTCATCACTTTTGCCAAAAAAATAAGCACCCTAATCCCTATGCCATAAACTATAGCAAACCCCTAAAACCTAAACCCTAACCCCTAAAACCCTTATTATCGAATCCAGAGATAAACAAGAAAAACCAAGATGCAACCTAACGCCACCCACAACACCTTCTCTGCGGTTCATTTTCACAATCTCAACCTCCAATCTATTACATTTTGAAGGAGCTCGGGAATGATCTGCGTCGATCTTTCACAGATGGGTGGATCGACCCAGACAAAATCTCGGCACGATCGATTGGGACAACTCAGAAACCTCCTCCCCGGATTGCGGGACGTCCACGATGTTTGAATGTCCCTTCGATTACCACATATATGGCATGGTTTCTCTTCTATCATCGCCAAAATCTCTGGAGGATTGAATTAGACGCCGACTTCGAGATGAAGTAGCAGCCATGAAGAAAGAAGAGAAAGAGGAGGAAGAAGAAGGAGGAAGACGAAGAAGAAAGAAAGGGAGAGTTTAATGAGGTTTTTTGGAGGGAAAGGAGGTCACGTGCGCCTCATGTGGCCTCTTTTCCCTCCAATTCGCCACGTCACCATCCACTTCAGCGCATCAAAGGGTTAAGAGCTCCACGTCATCAATTTCCGTCCATAAGATAACGAGAGGTGACGGCAGGGGTCTGATTTTGGTACATTTGTATTCATTGGGGGTTTAGGTGATATTATGCAAAGTTCAGGTGCCTTATGGGCATTGAGGTGAAAGTTCAGGGGTTTTTATGAAATTTTCCCTAAACAAAATCACCAAGCTTAGTGCTTTTATGAGTACTTATCCCATTTGGAGCTTAAGCACAATATCTAGTGCTTCCCAACTAGAATTAATTAATTAATTAAATTTATTTGGGCCATAGAATCTGGTCTGCACCTGTCCAGACCAGATTCCATTATATATATATATATATATATTAAAAAAAAAAGGTTCTTCTCAGTTGCAGGTAGCTTATTTATTGTATGTTTTTCTGTTCTTTTTCAGCTGACTACAAGTATTAATTTAATTCTGCAAATTTGTTTTCACCACCACACTGAGTCTAATTCTGGCTCAATCTTTGGAACACAATATCTGGAGATATATAGCTCTGATTTACACATATGACCTATTGATTTTAGTCTACTCGATGAGTTCTATATGTTGGACTCTTTGTTTGGATTGTCTGAGACTGCTTTGAACTTGAAAATTTCAGTCAAAATTCATTAAATTTACTTAATACAATTATACCTATTTCCCTCATATTATACAAAAATTGTTGAACATTTTCTACTTGTTACTCTTATACTATCATGTCATTGTTCGTAGTAAAATTATGTGTAATTTTTTTTTTAATGAACCTATTATATATAAATATAACACATACAATGTCTTTTACCATGAACTTTCTTCATGAAATTAAATTTAATCAAATTAGTATGTGGGCATTCTTTTAGAATGAAAATATGAACTATTGACATGATAGAATGCCGAAGAGCTTTAGTTATATCTATAAAGGGGTTTAGGTAGAACGGTAAAACAATCGTTTCGGGATGCGTAGCCAAAGTAGGTTTGTAGTCTGCCCAAAGGTGGCTGACCCATGGAGGACACATTATCCTTAAATTTTAAAATTTAATTTTATTAAGATTGCATGTGCATTCGTCTGTGTGAACTACTATTTTTGTCCAAAACTGATTTAGAAAATTCATATAAATAGAATGAGTAGAATAGTCATGTGTGTCTAAGTGAGAGAAGAGCGACACTTCTAACCTAAGTTGATAGATAGCTTCGATCAAACCGAAAACACATCTGACTAGGTCTATATATGTTTCTAAACACAAACTTAGAGAGACTTACCATAAGTCAAAGCTTCTACCCTAAGCTTCTGTCCCTTAGAGTGAATGTTCCTTTGCACATGCTTATTTATACTCTGATTAATTCAACCTCGACCCTGAGTATAAATTTTTATTTTATAAAGTTCTAATTGAACAATGTGTTGATAGTCATTCTTTTTCATATTAGCTATGAACGGATCAGTTTTACACTAACAGATGGCCAGTATTGAAAAATTTAATGGCACCAATTATAACTCCTAACAAATGGGTCTTGATTTGACCCTTGGATATATGGATTATGACTTTATTCTCACGGAGAATAAGCTAACTTTACTGTCCAACGCCACTAAAATTCAAAAGGCCCAATACGCTCGATGGGACAAGGCAAATCGTTTGACAATGATGATCATACACACTTCTATTACTGAACCCATTAGAGGTGGTATTAAAACTACCAAAATAGCCAAAGAATTATTGAAGATCATCTAAGACTAGTTCGTTGAAATAGTAAAATCCCTACAGTACGGCTATTTAGTACAATTAGTCAATATGCGATATGATGGCAATGGGAATGTGCGAGAATTTATTATTAAAATATTTATATTGGCTATGAAGCTTAAAGAACAGGGAATTACCATCAAAGAAGATGTCGTAGTGCATTTAGTTGTTGCTTTCCTTCTTAAGCAATTTGATACTTTTAAAGTAAATTATAATGTTCAAAAGAATAAATAGGATTTGAATCAATTAATCTCAATATGCATGATTGAAGAAGAGAAGCTTCGTAGAAATAAAGTCGAGTCTATTAATTTTGGCCACAATCATCCCTATAATCCAGCTTACAAGCCAGATCACAAGAAGAGTTTCAAAAAGAAGAGTCAGAACCACTACAGCAACAGTAAGGAGATTAAGAAAGATTTCAAGCTAAAAGCAGTTAAGGTCAATGATGATGATGGCTGCCACTTTTGTAAGAAGAAATGTCATATCAAGAAATATTACTATTTGTGGAAAAATATTAGGGTTTTTTACATATACACCCCTGTGTTATGCTAATATTATAAGAAACCCCCTGAGTTATGAGTATTTATTCTGCAGCCCCTACTTTTGTGTTTCTGTTTCATATAACCCCCTGCCGTTAACTAGCCGTGAGTTTATGGACGGAAAGTCTATTTTGCCCTTAATGAAACCAATATTTTAAAAATGCCACCATTCTAAAAGGCCCTTCATTCATCTATATTTACAAGTTATGCCATTAAAGTTTGTCACCATTCTAAGAGGCCCTTCATTCACCTTTATTTATAAGTCATGCCATTATAATTTACCACTATTCTAAAAGGAGTACCTTTAAATCCACCCACAAAATCTTTGAGTTCACCCACGCTGAAACACATCGACTGCATTGAATCAAATGATGGAGATTTTTTATCGTCCCAATCTTTCATGAGATCGATCTTTAGATCATGGGTGTACTATCAGACTGTCTACTTTTTATTTCATGTGGTACACACCCCTAAAAGTGACCTTAATATCAATTTTAAGCATGCACGTGATGTTAAGGTCACTTTTCTGAGATGTGTGCCACGTGAAATAAAACCACCGATCATACGGATCTCAAGATCCATCATGTGAAAGATTGGGAGGATAAATGATCTCCATCGTTCGATTCAATTCAATCAACGTGTTTCAGCATGGGTGAACTTAAAGATTTAGTGGGTGGATTTAAAGGTACTCTTCTAAAAGGCCCTTCATTCACCCATCAGATTCAAGACTCATCAAATGGGTGATTCCCCTATTAAAGCATGCCAACGTTTGGACGAATACTTAACCAATGGAGGATTTGTGGCAAACAATGCAATTATTCTTGAAAAGAAAACCTTCAATCTACGTGTTCCACTCAAAATACTCGTCCCTCCAATTTCCTATATGATTCAAGACCCATTTTTAGGAATTGGATTGCCTAACCGTGTCTGCTTCCATCCACCGATTCTTTGAGTTCACCCACGCTAAAACACATTGATTGTATTGAATAAGACGATGGAGATCGTTTAGGCATCCCATTAGACGATCAGTGTTTTATTTCGTGGCACACATCTCAGAAAAGTGACCTTAACATCACGTATACGATTAAAATTAATTTTAAGGTCATTTTTTTGAGTGTGTACCACATGAAATAAAAAATCAACCATCTGATGGTGCCACCATGATTTCAAGATCCATCGTGTGAAAGGTTGGGACGATAAACAATCTCCATCATCCGATTCAATGCAATCAACCGTATGATGGTGCCACCATGATCTCAAGATCCATTGTGTGAATGGTTGGGACGATAAACGACCTCCATCGTCCAATTCAATGCAGTCAACATTCTGATGGTGTCACCATGATCTCAAGATACATCTGTGAAAGGTTGGGATGATAAATGATCTCCATCGTCCGATTCAATGCAGTCAATCATCTAATAGTGCCACCGTGATCTCAAGATCCATCGTGTGAAAGGTTGGGACGATAAACGATCTCCATCGTCCGATTCAATGCAATCAATGTTTTTCAGCGTGGATGAACTCAAATACTTGGTGGGTGGATTTAAAACTATTCTTTTTTGTAAGTGGAGGGGTGGATTTAAAATTACTCTCACCACGTGTAGAGGGTTGCAATTTAGTAATTTAATTTTAAAAAGGATAAATATGGTATTTAGGCTATTCTTTAACTGCTGATTAACCATTTAAAGTAGCATCCGTTAAAGAGGGTGTTTTATAAACACCAAAATGCTAACTCAGGGGGCTTAAAGCAAATAGCTATAACTAGGGGGGGTTATTTGTAATATCAACATAACTCAGGGGGGTATTTACAAAAAACCCAAAATATTATGAAGGAGAAGCAGTGAGGAGGTATTAACTTCGCACATGTTTTCTTTGAATCAAATCTAGTAAATGTTTCAGAAGGTTCTTGGTGGGTTGACTCAAGTGCCTCTGTGTACGTTTCTTATACTTTGCAGGGGTTAATTAGCAAGAGAAGCCCAAATTTGGATGAGAGATTTTCCTCGAAAATGAACAAGCGGTGAAAGTTGAAGTTGTTGGGACCTACCGCCTTATTTTAGACTCTGGACATATTTTGATTTTGCAGGATATTTATTTTATTCCTTCATTCTGACGGAACCTTATTTTCATATCTAGATTACTTAGTCATAGATATTGTTTCACCTTTTCTAGTAGTGATTTATCTGTTACTCTACATTCTGCTTTAATAGGACATGATTTATTGATAGACGGATTATTTCAGCTATCTCTTGATATTGATTCTACTTCTTCTTCAGTATATGTTTCTTCCACCTCCTCCGAGTCCAAGCATTCGCTTTTGACAGAAAATTCTTCTATGCTTTGGTATAAACAGTTAGGTCATACATCAAGAAAAAAACTAGAGACTATGGTTAAAAATAATATTCTTAAATCTCTCGATTTTAGTAATTTTGAAACATATGTTCAATGTATTAAAGGAAAAATGATAAAATAACGCAAGTTTGAAGCTTTAAGATCATCTGAGTTACTGCATCTCATTCACACTGACATTTGTGGCCCTTTCCCTACTCATTCACGTGGTGGGCAGTGTTACTTTATCAGTTTTATAGATAATTTCTCACGATATGTGTATATATATCTAATTCATCACAAATTCGAGGCACTCGACATATTTAAAATCTTTCAAACTGAGGTAGAGAAACAGTTAGATAAAAAGATAAAGAGTCTTAGATCAGATCGTGGAGGTGAATATTATGAGAAAATGGATAAAGACGGTGTAAATCACGGACCCTTCGTCGAATACCTAAAGGAACAGGGTATAGTTCCTCAATACACTGCTCCAGGTTCAGCACAGCAAAATGACATCTCTGAAAGGAGAAATCATACATATCAGGATGTCATACGGAGTATGATGAGTTTTTCAAATCTTCCTGAGAGTTTTTGGGGAGAAGCTCTCAAAATAGCGATTTATATTATAAATAGGGTACCTTATAAAGCAACTCCTGAAACCCCTTACAAGATTTGGACCGGTCACAAGCCTAGTTTGAATCATCTCTATGTGTGGGGATGTTTAGCTGAAGTAAAACTTTATAATCCTGAGCTAAAGAAACTTGATCCTCGCACCGTCACATATTACTTTATAGGTTATCCAGAGCGTAGTCGAGCATACAGATTCTATTGCCCTTCAAGACCACTAGAGATTGTGGAAACTTCAAATGCAAAATTTCTTGAAGATAATATTTTTAGTGGGAGTCAAAAGAGGAGAAATATTATCTTCGAAGAAGACTGTAATATTGTTTTACCTATTCGCGTTGGACCTTCCTTACCTACTCTTTCTATGGCTCCTATTCTCGTTGGACCTTCCATATCAGTATTTGTTCCTCATGACATAGGGACATCGAGTGCATCCACTCTGGCTCTATCTACTTCTGAAGAGCAACCAATTACTTTAAGAAGATCTTATAGAGAGCGAAGATCTGCCATACCATCTGATTATGAAGTCTATGTGTAAGAGGATGACGATGGTGATCTAGATTTTGATAACTCTCCTTCCTTCCGCAAAGTTATGGAGAGCGACAAATCTCAATACCGGCAGGAAGCTATGAGAGAAGAGTTGCAATCTATAGAGGAGAATCATATTTGGGAACTCTCTACTCTTCCTAATAGTCATAAAGAAATTAAATGTAGATGAGTTTTCAAAACTAAAAGAGACTCAGAGGGAAATATTGAAAAGTATAAGGCAAGACTCGTTGCTAAGTATTTTACATAGACCTGGCATTGACTTTAATGAAACATTCTCTCCCGTCTCATCAAAAGATTCACTATGGATCATCCTTGCAATCGTTGCCCACTACGATCTGGAGTTGCACCAAATAGATGTTAAAACAACATTCTTGAATGGTGATCTAGAAGAGAAAATTTATATCTCAGCCAGAGGGTTTTGTTACACATGGACAAGAGAATCTTGTTTGCAAATTGAAGAGATCCATTTATGAATTAAAGCAGGCTTCACAACAATGGTATTTAAAATTTTATAAATGTGTGACCCAATTTGACTTCAAAGAAAATACTATGGACCAATGCATTTACATCAAAAGGGTTAAAGCGCATTTCATCATTCTCGTTCTTTACGTTGATAATATATTTCTTGCTAGCAGCTATATTCATCTCCTCTACGAAACAAAACTATTTTTTTCAAAGAGTTTTGATATGAAAGATATGGGAAATGCTAAATATATTTTTGGAATTAAGATTCATAGAGATCGAGGTGCTTGACTTTAAGGCTTATCACAGAGAGCTTATATTGATAAATTTCTCAAAAGATTTCATATGAAAAATTATGCGCCTGGTAATGCCCCTGTTGTTAAAGGCGATATTTTCAATGAAAGTCAATGTCCAAAAAATGAAATTGAAAAAGCGCAAGTAAATGTCTTTGAATATGCTTATGTTGTTGGAACTTTAATGTATGCAATAATATGCTTATGACCCGATATCGTGTTTATTGGTGGAATACTTGGAAGATTTCAACGAAATCTTGGTATTACTCATTTTAAAGTCATGAAGAAAGTCTTACGATACTTGCAAATAACTAAGGATTTCATGCTAGTTTACAGAAGGTCGAGCAACCTTGCGGTTGTCGGATACACAGATTTTGACAATGTTGGGTGCTTGGAAACTCGAAAGTTTACTTCGGGTTTCATCTTCAAGCTTGCTGATGGAGCTGTATCTTGGAAGAGCTTGAAATAAAGCATAACCACCGATTTCACCATGTTTACAGAGTTTGTCAGATGCCATGAGGCCATGCTATGTGGTTGAAAAGCTTCATTAGAGAACTAAAGATTGTGAATTCTATTGAAAGACCTACTGTAATTTATTGTGATAACAAGACTGCTATAGATTTCATCAAGAGTAGGAGGATTACCACGAATAATCGACACATTGAAATTAAATACCTTATGGTTCACGAGAAAGTGGAGGAAGGGATTATAAAAATTCCTCATTTACCAACTGAAGAGATGATTGCAGGTCCTCTTACCAAAGTATTAGCTCTAAAAGTTTTTAAGGCGCATGTGATCCAGATGGGAGTGTTAGAAGCACTCGAGTGCACTATTTGAGTGGGAGTTTCTACTTCTATGATGTATTATTCTCTTTTATAATACTTTTACGCAAACATTATATTTTATTTAATTGATGTATTTATTTGGGTACCATCATCATTATTATTATTTATGCATATACAATATTATTGCCTAGGAGCATAAGTGCTCAAATAAGGTTGTTTGAGCTATCATGATTAGGCACCACGATTTTTGTAAGTTTTGTCATGATAGGTGAGTGATGGTTTTCACATGACGCAATGTCATAATATATCAGGACAACATACCTTAGGGTATGAAGCAGGACGAATAAGGAGATATACACAATAAGTTGCATTAAAGTGTATATTTCCTAGTATCACTAAAACCACAGTGAGCTCTCAAGTTTATCAATGATATTAGTCTCTTGACTATGAAACTGTCGTAATGAGATTTGAAGAAATGATACATTATAGGCATTCATGATCAGACATTAAGATTGTTAATGAACTTGGGAGAATATATGTTGCATCGAAGTCTTGAAAGTCAATATTTTGTTTATTTTTTACAGAACTTTAAAGGTTGGTCATCCGTTTTTGAACTAAGTCAATCATGATGTTTTTCCTTGTTTTCTATTTTTGTTTTATTAATATATATATATATATATATATATATATATATATATATATATATATATTATTAAAGTTAATGTGTGGTTCAAGTAGGAGATTGTTGGGTATTTGTGACCCACACAATAACTTTACTCTTTTCCTAATTTACTCGAAACTTGATTGACTAAAGACTTCAAGACCTTCATTGGTAACATGATTCCACTCCACGCAACTTTAGGAGTCGATTTCGGCATTATTGGTTTATGGTAAGTCAATCCCTATTTTCTATTGATACACCTCTCCCTTGAATCCTTGATGAGTTAGGATTCAAGGGCATGTTATAAAGAGGACAACATCTCCTCTTCATCTCCGCTCAATGTAATCGCGTCCATCGTATAGACGGAGATAGAAGCGAGATAGCATTGTCCTCAAATTCTAAGCGCGCTGCCTTTCGGAACATCGGAATTCTCTTGCGATCATTCTCATCGGTTCATCAGCAAGGTATGTTCTAACCTTGCATCAAATTATCCTTGATTGAAAGTAATTGCCTTTAAATAATATTTGTTATTCAACATCCACTTGACACACATCCCAATAAATAAATCGATCATAGGCATATATCGAACATTATCTTTTGGATCATTTTTCAGGATGTGTGCCACATGGAATTAGAATCTCACCATCTGATGGTAGGAACATGGTTTCAATGATGTATAGTTTGTCCAAGATTGGGAAGAAAAAAGATCTCCATGATTTCGCCAAAGTAGTCAACGGTTTAGAAGGAATAATTTTGGGTTGACAGTCAACGTACATCACTACTAAAAATGAGACTATTAGTGGCAGTTTTTTGCTCCAAAAAATTGCCACTATTAATAAAACACTATTAAGATTATTAGCGGCAAAGGTATTAGCGGCAATTTTTTTGTTAATAACAACAGTTTTTGGCTACCGTTAATAGTCCTATTTTTTTGTAGCGTACAGGATAACATGTGGGCTTTATAATTAGAAATTCATAAATCATTATGCAAAAAAAAGGAGAATTACCTCAGTGTAGAGGGAGAATTACCTCAGTGTAACACTTGCCCCTCTAAACCGGATTAGTCAACCAGTTAACTTCAACTCAACCTATATAAGACTCTGGTCCACAATAATATGAAGCACCGATAAAATGCACCTTAGATTGGGACACTTCCTAGTGTCACCCAAGGAAAATTCCAAAATGAATTATGTGTGGGGGGCATTGCTAACCCACCCACACCCATTCTAAAACCCTATAATTGGTATCCGGATTTACATCCTAGCGAACCACATTAATGGTTTCTCCAAAATTTATGGGGAGCCTAAGGTGATGATCTCGAGATCATCATCAATGGTAGTTATCAAATCAGTCCCCACATTTTAGCTTGCTAGAGCTTGGTCAAACATAGACCTCCATATACAATGGCTTACAAAAAGGCTAACACATTCATTGAATATATGAGCCTTGCAAGGGATAGTGGCAAACTTGGAAAATAAACACCAACTTGAAGGGCCTATAGTAGGATTTATCCTAATTTCTAAATTAGAAATTATAATTATAATTAATCTCTAGCAAATCTTAGCCCTTGAATCCTTTGACCACATCTGACACCCTTGAATCTACCTTCACTACAAAAAAACAAGACTATTAGCGGGAGCCAAAAACTTTCGCTAATAGCCTTGCTGCTACTAATCTTAATAGTGTTTTTATTAATAGCGGTACTCTTTTGGAGCAAAAAGCTGCCGCTAATAGTTTTATTTTTGTAGCTTGGGGAAATCTAAGGTGAGAAATGGGGTTACTCACCACGCATCCACCACAAAATGGCAAATACAAGAGACTACCATCAAGGTAAAGCCATGGACTTGATGTGACGTAGATTTGTGGTAGATTTAAATTTTTAGTGTATTATTTTGTAGATTTTGAGTTTTTGTCTTTGAAAATAAGATTTGGAGACCGCAATGATCGTGCATGTCGGTTTTGTGTGCATGCATGATCATCACACGGCCAAAAATGGAGATGCATTGGACTAGATTAAATCTAGCCTAGATAGTTTTAAAAAAAGTAATTATTGTTGATTTCTTTTGGATTTTTAAAAAGATTTTGAGAAAATAGATGGTTTAAGATGGTGTGATGATAATAATGGACGGCCGAGTGTGTGAATGAGGATCACACAAGGTCATCTTATGTCACACATAGTAAATCGAATGGCTTAAAATGCTTGCATGCTTGTATTGGTTTTAAGAGTAGAGTTGAGTGCATGTGCCATTGTTTGGCTTAGCATGACTCCTCACTCTTAACCAATTTAATGATATTATAGTTTGATCATAGAGATTTGGAGATTTCCATATTTATGGATCGTGTTTGATGGTGTTGATCATGCTTGACGGTCTTGATGATGTTAGACTTGTTTTGTAAAGGAGAAAATCGATTGGTTTATAGTTTTGTGTTGGAGTCATGTATGCATGTCACATAGATTATAATGGATATATGGTTTGATGCATTTTCAATGTAACGACGTGGATATTTCATGTGACAACTCGATTTTTCCAACACTTTTTTTTTAAAACACGGATCACTGGACAAAATTAGACCGCCAGATCGTAGATCACAATCTAAATACAAAATACTTGGTACATCCTCATACAAGTGCAGAAATCAAAGTAGATATACATATGGCAGAACTAAAATCAAACCTCCATTTCTGTATCGAGAATATGTAATCCAAAAGAAACAAACTAAATCACCGGTGATGGCCGACCATCATCTAAATAGTGGTGTACAAATGTACATACAAAAACCGGTGCTATAGTTATACAACTCACCTAGTGCACCAAGTCAGAAATCTGCAATCCCTAAAATTCCTCAAGTCTGGTATCCTGATCAAGAGCTGCACCTGTGACATATAGTCGGGGTAAGCTAACAGTTTAAGCTCAGTAGAGAAAAACTCAATACAATTTCACATTTTATCATAACGAAGCATAGATTCAATGACAAAATCAAAACATGTTCATATCGAAATGAAAAACATTTTCATATCAAACATAAACTGATTTCAAATGCATTTTCTTATCAAAGCAAAAACTGATTTCAAAGGCCATTTTCATATCGAAACAAAATTTCAAATTATATTGTCAATGATATAATTTTCGATGTTTCATAAGATTCAGATTTCTTATTCATTTTCCTAAGTTTTGATTTCTGATCTATCTTGATAAAGGCGGAAAACAAGCCGTAAACAAAAGTGATTGTCCAAGGTGTCAATTACTGATCAAGATTACTCAAAGATTGTCTAAAATTCAGAGTTTAGATTTCGGAGTTCAGAACAAATTTGTAAACAATGTTGAATTTTCAATCGAAAAGTTTAGAATACAGAGTTCAGAAAACACATCCAAAATTCACATTTCTAGAATGTACGTAAATCCTGTCAGAGCGGTCCAAGGGCGTACAGATGACCAGTCCAAGGGTGTACAAGATGTCCAGAAGTGTACGTAAATCCCATCAGAGCAGTTTAAAGGTGTATATAAATATAAATATGTCCAAAGGTGTACGTAAATTCCGTCAGAGTAGTCTAAGGGCGTACATACATCCCGCCAAAGCAGTCCAAGAATGTACAAAGATGTCCAAAACTATACATAAATTATGCCAAAGCAGTCCAAGGGCGCACATATATCCCGCGGCGTACATATATCCCGCCAAAGCGGTCCAAGGGTGTGCCGTCGCGCAAGTTCAAATGACTCAAAGGGTTCAGAATTCGAATTCAAGTTCAGATGTCGGAATCAAAGTCTAAAGTTCATATTTAGGGTTCAACGGATTCAAGGTTCATGTACCTAGTTTAAAAGATTTAGAGTATGAAGTTCAGATTCAAAAATTCAAGTGCGAAGATCATGTTCAAAGTTCAATATTCAATATCAGAGTCAAAGTTCTAAATTCAGGTTCATAATTCAAAATTCATATTTCAGAGTTCAAGTTCATATGCTATATTTTGAAGAATACAAATACGAATAAAAAACTTTCAAAACATTTGCATATATCATGGCATCAAAGTCAAAATGCAATTCGGTAGTGAACTTCCCCTACCTCGGTTCGATGTCTATTTTTTCTGCTCTAAGGATTGATTGAATCTATTTTTGCTCACTAGAAGTTAGGCAAATCCAAGTTAAAATAGTTTGACAGCATTCATGACATTGAAGAAATGATGTAGGGCCATCCTTTGGGCAGTTTGAGCTATAAATTCTCACCTTTGAACTGCCCTTGATACACACCTTTTGAGCCTTAAAAATCCAAAGTTTTCTTTGACAAAAGCCAGAGAATTTGAACCTTAAACTCAGTGACCTAATACAGCCTGACCCCATCCTGAGATTTCAGAAGGTGAAGGTAAAAGAGTTGAAGAAGATAGAGTTGGTTTGATACTTGATTGAAAGAGAAGAAAGCACATTCGGTAGCAATTGTGGCTTCCAGCCCATAAAAAGAAAAATAGGGGGAAAAAAAAAAGTATACAAAAAGAAAAGAAAAAAGCAAAATAATAGAATGAGAAAGAGAAGTCATTTAATTGAAAGATTGAAAAGAGGATTTGAAACTGATCACTTCAAATCCTAAAATTCAAGAAGTAGATGGAACTATGTTGAAATGAAAGTTGTGAAGCTGCAAATCACCTCTTTACCTTACTGATTTCTCAGTTTTGAATCATATTCTACCCTTTTATTCTTTATAAACCTCACCCATAAGCCACATTACAACCCAATAAAAAGTCCTTACTGATCTGAAATGGATTGAGATGTCATAAAGAGATGAGGATTTGTATAATCTATGGTGAAAAGAGTTAGAAAATTTTAGAAATTAGAGCAATGCCTATGCACATACTTGCAATCCTATTTGAAGGCTGTAACTGCTCTTGAGCTATGTGAAATGATGCACCCTTCTATTTTTATTGTGAGTGACAGCCCTGGTAAGACTTTGGTCTAAAATTCAATTTATTTGGGGCAATATCAAAATAGAATTCTCAAATTTATGGTAAACTTTGCATTAATTTTCATGCACAATGCCTTGACATAAGCTGATTGAGAGAGTTACAGCAGAATTATAGGTTTAAATTGCTATTTTTCTACTAAGAATCCTCTAAAATTGAATGAACAAGGTGTGGAATGAATTTTATTTTACTTGAACTCTATTTTAGCATGTTGCATTAGTATTAACTGATTTTATTGGAGAAGTTTGTGGGTACTTTCACTGAAATTGTCAGGAGACTCCACTCCTCCACTAGGGATCATCTAGGGGTTTAAAAGGCTTAATGCATATGCAAAATGCATCCGTGCTCCTCACGAAAGTGGCATTTATTTTTGTAGGATAGTTGTTTTAGATTTCACTTTGCTCGAGGACTAGCAAAGGGTAGGTTTGGGGATGTGTTGAGCATTGATTTTTACCACATTTTATCCTTTAAACCTGGCTTTTGCTAAGCCTCGGAGTATTTAATAATTGCATTTTAGTGTTGATTTGCAGTAAGGAAGTAATTTCACTTTTGTGCAATTTTGTAGTTAGAAGTGTCAATAAGAGGAGTTTTGGAATCAATCAACAACTAAGAGTGAAAGATGAATGGAATGGCTTTAGCTTTATGCACGTTGGAGGTGCTTTGAGGGTCACTTTCAGCAGTTACATGTCAGATGGTTGCAATGCATTCTCAAAGTGTTGCAGTGAACACTCTTGAGCAGTAATGTAGGAGAATGAACGCACACATGAACTCCATCTTCAGTTGCAGCAGCCATCAAAAGGGTTCGACATTACTTGAAGCAGTTGCACAATGGAATAGCCATCAAGCTTCAACAGATGTGAAGCATTATGAGGTTCACCACATGCAGCAGCAACACATTAGAACTCAACAAATCAGCAGAGGCAACACATCAGTTGCAGCTCCAAACCAGCACCTTTCAGCTATACCTTGATTCAGTAGCTGCATAAAATGGCGCACTTGGTGTGCACAATAAAGCTACCTCTCAGTTCAGTGCTGAACCCAGTCTTGCACCTATAGAATGCAACCCCAACTTCTCCAAATGGCAGCAGCTCCACCCATGCATATCTACATTTAATCCCATCAAATGGACAGCTGCACCTATCGGACACTTCATTACATTGCACAGCCAACTCTTTTTTATGGATGCACACTCAACATCTTCAGCCAATGCTCGAGCACTCCAATACTCCAAATTTGTCGAGTTACACCATCAAAGCTACCAACAAACTGTTGATGTGCAGTGAAGACCCCCAGCCAAACTGTCGAGTTGCACCAACAATCTCTCGAATGCAAACTCTCCAGCTTCAGCAACATGTTAAAACCAGCAACTCTCCACTTCAAACCTCTCGAAGAGTGCAATTCCCAACCCAACATCCTGTCGACAACATGATATGCAATCCTATCCTTAAACCCGTCGACATCTCCATTACAGTTTCAGCCAACCTCATGAATGGTTGCTGAAGTCTTCAACCCAACCTGTCGATTTATATATGTTGCAGCAACCTCCCATCAATCCTCTCGACCAGCAACCCCTTGAACCTCTCGAAATACATAGCAAACTCCGAAACCTGTCGAGATTCCAAAACCCCATTCAACAAACCTCTCAAGATCACCTTCAGAACCTGTGAACAATCAAAGTAAAACCCCGAGCCAATCCTATCAAGCAGATGCCCTTATCCCCTCCAGCAACCTCAGACATCTTTCTTGCTCCAACCAGCAAACCTGTCGACCATTTGAGCCTTGAACCTGTCGACCATCCCAGCTTCAGCCTTCTTCTACATCCTGTCGACATCTTCACTGCAGCCAATCCTGTCGAGCAGTTTGGAATCTAAAGTACAGCATCCTCTCGACCAGCAAGCTCCCATTCAGTCATCTTGTTGAAATACATTCAAAACTCCCACAAACCTGTTTTTACTTCACCCTCCAGCTTCAGAACATCTCGAATTAAACTCTCATCCTCACGAGAACTTGCCTGAAGTTGTTGGGTTTCCAGCTGAACCTCAATTCCCATCGGCCAGCAATCCAAACCTCTCGAATGCATGGCTGAAACCATCTTTATCCTCTTGAATCCTTCTTCTAAACCTCACGAAATGTACCTGAAGCTGCAGTCATATAAAACTGCAATATAAGCTTTTAAGCCAATACTCCTTTGCTGCAGTTTACACTCTTTCAAAGCTGATCCAGCCTGGGCCCACCAAACTCCATTGAGTTTTAACTAATAAACTAGTCGAGGTGTGCAGCCATTTGATTAAACACCTTCAAGACGCCAACAGATTAGCAAATCGGGTTCCATTTGGGACTGTTTTGATAATAAATAGTAGCAGAAGTTACATTGGTCTGCAGTTGGAAATAATAATAGACAGCAGGGGTAATAACAGCAGCTTGGGTTTCATTTTGTTGACAACAATTATAAAGAGGTGCAGCTAAATTATTTTTGGTTGACAAGGGAAAATTTGGGAACTGTAAAACATAAAAGAAGACTGCACATGGGCAATAACCGAGTTTCAAATATTTGGCAGGAATGCAAACTACTTCAGCTGCATAAACAGAATTGGATCTCCCTCTCTTCTCTCTGATTGGTTGAAATGTTAAAACAGAGATTAAAACATCAAATCCTCTCCTCTGATTGGCTGCAATCCAAAGCACTTGGATCACTGCATGTGTATAATAAAGCTCCTTGCTGCTATAATTTGTCAGCAAGGAATCCATAGAATAACTTTAGTTCTCCTTAGCTAATTTAGGTTTAGTTTAGATTTTATTTTTCCTTTTTCTCTTATTTATTCTCTCTCTAATCCAGCCTGTTGGATTAGATTTAGATAAGCAGTCCAGATCTATTTTGTAATTGTAAATTAAGAGTTTCAAAGGCTTCGTAAATAGATTGGATGATGCACAGATTATAGATCTGAGCACAATAGGCTGTAAGTTATATAATTATAGTAATAGTGGTTTTTGAAGCTGATTCTTATCTAAATTTCACTTTTCGTATTTGATTTCCCTAGATTAGATATCCCTGTGGATGCTTGAGCTTGTAGCATGACACCCACAGCAACTACAATAGCTTACCTGTTTCAATCAAGATTCTTGAATTAGAACAATCTCTGAGATGATCTGTGACCATTCGGGTGGACAGATCATAGCCTTAGGATTGCTCCAATTCTTTGATTAAGATTAGATTCTTGTATCTTGCATATGAGCTTGTAGCCAGATGAAGGATTGTAGCAAATCAGTTTTATACGTTGCCTTTGAACCAATTGATTTTCAGTAAGAATCAGTCCCTAGTTGCCTATTTCCTACCATTTTCTACTTTATTTTATCATCCATCTTCCTCAATCTCAGTAATTTTAGTTTTATAATTCTGTTTTGTAGATTAGATCTAGTGACACCCGAAAAACTCTCTTTCTTTCCCCTGTTTTCTAGGCTAGAATTGTCAGATCTGTAGCAGATCTAGAGGTCTACTATACACCTTCTAGGTTTTAGATCACTACTCCCTGTGGGACAAACTCTTATTAAAACTTGCTATAAATGGACCCTGTATCTTGCAGGTCTGGGATAATTTTAGTGTGCTGAATCCATCATCTTTTTACTTTGATTTTATTTTCCTTTACAATAAATCAGCACATGAAAAATCTGCAACAAGGTGCTTAACTGACTTCCGTGCATAGTGTAAGGTCCTTAATTCACTTTGAGTCGGTCACTAACTCGGGAGTGATCGTCTAAGCGGGTGTCCTAGTTTCAATGTGCCTTGGAACCAATTCCACTCATATGGCTATGCGTGGAAACCAATTATGCGTGGAGAAGTATATGCGAGATCGGGGAGTTCGGGCGATATTGGGAAGTAGAGTCCCAGTCTGTGTCTGGACTGATTCTGTGTATGGTCTCATATGTGGAATCGATTCTGTGCAGGAGTGTATGCATGGAATCGGGAACTTCAGGTGATGCGCGAAAGTCTGTGTCTAGTCCAAGTGGGACTAATTACGCGCAATTAGCTTGGCGTGCTATTGAATTAAGCGCATAGTTCCATGTGCGTAATTCAAGGACTTTCGGGCCTTGATGGGTCTAAGTTTATGGGTTGATGTTTTCAACCCATGCCTCGATTATACACTATGCATATGGTATATTGTCCCTATATTTAGGGTTTTAAGGTCTTCGAAGAAGGTCAGTCCTTTTTCGGAGATCGTGAGCAAGGTTAGAGGTTGACCGAACAGGTTTGTGTACTTCGAGTGGGCAAAATTGGGGTATCTACAGATGCCCTTCTTTGGCGCGTTCCTGTGAAATTAAAATGCGTCGAAGAAGTAAGCATCCCTCTTTCGAGGTTCCTTCTCATTTCTTTAGGAAATCACAAGTATGAACCAAGGAGTTGACATGAAATGCTAGGCTTTCTTATCTATCAACACAAGCTAAGGAGGAACATTCGGGGGCCTAGTGGTAGCTGTTGAGAGGTATATCCTCAACCGCGGGTGCAAGTGGTATCTCGTCGCATGTCGCGATCTGCTATAAGTGACAATCAAATGGAGAGAATTTGATGCAATCGAGGTACCAGGGGGCGTCATACGAATGTCCAGAGACAAGGTCAAGGGACCAGATAATATGATATAATTTACTAGATATAAATTAGGACGACACCCGACGAATATGGTAGTATTGGCAAATGATTCATGTCTATTAAATCAATAGGACAGATCCAAAATTAGACCTAGATTGATCTGGGATCAACCTGAAATCATCCAAGACCGAAACCCGAAATGTTGTAGCATGAGATGGACCACTTGGTGGACCTCGTCGATGGCCCAAGACTGTAAGCCTTGCAGCCCACGACAGATTATTCTCAGACCCGAGAGCAAAATAAACTAAAATAATATCTGAAAAGTTCTCAAAAAATTAAGTTAAATAAATTAACGGGTTTCCGATACCCAGTAAAAATTTTAGACCCTGACTCCCCATAGTTTGAATTTTACGGAACTCGGAGCACAAGACAACGAATTTGCCCTGTTGCACTAAAAATCTGAGGCCTCGAAGAGCTATGATTTCCATACCCAAGCCCCTTCAGGAAAATGTGGGATAAATAAAGGTCAAACCTTGACCTATTCCTAAGACTTGAGTGAAATTTCAAGTGATAATTTCATAAGAGTTACTGACTAGAAATTCTGAAAAATTGTGATGCAAAATTGTGATGTAAAACTGTGTTGCATGGCACCTAGCCAGTAACCAGACCTAACCTCTGATTGGATGGACCTGATTCCATCATGATCCTTTGACTTTTGATCCTTAAAATATATAAAGAATTTATAGATAACTCTCGAAGCTTTCTAGAAAGTCACTGAGTGCGTGATTTTGATATCGACACTAAGAGTTATAGACCTGACTCTAAGGACCAATAAATATGGTTTAATAAGCTGAAAAAGGAGGACAGATCTCAGTAATCTGTCCACCATGATTTAGTCTGATCATGTTTTTGAGTGCCACCACTTGGAAAAGATGTGACTATCAACACTCTTTCACTCAGTTTTTCATAGGACTCAAAAAATAGATTGGAATTGAAAATGATGAGCAATTTATCGCAGAGTGTTTTGATACACTTGTGAAAAAATCTACAATTTAAAAGAATATAATCAAAACCTTGACTTTACCATGAGACCTGTGACCATCTGGGAAGTACCAGATCACAACAGTTATTGTGAGGATAATATATAATGGGACTTGAGTTGACTTGGTCAACCAAGTATTGGAATGGATCTTTAGATGAACCAAGAGCCCAACTACTAAGAATGTGTAAATTTTATACGGACCCGACTACCCGGCCTATGGCCCAATAAGCCTTGGATGAATTTCTAAGATATGAATCAACCCAAAATGTTTTGAAAAGAAATTGTTAGAGGCACCCCCTTGAGTAATGAATGCATCTGTTTATAAGCCCGGACCTTGAAAAGGCCCGTATTCCTAGAATTGGATCTAGTAAAGGCCCAAATCACATAGGAAATGACCCATGGACCTTGAACCCATAGGTTTGGATTTGCCTAAGTCTAACTACCCAACCTGAAGACCTAGTGGTTGGCTCGGAGGCCCAATCACTAGAATAAGACTATAGTCCATTGGACCCAAGACCCAAAATGAATCTTTAACGAGAAAGGAGTGGACCCAAGGCCCATATCCAAAAAACATAAAATGAATAAATACCCTATTGACCATCTGATGAGCCTTACAATGCTCAAATGAGAAAGCAACCGAAGCCATAGGATGTCCACCTGATATATTCCTAGGTCGTACATAGGATACTCCGAGGATAATTAGACATGAGGCATATTAGAATATTCCTCTAGGATACTTGTTAGGATTGAGAAATATTGGTTTATCGATAAGTAGTCAATCAGTTTACTCAACTCATGTAAATTCATAGAATTATTAGGAAACAGGCACCTCGATGCCTTAAATTTCAATTAGAGATGATCAAGTTTCTTTTATCGACGACGATAAATATAAGTCCTTATTGGATTCTAAACTGAGATAACACTTAGTATAAGTATGAACCGACAAGATCATTCCTTAAGATCCAGTATTGAAATTTGAAGACTTGGACTTTGACTTATGATTTGAACAAACTACTTGAATTGTCATTAATTGATTGATTGATGAAACTGGCTGATAGATAGGAGTTAGTGATAGGCTTGAATTTTGAACTTGAATTTTTAAGAAGAAGAATACCTGAATCTTGAACTCAAAATGAGATTTTGAACTTGAACTTCTAAGAATAAGTATATCGCAATCTTGAATCCGAAATGATATTTTAAACTTGAACTTCTAAGAAGTATATTTAAATTTTGAACCCGTAATGGGATTTTGAATCGGAACCCACAAACTGGATTTTGATATGAAATTTGATTATTGGACTTCTAAAAGAAGTATACTTGAATACTGAACCTTGAGTATGAAATCTGAAATATTGAATTTCAAATATCGAATGGTAAACCATGAAAATACAACTGAATACTAAATTTGGGACGCGTAAGTTGATACATGAATATTGAATTTTGAACGTTAATTATTTGATAACAAATCCTGAAACTTTAAAAGTGAAAAGAAGATACTATCTTGAATTTGAAAACCTCGCATAGCTGATTTCTATTCTCACAGACAGACTCGTATGAGTATCTTGTATTCGAAAGAGTTATTGAAATGTCAGCTGAGGAGGGGTCTTATTAGACCAATAGGGTCATCAATCGTTATATTGATTGAGTAAATGACAGAGAGTGACAACCTTTGTTTGCGCAATATTAGCATCTGAATCTTGAATTTTGGACTATGGTTGGTGTCTGGTATCGCACCGAATTAATTAAAAGATATTAATAATAAATAAATAAAATAATAAATAAACAATATGTAATAAATCAGTAAATTAATATGTAAATAAGCTTATCAAACTTAATGAACCTTGTAAATCTTTTGAGTCTGCTAATGCCTTAACATAGTTATTGCCACTTGCATGATTGTTACAGCAATTTTTCACATAATATTTATTGTGAATACTTATCCTCATGTTAGATGGTAATTGTTTAATACGATTGTATTTAGAATTTTTGCTTAACGTTAGTCTAATCTTAATTATTTCTATGCTATCACAATTGTTGGAGACCTCACTTGCACTTGTAATATAAAATTCTCTTACATTACTTGTATTGAGATCCATGACAAAAATAACTACAACTTTATTAAGCTTCATTGCTTACGATAGTTTCATGACCAAAATATTTCAAAGGTCAGTCCGGAGCCACCCAACCAAAGTTAGAGGAGCTAGACGTAAAAAGATCCATCAGCGATCATCGAGTTGATAGTTGAGCTCATTTTGCCTATAGAGCTACTAGCACTTGCACACTTGGTTTTAATATGATTTTTTCATTTCTTTTGCTTTTGTTTTAAGTCCAGTACTTTTGAAACTATCGATGCATCTTTGTATTTTGGACTTGTGTAAATATATATATATTTTTAAATGTTGAACTCTTTGGATTCTTTTGAATTATCTTATTTATAATTGTACACAAAGTAGAATTTGTTTACAATAAAGTCGTAAAAATTGAATTTAACCAATTAAGTTAACAAAAATGAGAAATTAAATGAAAAATATTTAATTATGCTCCACAATTACTTTGAAAATGAAATAAAAATGTTTACGTAATTATGTGAAAGACAGAAAACATTTCTCACGACATTTAAAAAAAAGAAAATATGATAATTTGTGTAAATTGAATCATAATTTAATTGAGTTTTGGAAATAAATTAAATTTTTGAAAAAAATCAAAATGACCGAAAATCTAAGTGGCGCTCTCACGCTCCCTCGACACTGCAGATCAAGAGGTGGGAGGCCGGCGGGGGAGGCCTGGGGGAGGCCTAGGGCGTGACAAACGTTACCTAAAATCAGGGACGTTAGAGCGCCCGAGGTTGAGAGCACTAAACAGGACATGCACTTCATGGACCCCCAAAATCTGTGCCCACGAATAGTCAATGTTATAACTCCACGGCTTTCAAGGATCCCAAAGGTTGTCAACGCCGGACTGCAATTGGGCCGCGAGCGGTGCACCTAAGACAAATGCATGTTACGTACACATTGTATTTCATCTACAAAATACCCTTACTTTCCATCTGAATTACAAGAATGGCTCCTACCTCCAAAAGATTCAAAGACGAAAAGCAGAAGAAAACACAAACTTTGGTCGATCCTCGTCATCGAATCTCAGCCAATCAGAGCAAAGCACACGGATCGTGTGCTTTTTGAAAGCTACGAAATCCTTCGAGGCCGTCATCCGTCTCTCCCGAGAAAACCACCCTCACCGCTTTTATATGTATCCACTTGAAACTTTATTCTCTATTTAACCGTCTCCCTCTCTTTCTCTCTCTCTGCTATTCCAGCAAACCCTAATCTCACCCTACCTTCCCCTCTGATATAAGGTAAAATTACGTTCTGCTTTTAGTCATTTCTTTGTCTTGCAAAGATCTTAGAATCTGATCTTCGACCTCAGGCTTTTCAATTCATATTTTACTTTTACTTTCAATGCAGGAAAAATGGCCCGTACGAAACAAACAGCCCGCAAATCCACTGGGGGCAAGGCTCCAAGGAAGCAGTTAGCCACCAAGGTAATTTACCTTTAATGTTCAATTTAATGTTCAATTTTCTAGTTGCTTACATATAAAAGCTAGTTCTTTGTATGGTTTCTTAGCTTTTGATATTCTTTTTTGAAAGATCGTAGTAAATTTCAAATATTTATGTCTTTTTCTTTTATAAAAATTGATTATTCAAGTTTTCCACTCTATATTCCCCCTCTTAAAATATTATTGACATTTAGAAAATTTTGAACTTTTTCTTTTCCTTTTTTCTCCGAATAGAATAAGCAAATTTGTTAATTTTGTGTAGGCTGCGAGGAAATCGGCACCTACTACTGGTGGAGTCAAAAAGCCTCATCGTTACCGTCCTGGAACCGTTGCCCTCAGGTAAATATAATCTATCATCTGATTCGATCTGATAATAGTTCGGCTGAAATTCTCTAATCTGGTTGTTGATCTTGACCCCTCTTGACAGAGAAATTCGCAAATACCAGAAGAGCACTGAGCTGTTGATTCGCAAGCTCCCTTTCCAGCGCCTTGTTCGTGAAATCGCTCAGGATTTCAAGGTTCGCATTTTCCTTTATCCCGAGTTCCTTTCGTCTTTTATGATTTGAAGTTTTTTGAGGATCGTTGGGCGATATTGATAAAATAAACGTATCTTTTGTCAGACTGATTTGAGGTTCCAGAGCCACGCGGTACTTGCACTCCAGGAGGCAGCGGAGGCGTATCTGGTGGGGCTGTTTGAGGACACTAATCTGTGTGCGATCCACGCCAAGAGAGTCACCATCATGCCAAAGGATATTCAGCTCGCCAGGCGCATTCGTGGAGAACGAGCTTAAAGATGGCTCTTTCTAAGAAATTTGGGTTTTAAGGCTAAACGGATGAATGATTACTGGCTAGTTCTTTTTCCCCTTTTGTGTTGGTTCTGTATATATTAACGTCGCAAACAATTCTTGCGTGTGAACCAGTATTATTTTGGATTATGAAATTATGAATCAGTTTAGTTTTGGTTGAATTTGATTTTATTTATTATTATTATTATTATTATTTTTCCCCAATTGTAGATGTGATCCAAATATGTGGAATTTGTTTGTAAATTTTGATGTTTTTTCTAGAGCTCTCTGATTGCTATATGGCAGTAATCAGAGTTTATGGCAGTAGTCAAATCTTTTTTTCCTAATTTATGGCTGTAACATGCTGATCTAAAAGCGTCATGCGGATGTCTCAGATTGTATGTTGGAAAAAAATGGGTTATTTTTCCCAAATAAACGCTAAATTCGAATTTTGTATCCAACAATTAAATGTAACATTGGCCATAACGAAGTTGGCCATAAGCGGTGCTTGTTTTAACACGGGCCCCTACCTCGAGGTCAAATCTGAAACTAGTGCACTGTTCATGTTCTCGTGGTAGATTTTCGTTGGATCTGCCCGCGTTCATAAATACGAGATGTTCGATTCATATCGGCTGGGTCCCGGGATGATTGTACGAGAAATGGGCGATGTTTAAAATCATGAATTTATACTACGAGAAGTTGGTAAAGATGGTAGATAAGTTGTATTGAACTTGGCTGATAAAGATGGTAGAGAAGTTATATTGCTGATAAAGATGGTAGAGAAGTTGAAACTTTTGTCTCCTGACATTTTTGAAAGGATTCAACCACCAGTGCCCGCAGTATTACGCCCTAGTCAACAATGTCGACGGTGTCGTGGGTGCTGTCACTCCTTCACACGGCACATACACCCCTATCGCGTCCAAGTTGCCTCAAGTATAATGTCGACGGTGTCGTGGGTGCTGTCACTCCTTCAGACGGCACATACACCCCTATCGCGTCCAAGTTGCCTCAAGTATAACGTCCCATAGCATGCGCTAGGTCTTAGGTGAGTCGAGAATTTGATGGGTTATCTAGTGCTAGAGGGCCGGTTACTAGACGGGGTAGCTTTAAAGGCCCCCTAACTTCATACGCACGCACAAAAAACATCTCCGCGGGGGGGATCTCTCTCCTTTGGGGATCATCTTTGATGGAGGAAAAATTTATATTTTTCTCTCTATTTTTTTTTTATCTTTTTTGGGGGGTAAAATAAAATATGAGAGTTTTATCTTCATTGGTGAGTTTTTTTTCTAAAGAGATGGACTTTGTGAAGATTTTTTTAAAATTCATATTTTTTTCTGATAGGTTTTGGTCATGGGTTTAATCGATGTTTTGATTGTTTTGTTTTAGCATTAACACTTGTTTTGTTTCTATGCTATGAGGTATTGTTGTAAAGTTTCGATTAAAGCTTTATGTGAAGCATTTAGTTGGTGTTTGCTTTTGTCTTTAATGTGTTGGGAGATTTTGTGGATCATGATATTATTAATGGTGGTGACGTTTCTTTATATTGAAGTTTGATTTTTGTGGTGCTAAATTTTTAAAGTTTTTACCTTTACTTCCAAGGTCTTTGTATATATATATATGATTGATGTTGTGAAGATCTTTTGATCTTCACAACGTCAGTCATCTTTGGGAGGATGATTGACGTTGTGAAGATCTCTCTCTCCTTTGGGCATCATCTTTTGATGGAGGAAAAATTCATGTTTTTCTCTTTATTTTTTTATCTTTTATGGGGGGTAAAATAAAATATGAGAGTTTTATTTTTATTGGCGAGTCATTTTTTCTAAAGAGATGGACTTTGTGAAGATCTTTTTAAAATTCATATTTTTTTTTGATAGGTTTTGGTCATGGGTTTAATCGATGTTTTGATTGTTTTGTTTTTGCATTAACATTTATTCTGTTCCTATGTTATGAGGTATCGTTGTAAAGTTTCGATTAAAGCTTTATGTGAAGCATTTAGTCGGTGTTTGCCTTTGTTTTTAATGTGTTGGGAGATTTTGTGGATCATGATATTGTTAATGGTGGTGATGTTTTTTCATATTGTGGTGTTAAAATCTTAAAGTTTTACCTTTACTTTACTTTCAAGGTCTTTGAATTTTGTGTTGGTGTTTGATGGGTCTTAAATGTTATTTAATATATTTTAATGTTAATTATTATAACCATCACTTATTGTGGTTCTCTACTTTGTGTAATCCTTTTCCATTTTAAATTAAAAGGAAAATTTTTTATCTAATATATATATATATATATATATATATATATATATATATATATTAGAGAAAGGGAAAATGTTTTTGGGTATAAAGATATTTTTATGCTAATTGATGTTGGTGCAATGTGTAATTTTTTTTTTTTTTTTGTAAAGTGATGAGTGGCATGAGAATTATTTTATTAATTAGAGTTATATTTTTAAAATATTTTAATGTCTTATTAATTATTAGTTTTGACTTTTTAAAATTTTTATTTATTTATTTATTTATTTTTATATTTTTTAAGAAAGTCTCATTGGTAATTTTTTTAAGATATATTTTAATAAAAAAAATGTGAACTCCCAATAATGAAACGTATTAGCACATTATCAATAAAGCGTCTTGATACCTTAGCGTTGAGGTACCGCTGCTTTACTAATAAAGCGTGTTAGACATCCATTTTGCCTTGAATATAACACCACACCTTCGTATGATGCCCTATAACATGTGCTAGGTTTAGGGAAGTTGAGACTTACCATTGGCAAAAGCAAAGCTTGGTGAGATGTTGGGGATATGTGTTTGACATTGTGATTCTATTTGAAATTGTGATTTTGTTATAATTATTTTAAAAAAATTATTTAAAATTTATTTTTGAAGTGTTTATGCTTCTATTTTTCAAAGTGCTTATGTCTTTGTATTGTGCTCTAATGCTAATATTAAGTAGCATAACGTTTCGGATAATGTTCAGTAAATGATATAAAATGATGTTTGATGTAATATTATTTATTATCATCATTAAAAAATATTAAATGAGAAATGGCATGAACAATTGCTTTTGTATTGAGTGCTAGTGCAATTATATCGAAGCGTTACTGCTCCATATGACACATAATATATTTAAGTGGGCACGTAACACTTTTTGTGCGAAGCGATGTTTGATCTTATTTCATTTATTGCCATCATCAGAATATTAAATGAGAAGTGTGCATTATTTCATTGATTTCAATGGTAATCACTATCATTTGAGATAATTGTTTGAAGCACTCTTTTTGGAAGATCATTTATTTATTGAATGTTTAATATTTATTGTTTGAATGTTTAATATTAATGATGCTTTTGTTAGACTAAGGTTGACTGTAAGTGAGGAGTGCTAGCGCTATGGTAAGAAGTGCATACGCTTTCTTTTGTTTGTACTTGCATGAGTAATAATAAGCGTTAGCGGTCTGCATATGACACGAAGCGCCTTAAAATGTTGTGCACCTAGACGTAGCAGCAATTTTTGTAAAGTGGTATCTAGTCGGATGTAATTTTTTATAATTGTTAGAATGATAAATGAAGAGCGGGGCGAGGTGGACGAGATTACGGTGCTTGATATTGTGGTGTTCAATGGTTGTCATTCTCATTCGAAAAATATATTTAAGGTGATAATTTTGTAAATTAAAAATTTAAAAATTATTTTTCACCTTTGCCCTCTCAATTTTCATCTTTTCATAGCACAGTAAGACATTAAAGTGACGAAACTTTATTTTTGCATCTAAGAAGAAGGTGAGTGTCATTTTATTTTTGTTTTGTCTCAAAAAATGGTAATTAGAAGTGTCATCCCTTTCATATATGAAGCGTTTGCACTTTATATAGGGGCACGGGTGCCTCAGTGTACAAGCTTTTGGAGCCTTGATACTCTATCATTTAAGGTGCTATTGCCTGTACATGGAAGCGATGTCGTTCTTCTAAACTTCTTTTTTCGTTTCATATATTTTGAAGATGGTTGTTAAGACTTCAGCGACTAAGCGCACCATCCGAAGGTGTCGGGTTTGTAGACACTTCTATTTTGCCCTCTTGAAATATACAAATATGTTCGGTCAACCTTTGACCTTACAACTCTATTGTAGGACCATATACTGAAATAATAGTATATGGTTGAACACAGGCTGATATAATAGTTCTGTGGCTCAGGCCTCATGATCTTAACGTGAGAGCTATGTATTGAAACAATAGTACATGACTGAACACGGGTTGAAACAATAACTCTGTAGCTCAAATCCCAAGGTAGGGAGATTATATACTGAAACAATAGTATATAGTTGAAATACAGACTGAAACAATAGTCTTGTATTTGAGATCTTTAGCCCTAATTGGGACCATATACTGAAACAATAGTATATGACAGAACACAAGCTAAAACAATAGCACTGTGGCTCAGGCCCCATGACCCTAACGTGGAAACTATGTACTGAAATAATAGTACATGACTGAACATAGGTTAAAACAATAGCTTTGTGGCTCATATCCCAACGTAGGAAGACTATATACTGAAACAATAGTATATAATCAAAATGCAAACTGAAACAATAGTCTTGCATTTCAGACTCGACTGGGACAACTCCGAATTACGCGCCTAAAGTCGCGCGCGTAATTCGATCGCACGCCAAAACACGAGCGTGCAATCAGTTCCCCCTTCGGACCAGACTTTCTTTCCCAGACCTCCTCGAGACTCGGATTGAGCGCTCGACTATTGGCGTGCAATTGGCCTACGCTCGACTTAGTCTTACGGTCCTTGACCCTAAGCTTTCTCGATTATGCGTTTTGGAAGAGACGCTTAATCGGATTGCGTACCCTACACCGAGGGTGCAATTAGTCCTAACGTGGTTAGAACTAGGAAACTCACTGAGCAAGTCAGCCGGTTGCTTACTGAGTCGGTGACTGACTCAAAGATATTAAGTACCGGGAGACCAGCGCACAATTCAGTTAAACGCCTGAAACAGAGCGTGTAATTGAAAATTAAGTGCACCTCACAGGATGTGCAATTAGTAAAATACCTATAAAAAGACCTTTCTATTATAACCCAAAGGTTAACCCTCTATAACTTTGAGATTCGAGTTTCGAGTTTTTCGTAAACTTAGGATTTCGAGATTCTTCTCTGCAACCCTGATCTTAGATAAAATTTTCCTTTTAGCTTTTAGTTTTCGATCATAGTTTTAATTCTTAGATTTAGATTTTTCTGTTTTAACTATTACCATTAAATTTTTAGTCTTAGATTGTAGCACCCTTTTTTTTTAGACCGTAATTTTTAATATCTGATTTTAGTTTTCAGAATCTGGGACCAGTCCTTAATCAGACTGCCTAATCCCCGACTCTAAACCTTAATTTCGTTCTGAAATTTTAATCTCCAGTCATATTATTAATCTCTGGATCTAGTTCTTAGTTTTTAGAACCAATCCTTAATCATACGGTTTGATTTTCTAATTTTAGTCTCGATTTCAGTCCTTAGATTTTTTAGCCTTTAATTTTAATTTCTAATTTCTTATAGTTCTAATCTTTGATTCTAATTCTTAATTCTTAAGTTTTAGAATTCAGCCCTTAGGAAATCCCTGCTCAAATCCTTAGTCTAGAGCCAACTAAGTATTCTCAATCTTGTCTCAATTGTCAATCCCGTCACTTTTATATTTGGCTTATTTTGAGGTGTCAAACGAAGTCGGATTGAAGTGAAATTGATCACGTTGGAAAGCTGATCGAAGTAGCTTTCCAACAAGCCAAAAAACGCGTATTCTGAACAAGTATCGAAGAAGTTATCGTCAGTTTTTGACCGCTACGTAAAAAGTAACGTTTTTCAAAACTCTTAGTTGAATTAGGATTAGTACATTTATTATATTATTTTAGAAAATAAGATTTATGGTAAAAGCCTATAAATAAGACCTTTACTCCCCTAGCCATCCATATACAAAATTTTCCTTCACACAAATTTCCTCTGCACAATTCCCTTTATACAATTCTCCCCTCTACAATTTTTCTCTATACAATTTCTCTCTACACAATTTCTCTCTATACAATTTTCCCCTGCATGATTTAGACGATTTTTCAGGTAATTTCCTAGTCCTTAATTTTCTGGTTCTAATTCTTAGGTTTTAGAACCAATGCCCTTTGTTTTTATATTCTAGTTTTAGATTTAGGTTTTAGCCCTCTAGTTCTTAAATTCTAAATCTTAGGTTTTAATCTAAATTTCTAATTTTCTGATTTTAGTCTTAGGTTCTAGACACAGTCTTTTTAAAATTTTTAAGTCATAGTTCTTAGGTTCTAGAATCAGTTTTAATCTCATGGTCCAAATTTTTCTAATTTTGATATCGATTTTGGTCCTTAGATTTTAGCTTTAGTCTTAATTTCTCATAATTCTAAATCCTAAAATTTACTTTATAGTTTCAGTTCTTAGTTTTTTTTTAGCTCTAAAATTTTGATCCTTAAATACCAATAATCAATCTTTCACAAAAAATACTATTTTATAATTCAAATTCAATCTCTCTCAATTTTAGCCACCCAATTTGTTCAAGGGAGCTTATGAAGAGTACCCGGGAATGAGGCTAATCCTCTTTAGCATAGCGGGCCCAAACCCTTTTTTTTTAATTAATTCGATTTCTAATTAAAATTAAGATATTTAAAATAATAAGATTTCTAGTAGAATTAGGAGACTTAATTAATTAGATTTCTAATAGGATTAAGATATTTAAATTAATTAGACTCTTAGTAGAATTGAAAGATTTTTTCTAAATTAAATTCCTAGTAGAATTAGGAGACATTTTTTAATTAGACTCCCAATAGGATTAGGATATCAAGTTAAATAAAATCTCAGAAGGAATAGGAAAATCAAACCAGTTACACTACAGGCAACCCATAGCTGCTGACGTTCGTCGACGGACGATTTAGTAAAGGAGTTCAACTTGCAAGCCCCCTCTCCCCTTTACAGCGTGATCAGTGACGTGTTACAGCGTCGATAAATATCTGTAGCTGACGATTACATATTCTCAGGTATTTTTCATTTAGAATTCGCCTATTTAATTTCAACATTTAATATTATCTAATTTATTACTCCATCATCGCCTTCGTCAGAGTCCACTTAGATCGAATTGGACCACTGATTTCGGGGACCGAAAGGAACCCATAAAAAGTGCGTACCAACAGTCATTTATGACGAGACATCTGAGGGGAAGAAAAATCTACTTAAGGGCTTGGTCTTCGGGTTATTCTTTATAACTCCAGAGGGCATGAAAAGAATCAACAATCTCTTGGATGCAATTATCAAGTTTTGCGTCGATGATAACTGTTGGAATTTTGGAAAGGCAACTATTAAATTTCAGGTCCTTGATTTTACCTTAATAACTGATATTTAAATGAGAGATCCCCCAAGTTATCCTACGAAAGTGGAGATTTTCAAATTCTTTATTAGTTGAAAAATAATGTGGAATGTTTATCATCTTGTAGCGCATCCGACAGACGGAGGTTACACTCTATGAGAGGATACTGCTTGTGGTAGCAGTCGTATTGCGAAGAGGGCGGGCGAAGGACATTCGGATCCTCCTATTACTGTGAAGAGGAAGAAAATAGACATTGATGTTATTAACATGTCGGAGGAGGAAGAGGAAAAAGAACCCAAAGCCCGTAAATCTGTGAAACAACGGATTAATGAAAAATGAAAGTAGTCAGCCAGTTCAAGAATTACAGATTTTGAGAGGTCAATAAGAGAGCGGAGCAAAAACTTCGACGACCTCCATTTAAAGGTTCTTCAGTTGGAACAGGAGAATCAACAACTGAAGGTAAAAGTTCTTCAACTGGAATAAGAGAACTAGAAACTGAAGGGTTAGAATTGTGACAACCCAATTTTTCCCCCACTCAAATATCGGGTCAAAATTGGGCCGTTAGGAATTAGAATGAACCGATTTCCATACAGACTTATAGATATCAAGTAACTTAACATATGACAGAAATAAAAGATTCCAGAACTATTTTTTTTTTTTTTCCTTTCTTTATAAGAAGTGAGTCCAAAATAAAATCACCAGTGACAACGGTCAACCGTCACCTAACAGTGGTAGTATTATCCATGCACAAATATTTAGGAAAACTCAAAATCCAAAATCTAACCCAAAAGTCACTATACCCAATCTACGACTCAAATCGAAGGGTAGATATCCTCAGATGGAAGACCTTCATTTTTCGGCACGCAATCTGAGTCGTTCTCAAGCTCCAAATCCTGCTCAGTATCTACGCCTGTGATGTATAGTTGGGATGAGCTAACAGTCTAAACCCAGTAGAGAAAAATCAATACAAAGATCATATCTTATCAATTCAAAGCATGGATTCAATAACTGAATTCAAAAACAATTTTCATACTAAATATAGAGATTGAAGCAATACTTATTTCAAAATTACAATTAAAACATGTCATGACAGAGAACAGAATCAGTGTCTAGAACGTGTCATGTCGGAAAGTCATAAACGGAAGCAGAACAAATCATGTCACATGTGGAAATCAAATCTTAAGTTTTAAGTTCAAATACAGAGTTCATTTGATGAGTTCACATTCTTGGTTCAAAGGTCGAAAACATAGCTGAAATTTGATGTTTGAAGGTTTTCAGAGTTCAAATCAAGGTTCACATTTCGGGTTCTTATTCGGATTTCACGTTCAGAGTTCATCAAATTTAAGCTGTATATTCAGATGTCAGTTTTAGATTTAGAAGTCATAGTCCATAGTCAGAGTCATATCCAGAATTAAGAGTTCAAGTTTCTAATTGGAAGTCAGAGTTCGTATCTATATTCACATTCAAATTCTCATTCAAAGTTCGTAGTTCACAATTCAGATGGACGGATAACCCGTTGTATCGGGGTCAGAGTTCACAGTTCAGATGGACGGATAACCCGTGGTACCAGGGTCAGAGTTCATATTCGAAATTCATTTTCGGAGTTCATATTCGAAATTTAGATTTGGAGTTCAGATTAAGATTTCAAATTCGGAGGATTCGATATAAGGATTTTCATTCAGCTCAAAAGTTAGAGTTCGAAATATTTCGAGTTCATTCAGAGTTCAAAATCAGAGTTCATGTTCATTTTATATGATTCAAAGTTCAGAGCATTACGATTCAAAATCCCATTTTCACGCATTCAATATTCAAAGAGTTTCAATAATTCAATGCATTCAACAAAAATCAAATATCATTTATTTCAAAATTATCACAGTTTAACTCAATCCTATTATGCAAAACTATGAATCAATTTCGAAATGTCATTGTGCATTGAGTTATCCTTACAACTATTCAGAGAATTTGATGCTCATTAATTCAAAATGTCAGTTTCAAATCTAATTTCAAAGGGTATAAATTCTATGTTTAAAAGATCACCATTCAAATTCAAATCATGAGATCTATGAATCGAAGACAAATACCATTGTGTAGTGAAATTTTCCTACCTTGATTTCTAACGTCGTAAGAAGGTGTGAGATGACCCTCATCGACAACGATTAAGTCCTTCCCCTACATAATACATACCCGATGATGCATTAATGATTGATCTTAATTACTAACAACTTCGACGTATTTAAGTATTTTCTCAAAACTGAGGTGGAAATGGGCAAGTTCATGCTAACTTAAAACTTGACCCAACTTTCAGGTCAATTTTAACCTTTAAACATTTGATTCATAAAATTATTATTTCACAAAAGTTATAGAGCTTGTTGTCTTCTTTCCAACACAGTGAGAATCACGTAAATCCAAGTTCGGAATAAAAAGTTATGGTCAAAATACTGAGACAGTGTCAATCCTTTAGTCATAGTTGCGCACGTTATTTCCAAAGTTAGACGAGCGACTGTTTTCAGGACTTTTTTGCCCATTTTTTTGAAGGCATTTCGCCGACGCGAGTTGGAAACTTGTGTGCTCGACTGTGCGCAATTTCCCCTTTCTAAAACTCCAAAACTTCATCCATTTTTCCCCAAATCTTTGCAAACATTCTCCATCTTACACATATCAAAATCTAAACTATTTCCACACAATTAAATCATGAATCTTACCTTCTAAACTCGCGTATGCAATGCCTACGGTGATTGATATCGAAGAATCGGCTTCTACTCTCCATGTTTGCTCGATTTCTTGAAATCCTCTTTGTCTTCTGATTGCAACGGAGTCGAAGATCAAATCCTTGCGACGAACACGAAAACCCAAAGCTCTCTTACGTGATATTGGAGAATCTAAAGAGATCAATGGAGCTTTGGTTTTTAAAACTACAAAGAGAGTTTGGGAGAATAGATTTCACTCACACTCTTAGATCGTAACCGCGCCAATGTCGACTTTCTCTTGTGCTAAATCGAAGAAGAAGAAAATCTTATGAATGATCTATGACAATGACGGAGAAAATCGGCTTCTCCTTTCTCAAGCTCTTCTTCTTCCTCTCTCTCTCTTCTCTCTAACTTTTTCAAATGCATGAAACTTTCAAAGGAAGTTTCACTTATAATTAAAGGACTCAGTTCGGTATGAAGCTCGCACACCCAAGTCGGTAATTATTACTCATCTAAGGGTCCTAATTAAGGCCCAAAGTCGGTCCAATTGGTCGGCCCCTATAACCCAAGTAAGTTTTAATCATTAAACTTTTATTTTCTACAGAAAATTTTACCTCTAAGTTGCACACGTGCATAGTGTGTCATATGCCTTTTCAAATACATATACTTGGTTGGGTGCCATGTGACAGGTTGGGCTATTTGGCTCGGGTTTACTCTCAGTTCGAGTTGAAATTTGAGTTGAGGCCTAAGTTCAAGCTTGGGCTCGATTTCGTGTGCAACATGCACAAACACTCATATGATCTACGTAGGATACGAGTTGGGATTTAATGCGCCTGGCATGCATCCCTAATTATAACAAGTGGGGTTTGAGGCCACGGTACCTAGGCCATAACTACGAAGTGGTAGCGTTTCTATTTTGAAGCGCTAGCGACTTATCTACTTATGTCTTAATTTGAACCTATGACTGTCATCTCGACTGGTGGGTCCCAGCGTGTTACTGTCGAGTTAATGCGCTGCTAGCGATCTAAACAGGAAATAAAAAACTCAGTAAGTATTAATCTTCTATTTAATCCCGTTGCTTCCCTGATTCTATATTGATATTTACACTTTCGTATGCAGATAATGATCGCGTATTTTAGGGTAATGGATAAGCGGGAAGACATTGAGAAGAAAAGAGACTTTCCGGATGACCGTCGTTGGACTCACATGCATGAGCACAAATTTTAGAGATTTTAAGAGGTACATTAAACATAGTGGGAAATACGCGCCCCCAATATGGCGGGACGGAGCAAATACTACGCCGACTCTTTTTTGGCGCATTATGGTACGTCATCGTTGCAGCATTTCGTCATAAATAAAAATCTTGTATTGAATGCGATGAACTGTAAACAAATTTTTATTCCGATTCACATCGAAAAGATATGACACTGGGCGCCTGCCGAAACTGAAAATTTGGCCAAAAATTTGTTTCCCATACAAATTTGGACCGAAATTTCGGTCCAAATTATCATTTCAGTGGGGACTAAAACCAATAATTTCGGTCATTTCAGCCGAAATTTTGATCCTTGCTTGCTGGGCACTTATGTTAAAAGTCATTGATTGTTTTAAATCATATGATGGAGAATATTTTTTTCTCTAATTTTTAACAAAAGGGATCTTGAGATTATGACACACCTATTAGACAGTTAGTTTTTGAATCAACGTGGCATGGATCCCAAAAAAGTGATCTTAAATTCACATGGCACATGCCACACTCAAACGTGATTTTAGGGCTACCCTTTTGGGATTGGTGCCATGTGGAATTAAAAATTGATCGTTTGATAGATGTGTCATGATCTCAAGATCCCTTTTATGGAAGATTGGAGCGAAAAATGATCATCGTGGTCTGATTTAAAGCTTTTTAGAGTATGTATTAAGTTGGATCGTTTAAAGCTACACTCGGGCTGATCGGAACCTACTAGTAGATTTGTTGAACTTCTGCAATCAGTTTCAGTTGGGCCCGGTGGGCAGGGCTTTTAATGGCTTGGACTTTGATTAGCCCAAAAATTTAGCCTGACCTAGCTTTGTTTTTTTTTTTTTTTTTGATAACATAGCCTAATCTTGCTCTAAAATGCTATTAGGCTGCGTTTGGGATAATATCCTTTGCATTTGAAAATTTCAAATTTAGCCATTACAAATTTAAGATTTAAAATATTTGAATTTAAAAATCTCCTATTTAGACACTTAAGGAGTGTATTTAGATTTATCCTTAGTATGTATAAATGCTAGGCAAGTTCAAAAAAAAGATTTAAATTCTAATACTCCAAATTTTAGCATACATGATTCACAATTAGGATTGTAAATGAGTAGGGTCAACCCGATGCCCAATCCATCCGATCAAAATTTTTTACTTGGTCTGCACATAAACTTTGCTCATCCAGATGGGTTGGGTCAAGTCAATTAAGAGGTTAGTTTGGGTCGACGCAATATTTTAGATCACTTTTAGTAATCGGGCATGATCTTGATCACTTTTAGTAATATGTGCCACGCGAAATAACTATCTGACTGTTTCATCCCAATCAACAAGATCTGCAGCCATTGGAAACTTTGTAAGGCAAAAATTTCAGTTTCAACCAATTGAACATGATTTCAACTCCCAATCCCATAAAGTGTATAATATAGTATTCTACTTTACAAACAAATACAAAATTTTGGAAGAATGTTTGTATTGTACAGTTTAGTTACCAACGACCCCTTAGGGGTTTCGTCCGGCCCAATTGGTTGAATTCTAAATATGGTTTAATTGATTTTGGAATTATTGAATGTAAGAGAATCTTGACTTTAGCTCTTATAATTGGACGATGACTTTTTGGTGTTGCTGCATCCAACCGTTCTAAAAATTAGTTGAACCTCATTTAGAGTCTAATTAGTTGGATTTGACAGAAGTCCCTTATTTTAGAGATCGTGAATGGTGAGTTGGTCTATTGTTTTTTAGGCTCTTAATCATGATTTTAAATATTGGGCAGCACATTTGACAGATATCCACCCAATATGTATCGGTTTAGCCCCACCCAATAATCCCCCCTAAATCCGATGGTGGGTATCATTTTTCATTATAATCCATCATAAAATTGAACTTGAGATAACAAATATATCATCATACTGACGGGGATTGATTTTATGTAGCACACATCCCCAAAAGTGATTTATGAGCATTATATTGTCAAGTGGTTTTTAGGTCATTACTTTGAGATGTGTGTCACATGAAATAAAAATATGACCATCTGCATGATATATATACCCATAATCTCAAGATTAATTTTGTGGATGATTATAATGAAAAATAATCTCCATCGTCCAATTTAAAGCAATGAACAATTTTCAGCTGTATTTAATGTGAAATATTTAATATTTGGTGGGGGGTGAGTCGCAAGCTATCAACGACCTAGAAATATCATTTTCAAGAGTAAGGACCCTACATATCTCCACCGAAGAAAATCATTGACTAATTTAAATGAGATAATGAAGAATTTATTTTTTTATCTCAATCTTCCAAAAAACACATCTTAGGCTCATGCCACGCCTTTGGGACGGTCAGGTGTTAATTTCACATATCACACATCCCCTCGAAGTGACCTAGATCATGAGCAAATGAGTTGACCTTTACTTTTAGTGACATGTGCCATTTGGAATCAACATCTGACCGAGTGATAAGTGCGACATGATCTTAAGATCCTTATTGTGAAAGATGAAACACTAAGCAATAGAGTCAATAGTTATCGTCTGTGAGAAATGAGAATGGCAGTACCCTATTATATTATACAAATTGAAGTTAATAGTCTAATGTATCAAGGCATGTAGTATATATATATATATCGTACATAATTGATTAAATACTATAAGGGGGTGCCAGGGTCGGTCAGCTAATGCCAGCTGTAGATTTTCACTAGATTGCTCAAATTTTAAGGGCCTCGAGCCTGTTGAACCAGATTCTAACAGCTGTACGGTAGAGATTTCTGTGGAGCCGTTCAGAATGGTTGGATTTATGGTACAAGATCTACGTGGTGGAATTCTTTTGTTGACTTAAAAAGTGTACGGAATTTGTTTCGTATGCAAAGTCTCAAAGACACCAGCGCTTGCTCCAGCGTCTCCTCTATTTCTATTGAGTAATTCGAGAAGTTTGCACTCTCTCTTACTATTTTCTTTTATCTGCTTCGGCGGTCAGATTCATCTCCATTTTCTTTCTTTTTTTGTGCATTTTAATCTCTGCAACTCCAACTCAACCTAGATCTTCGACTGAACCACTCTCCCATCCCTCGAGAAATCAATCTACTTCTTGGTATTCAGATGAAATTTTGATATTTTAGGTAAAAACTTCTTCTTCTTCTTTTTTTCAATTGCAGTTGTTAATGTATCTGTATCTTATCATGTGTAGCGTTTCGAGTTCTGGGTAGAATCTTATTTGAAATTGGAGACTATATGATGATTAATTTTAGTATAACTAATTTGCGCATATATGTTACAACCTAGACATGGAATTGGTTTTGATTCCGTTCCCGATATCGAGATTATAGGTCTTATATCGGCTGACACGAGTATGTATCAGGCGATACATTGCTCATTAACAGTTTGTGGCATCTGTTACATACTACTGATACAAATTTGTATCAATTTGTAGCATCTGATACATACTACTGGTATGAATTTGTATCTCCAGGCTCCGACATTGAAGTGTTTCGTCACACTGAGTATATGCACATGTTTTTTAGGATTGAGGACCACAGTGTAAAATTAGGGCAAAGGGTGAAGAATTCTCATTGACATTATAGATATAGAATGTGTACACATGAATAGATATTTATGAATCTAAATATCACAACGAATCATGACTTACAATGTACCTTTGCAGGAAAAAAACTTTCTTTTTTGAAGTTGTTTTTGTAGCCATTAAAACTTTATTAATCAGGAAAAAACTGAGTTTTCCAATGTTTGATTGTGGATTGTAGACCTAAAATGCATGGAATCAGGTTCTCCCCTTGTATCAAAACTGTGTGGTGGAAACATATCATTGACTCGTGCGTGGTGAAAAGGATTTTATCATTCCACTTCCTTTTTTCATTCTTCTCCTCACACAAGCATGGTTGTTAAATGCGTCATGCGAGGTCTGGGCGGTAGACCCCCCTTGGAGCTAAGCGGGGGCCTTGGTAGGGCTTAGGGCAGAGCCCAGGCGATAAGGTAGAGTAATATTGAAATTTTTTTTTCTTATCGTTGTAATCGATGGAAGATCTTTAACTAATGATGAATATGTAAGATTAACAACTAATGATAAAGACATGCTTACTAACTCATTAAGCATCCACCTTCATGTAAAATTGTAGTTTGAAAGTCTAAAACTAAAAATAACAACTTCAAACTAACAAGCAACAATTAGCAATAAAACAAAAAAATAATAATAAGTATATCATTTGTTTTGAATACATAATAGTTTTAGAGTTTTTGGATTCTAAAGGCATCTATTGGTCAATAATGATCAAATCTAAAAATAATTTGATACAGTTGAAAATTGCTTAGAAAATTTTTCAAGATAGTGACGATCTAATTTCGTTCTGATTTGATTAGTCTATAAAAGGTTTAAAATTTTTGGTTCTAAAGGGATTAGGCCATAGCTCAAGTGGTGATGCACATCTAATTTGAGGTCAGGGGTCTAAATCGCAACTCATAGTATGGTTGCTTTAAAAAAAGAAGTAAAAAAATAAAATAAACCATATGTAAAGCTTTTTTGTAGTGTTTATCATCACCCTTGATACCTTGTAGCTTTCCTTAAGAGGGGGCTTCTTAGGAAATGACTTAACTTAAAACACGGATGACACTGTGCGAGGAGAGGGAGGGAGTAATTTGTTTGGTCTTGCATTGCTTTAAAGAACAGTTACGAGAATGAAATGACACCCCAGCTCGGCTTGATAATAGGCCCACCTATATGCCCTCTAGAATTTTAGCATGTCTCCTTATGACTCTCAAGGCGCGTAAAGCATAAGGGGGCGATGTCTAGGCAATAATCCTCCCTAAGCAAGGCCTAAGCTGCAAGGCGGAGGCCTAGGCGCAGCTTTTGACAATAGTACACACAAGCACTGCTTATAAAACAAACCTTCCAATGTTATAATAGAGTGCATCACCTACCATTTTCCTCGAATTCGTGGTAGCTTAGGCACTTTGTGTAGCCTTTAGTCTGTAAGTTCTTCTGCAAAAGACCTAGTTTACCAGATGCTTTCCCTTGTCCTTTATTTTCTGGAACTGCAACCTTAATAGATTAACGTAAACATATTTATCTTCTAGTCTTCTACCTTTTTAAATTCCACGCTATGTATGTGTTATTGTGTTATGTTGTCGTTTAAACCACGTCTTTATGCACAATGGGTTTGTCATCTGGGCTTGTTCGTAATGATTCCACTGTCCAAAATTATGTTGATGCATGTACTTGCTGCATTCCGTTGTTGTTGTGTCTGGCATTCATAATCTTACTGCTGACAAGTCTCATTGTGTCCACAATTTTGTTGTGTCCATTTACATAATCTTGTTATTATTCCATTTTCTATCAACATTGAAATTATTATTTTTGACCTGTAAATCAGCAAATCTCTTAATAAGTTCTTAGACAATAGGATCTTGCAATCTAAAAGGGCATGGGCTGCATAACCTTCATATGCATTTCCATCTCATATTGGTTAATATCGTTCTTTATTCCAGGATGAGGTGAATCTATATTTAACGAGCCAACTGCCTCTAACCTGAGAGCTTCTTAAAATTCTATGATTCCATCTTCCAGTTTCGTTTTCCAAGTTCTACAGTGGAATTTGTAGAAGTTTTTAATCTTGACTTGTGTCATTATAAATTTGGACTATGGGTTGAATCGTTGAATTATGCTTCTTCCTTCTTCCCAAACAATGTTTTTGGGATAATGTGTACAACTACACATTTTGGGTCTTCTTATTTTTTACTTTAGTGGCAGGATTGGTTGACTTGAAAATAGGGGAAATCCATAAGCTCGACATTCTTAATGAAGGTGATGAGTAACAACTGTTATTTGGGGATGGGGAAGGGAGAGATTTCCCATAATCATTATGTTGATGAAAGAGATATCTGCAGAGTTCTTTGGTTGAAGCAAAAAAAATTATGTTTGCTTCTCTTCCTTATTGATGTCTTGAGAGGTCAACATATAAATCATACAAGTTAGTTGGGGCATTTGGTGGATCAAGAGTTGGTCAAAGTGGTTTGGTACAAATCTTCATGCCCACGTGCTGCTCCCACTTTGGAATCCCCTGATTCTTAAAGTCTTTGGGTCTTAAAAAAGCTTATTTTCTACTTTCCATTTTCGTGTCCACTCATGCGCCCACTCCCTTTTCATCCGTTAAGGCCATTCATTCAATGGTTAAATGCAGATTTTATTTGATGTGGGTGTTACTCCCTTCTTATGATATCTCAGACTCCCAACTATAAGCCTTATGCCTTACATAAGCATGGTTGGAGTTCTGCTGTCCATCTTATTCTAGATCTATGTTAATTGTTACCTGGTTCACTGATTCTCTCGACTCAAATTTGAGTTCACCGTTCATGGATGACTGGTTCCAAGAAAATCCGGTTCGCTACAGGTAGTAGGATGAGTTTGCATAAAACTATTGACTATTATAGTAACTTTGCTTTTTAAAACAAACAAGTACTCCACAACTTGTTGGTTAAATAGTTAGGTCTCTACTTTGAAAGATTCTAGTCTAGGTTAAAATCCTCCCTGTCCCCTCCTTGTTCTCCTCTTTTAAAACATATGGAAAAAAAAATCCCAAACGAGTTGAACCGTTTTGGACTGAACTGAACTACGAACCGGTTTGCTATTTGGTATAGGCTAGAGTTACCTAGGTAACATAGTTCCGGACTTAATACCTTTTTTTTCCCGATAAGTACCAGACTTAATACTTTTGAAAGGTCAATATCTTCTTTCCTCAAGAATAATTAAGTTGATCATAGTTATTGTAGGGAGAGTCTCTTCTATGCTTTTTTCTAAATACAAACTTGTTTTTGGTGGCCAAGAATTTGGAATTGATCCAGCAGAACTCATGCACAAAATCACCCCCAAATTTGAAAAGGGTGCATCCAGTGCAAGGCAAGTTTGAGGGAGGTGTCAAGAGAAGACATCTTATATCCTTAAAAAGTTCCCATTTTAAGGAAATGGTGGGTTTTTATGATCATGCGGAAACTGAGTTATGGGATAGTTGAAAATTACTTCCACATAGCTTTGTGCTGTAGAACAATTTAAAATTACCTACCAAGAGGATAGTCCCATGCTTTCACCACAATATTTGAGATTGACTGATGAGAAAATGGTATTGGGAATGGAAACAACATTTCTTTAAATTTGATACATGGTTCAAGGTGGTTCATTTGAGTGTTTTCATCTCACCCGTCTTCAATATTGCTTGCTGCTTATGATGCATACCAGAAATGGTCAGCGTATGGCTGACAGATGATTGATGGTGGGTGTGTTGAAGGTGATTGATGACACATGGAAGGTGGTGATGGAGGCAATTGCTCTAGTTGATTTGTGATTTATAACTAGTTCATGTTTTGAGGGTTGGGCATGCACAAAATCTGAGGCATGGACAGAAATGGAAGTGATGCGGCTGCACAGAAATGTACATGCACAATAGAGGGCGTTTGCATTGTGCATAATTATCGGAAGATGACACAAGGTGCTATTCGAATGTCAAACATGACTGCAACTGGTGGAAGCCATCTTTATATATATATATTTTATGTTTATTGATTTATTACTCAAAGGAGCTCAATAGTAAACAATTTTTTCAAGAACAGAGCAATTAATGAAAAAACAAAAAACCAATTAGGGTCCAATATTGTGGCAAATATCAATGTATTTAGAGATATTTTGGTAGTTTTAATACTAATTAAAGCTAATTATCATTTATTAAGATGGATCATTAGGATTTGGGAATATAGAGATGCAGGGTTGAGATTGAGTCTACAGTGTAGGGTTCATTTATAAAAAGGCTCTTTAAGCTACATTACCGAAATTTTTGGGTTTGGAGTGGAGCATGCTCTCCCCTTTTCAATTTGACATTGAAGCGTCCATCCCTAGCTTTGCTTAGGTAGGCTAACCCATTAAACTGCAGTTCGCCATAAGCAACGATTAAGGTATGCTATAATACAATATGTACTGCCCAATACATATCAGTGTTTCAGCCTAGTAGTAGATGCATGTTAGGCAACCACCTAGGGTTTTTTTTTGATCGGTAAAAGCAAGAAATATATTGAGAAGACAATGAGAAGCTGAAAAGGAACAAAAAAGAGCCCAGCCCGACCAAGAGGAGCCGAGCACAACAAAAACAAGAGAAAGACCAGAAACAAGATAAAACCCACTAAGAGGGGGAACCGAAATAGCCCCCCCGGCCTAGCCTGGATCCCAAAGGATCCCCCATAACCACCTAGGTTTTTGTTGGCTGCCTAGGGCCTTGTAATCAATCACGGGCCTAGCAGCTGTTGATGATCAAAACGAACAGTGATATATTTGTTTTTTTTTTTTTTTTTCCTTTTATGTCTCTTACAATTGGAGCATGAGCATGGTTTTAAATTTCTCCCTAGACGGATGCGTTTTGCGTCTTAGGGATGAGCGAGACGATGATGATACCACGTCTCGCCCCGAGACGCTATACAGAAACTTCCCTTTTTGTAGATGAATTTTTATAGGATGTTCCAAGGATCAAAATTTCGGCCGAAATGACCGAAATTTCGGCTGAAATTATCGGTTTTGGTCCCCACCGAAACAATAATATGGGACCGAAATTTGGTCATAGTTTGTATGGGATTGAAATTATTGGCCGAAATTTCGGTTCAAATTTTCGGTTTCGGTCCCCTCCGAAACCGAAATGAAACCCGAAATTTTGATCCTTGGGATGTTCTTCTGGTTAACAATTTGAAGTGAACTAATGGTCACTTTTGTACGCGTGACACTCTTTTGACTCACTATGTGCACTATTTGATACAATCCTAGGCTCTAGTAATCACCTCATGAATAACTATCATGCTTTGTCAAAATCTGTACTCTTATCTACCATTGTTCTTATTTTTTTAATGGCTAATTTTGAAGCTCATTGATTGGACAGTTTGCATCGTCTTATAGGTCTGATTCTTAAGTGTGGTTCTTTAACTGAATTATGTTCCAATTGTGGACAGTCACTTGAGACTGTTTAGATTGGTCACAGATATGTACCATGTGGCATAACAGTGAAGTGTACTTTAATGGTGTAAGATCAAACACATATTTTAACGGTGCAAGATCATTTAAAAGCTATTTTTTGTCTCACATCGTATCACCGAGATGTCCCGCATACCGGACCTATCCTATACGTCTTGGCTTTCCCAGATTTAAACCATGAATATGAGTGGAATTGTCATAGAAGGAAAAATGACGTAAATTGAGATATTTTCATTCTCTAGACTCTTAGAACATCCCTTGGGTTCTCTTGTTGATGAGAGATCAGTCTAGGGTAGTTCGGTCATTAGATTAACTCACTAACTACGATTCTAATTTTAATCCATTGAGACATATTGATAGATGAAAATAGGAAGAGACCATTTTGACCTAACCCTTATTTTTTTTGTCAAATTTCTCTAATCTCCCATTAATCTTCTCAAACTCTACATGAATTAAGTGCCATGGTTCTCTTTCCTCTTCTTCAGTCCTTAAAACCACTTCATCATCCTCTTGTTTTTTTGATCGGCAGCGAAAGAAATATATCAAGCAAGGAAGGGGAAGATGCAAACCCTCAAGGCCAGTGAGAAGCTGGAGCCTAAGGCGCAATAAGGAATCTCCCGTCTGAAGAGACAGCCTGAACACACCCGCCAGATGCAGCCCCAGCGAGAGGAAATTAGTTGTGCAAGTTTTCCTAGTCATCAAGAAAGGTCCTGCCCTCTAAATCCTCTTTAACACAATGAGTTTGACCTAATGAATAACAAAGGCCCAAGCAGATTTCATCATCAAGTGAACAGGGCTTCTTCTGCTTCTAAAACTATTCCATTTCTTTCTAACCAGATAGCCCCTGTGGTAGCAAAGACTCTAATTTTCCAGAAGTCCCCCTTGATCCCTTGAAATTCTTTTCCATTCCAACTCGCCAACAACTGGGCACAGTTCTCCGGGAACACCCATTTTACATTAAACACCTCCAAAACTACAAACCAGTCCTCTAGCCACCCAGCAGTGAATCATGATGTGATTAAGGGATTTGCTATCCTGCAAGCAATGGACACACCTATTTCTGATGTGAATCCTCCTCTTATTCAGCTGGTCTATATTGAGAGCCCTCCCCCATGCCACTGTCCAATCAAAGAACTTTATCTTTGAGCCGATTTTGACTCTCCATAAGGAAGCGCATGCATGTCTGAAGAAGGCTTGCCTACGGAAAAAGGAGTAGAAAGATCAAACAGAGAGAGTAACTTTCTTAGAGAATTTCCTCAGCCTCACATCCTTCCCCAAATTGTTCCTGGCAGCTGAATAAAGGGCTTCCATCAGCGACAGACAATCTCATCATCTTTGACATTTCTTCTGCACAACACATTCCACACCAGCTCCTCATTCTTCTGGGAGACCATATCTGAGATAGAAGCAACAGGGAGGGTAGCTAGACGGAAGACTTTTGGAAATGTAAACTGAAAAGACTTATCCCCCTCTCATCTATCAAGCCAAAATTTGATTTTGTCTCCCTGATGCCAGCTGATAGGTATTTGTGCAAACAAATAGGTACAACCCATATCATGGTTTAAAACACAAAAACTCGACTCGACTCTAAAGTCAGTTGAGTAGAGTTAACTCGGGAACTTACTCCGACTCGACTCGCTCCTACTCGGGTTATTTAATAAATTTTTAAATATATATTATATATAATTACAAAAAAATTTGCACAGAATATGTGTAAACAAAAATAAAAAAAACATAAAGGGAGCCATCTAAGCAATATGATATGAAGATTGAAGACTATGTTGTACCATGGTACATGTTTAAAAAAAAGACTTAATTGTTTTGGGGATTTGTGCCACTTGGAACACCACCTAAGCCATATGATGTGAAAAGCATTCAATCAGATGATTACTGATTTCAATCAGATGATGACTGATTGCAATCAGATGATACAGATTGTGTTTCGTTATAATCGTTGTCCACAAAGATCTTTATATCATGGTCTTCCAATCGTATGGCTTAGATGGCCCAAATGACACAAATCCCAAAAAAAGGTCCTTTTTAACCATTTCCCGTGGTGCAAATCTCGTGCGAGGTTTAGCTCCCAAAAAAAAATAAAAAATGCTTCAACAAAATGAAAAATATGAATTCAAACAAAAAAATAATGAGATTAGGGCTGCCTCCAACAAAAAAAAATTAAAATAAAATACTCACAGCAGCTAGGTTCTTTTTCTTCTTCTTCTTCTCAGTAGCTTAGGGCTGCCATTACGGCATGAAATTGGGGCTGAGGGTTGCGATTTGGGATGCGAATAGGGTTGCGATATCTACTCTTAATCTTCTTCTTCTATTGAGATTTTAGGGCTCGGGAGACGAAACAATTGTAGCGAGTGCTGAGACGGAGTTTCGGTCGAAAGCTAGGACTTTGATATTTATAGAACCAAATTAGAGTTTTACCCTTTTAAATTAAAAAAAACCCCTGCCAACCCTCTATTCACACCACTTAAGTTGACTCGCCGATCCCAAAGACTCGGTCGAGTTTTCGAGTTGGCTCGGTGAGTCGCCGATTTTATAACCCCTTCAATCCTTATAGCGAGTCGACTTAGAACTTGGTTGAGCCGAGTCGACTCGTCGAGTTTTAGTACACTGATCCATATAACTACAGAAACTATAAAAAATAAAACAGATGACATAACAAGACATAAGTAGACGAAAGGGAAAGAGCCTTTTTTTTCCAAGGTCCTACTTCCTACGATGCATACAAAAATATAAACTCAACTCCTGTTCTCATTGTCAGGTGTTCGTCAATTTTGATAAATGTAGCAAGTATTATCCAGGTATAACCATGCTGGAATGATATTAACCGAAATTAATGGATGCATTGTGAAATTCTAGGCTGCTATGTTACTCTCGTCTTCAACTAAAATCGAAACCTATTGTCCATTGAGTCTCCAGACTCTCCACATGGCATTGTATCTCAGCATTGACGACCTATGATTTGGTTAGATACACAGTAAGGCTGTTCGCTCAAAGAAATTATGGTGGGAACTTTTTGGAGACGGCGAGCGTTCATGAAAAGAAGTTTGGAACATAAATTCCTCTCACAGAGAAGCAAGTAGAGTGGATTGGTCGTATACTCGTATCATATTTCATTATTGACCTGGCCGCTTGATCTTGGGACATGGTTGCTTTCACACTTCAGGTGTATATGGGCTTATGGTTCCACTTCCTCTACTCCTTGCTTCCATTTGGTTGGTTTATACTCTCATTTCTTAATGAAACCTTCGCCTTGATTATTAACAAAGTACTTGAAATCAAGGTAACTGAGGCGCAAGGGGCACCTGATGCTGCCGCACCTGAGGCGCTAGGGCTCTTTGGTGCCAAGGTGTTATGTGCACGCTTTAGTTTCTCACGCACATTTTTTTTTTTCATTATCTTTTATATTTTTATATGTATATTGTTATATATAATGATCTGTATTATCATATTTTATGTTTGTATTGAATGTTTTACGGTATTTAAACTTTGTATAAATAAAGAATTGTTATGCATAAACATGTATATAAAGAAAATATAAAATACAAAAAAATGAGTAACCTTCATACACGTTATACACTATAAATATGATAAAAAGAATTAACTATTTTTATCATAAAAAAATAAAATAGAATTAACTATTTTTAATCTTTAAGAAAATAACTTAGGGCCAGTTTGGGTGGTATCTAAAATCACACTTATTCGTAATTTTGAGTGTCTTTTAAGGATATAATATTATCATATAGAAATATATGTTGTTTCGACTCGATCATAATTTTAGGAAGTCCCCAAAGTGTGAAAATCACGCTTTATAATGTTCTATTTCAAGTAGAATTTTATAATATTGTGCATTATGGAATCGCAAAATGGAGGATCCCACCTCCAGCGTTCTTAAAGTTACTCTTCATCCCTGTTACATCTCTAATTCTCCCTCCCTTTCACGACTCTCTCTTCTCTCTCTCTCTCTCTCACACACACACACACACACACACACACAAACACACGCACTCACAATTGCATTCTCCTTGCCCAAATCTCTCCCTCTCCCTTTCCGTCTCTCCCGACTCTATTCTCCTAATCGCCCAAATCTCTCTCTTCCTTTCTCCTGAAATATTTTCTCCCAATGCTCTCTCTCTCTCAGATTGCTTCAATTGAATTTCTGATACACACCCCTTTCTTTTTCTACTTGGTTTTTTAGTTTATATATGATTTTAACGGTGGTTTGGACATGTCCATCAGAGGCCAAAAGCTGACCTTGTACGAAGGTTGAGATGCTAGAAGCACAAGGAAGTAGGAGAAGAGTAAGACCAAAGAAGGCTTGGAGGGAGGCAGTGAGAAGGGACATGAAGCTATGAAGGATTGCGAAGTTACCGAGAACTTAGTGCTGGTTAGAAACGAGTGGAAAATTGGACTCACAAAGCTGATCCCAAATAGATGGGATAAGGCTGTGATGATAATGATGATGGAAATCTTCCTTTTCTTAATTTATGATTCATTTTTCTGTGTCTCTATGGATAAAAGCAAACTGAACCCACCAAGCAACTCCACTCGATAAAACAAAGGTTCTTGAAATGATAGGGTGGTTATATGCACGCACGGTTCATTTTCCTTTATGCGTCTACTTTTACAATGGGTTTCTACTGGTTATTTACGCTAGGTGGAATGGAATTTGTCGTCCATCATTTTCTTCTGTAGTTGCGATAGCATACTTAATCTTAACTGGGGAAGGAAGCTTATGCATACATGGTTCTCATCTTTGAGACGACAATGGCGGGAATCAATTTGAGATGGTATATTGACATCACTGGAATGGAAAGATCCAACGCATATCTTGTTAACGTAGTCATTATGTTCTTCACTTGGCTGGTTGCAATAGTTCACATGCTCTTTTATCGTGTCTATTTGCATTAAAATAGACTTGTAGTAATGATTTTTATTGATCTCTTAAACAGAAGAATGTGGGATTTTACCAAAACGCTTTTTACAGAATTAAAGTTTTTTAATATTATAAAAATTAAAAAATTCAATTAAGTATGATCATGGGTTAAAATACCGGGTATCCGATACGTATCGTCCGAGCTCAAAACCGATACGTATCGGACGATACGTATCGGAACAGTAAAAAATCGGACGATACATTGAATGTATCGTCCGGGCTTTCCATATAAAGTGAACGATACGGTACATTGAATGTACCGTATCGTTCACCTCCGATACCGATACGTATCGTCCGATACGTATCGGTATCGGACGAAATTTTGATCCATGAGTATGATGACATCCAAACTAGCACTTAACTAACTTGTAATTATCTATTTAACAACTAAGAGTAACTAAGTGACTAACAAGTAAGCATTAAGTAAATTAAGTAAAACATTTCAAAGCACCAACTAAAAATGTATAAAGTATATAATTTTAAAATATTACCAATACCATAGGCCAAAATGCCAATGTTCAAATTCAAATTGAGTCAAATAAATCAAATGTTCAACTTGATGATACCTCTTTGATCACTTATTAGTGATTAGAAAAGAAGAAAATAAGAAAAAAAATATGATCCGGGAGTTGAGAGTTTTTGAGTTTTGAAGTTAAAAACAGGATAGATAGAAATATTAGATTAAAGGACTCGACTCTCCTGACCGTCATTTGAACACCAAAAAGGTTGTTTAAATGATCTTACATCATTAAGGGTTAAAGATGCGGGTAATCCACACCGTCAAAGTGATAGATCATACATTGAAAGACAATAGGCAAAAATTTAACTTCTTGAGAGATTTGAACCATCCGGTATGTGCCCCAAAGGTAGACAATTTCTTTGGATAAACAACTGTTCTCATTCGACCTACTGTATGCATACAAATATACCCATTTTACCCAGGTTTCACTTGGTTGTTGCTGTCCATGAGGTCACAGGTCGTACCCAGTGCACAAGGCCCTCACTTTTAGTGGGTTCTGGGAGAGGTAGGTGGTAGGCAGCCCCACCTCCATTTTGGAGAAGTTGATTCCAGGACTCGAACCCACGACACATCGCTTTGGGCAGACGGCACTTGCCATTGCACCAAGGTCTGACCTCTTTGTTGCTGCCAATATACACCTTACAAATCATGTGGCTTTTCATGGGTGCCATCTGGTTAAGATGTCTAATTGGATATTTGGAAAGGACAGTATCTTAGATGGGCATCATTTCCTAAACAAAATCATTATAATTTGCGTGCTTCATGGTTGAAAGCAAGCACTATGGTGTGGTCAACATATTTATATTTGATAATAGCAATCCATGCCTATATTCAAGTCATGTGTGGAAGTGAGCACTATGGTAGGCCAAGTCATCAGTCACCTAGCTGGCGCTGTGGTTCAATATTTTAAAGTGCATTAATGTAGGGCGTTTCCGGTTAGAAGAGATTTTGAAAGCCCAATGTTAAATTTTAATCATATTTTCAGAATCTGTTTAAAGGCACATCTATTATTTAGGAAAAAGGGAATATGCATTCGAACGCACGGCGTGAACCATGTGTTCGAATGCTAGATCACGTACCTCGTGGCACGTGATCACGAGTTACACCAATCTGTTAAGGGTTCACCCATCCCCATAGGTTTTAGAAAAAAATATTATTCTTTGGAGCAATTTTCCCTTCAAAAACTGAGGTCAAAGTTTCCCATCCACCGCCTGAACCTGTTGCTTTGAAATTTTGCACCTTTGACCAACATTTGAACGGTGGATAAATAGCCTTTTTATTTATTTATTTATTTTATGGATGGGCCTAATCGACCTTGGGAAACTTGCCGTGGCACCTGATCCCTTGGATGGTGCCACGTGGATCCCAGCTGGTTCGAACGCACGGATGAACCATGTGCTCGAACACATAGTCCCGGGACTGTATTATCTAAATGTTCTTACATTGTTTAGATAGTTTGTTGGGTCAAAGAATCCCTACCTTACTTTTAGTTGATTTGATTTTGTTGAAGTTGTAACTCTCTTACATATAGTCATATACGCTGTAGTAGTATGTTCTTATCCCGTACAAACCTTAAGGAACAAGGAGACATTTGTGTTATAATGAGCACTTGACTCTCATTTTCGGGCAAGACGCAAAGGCAAAGAATCTGCTTATTTTATGTTCTATGGCAGTATTTTTTGAGGCATTACTTGCTCAATGACCACTGGAGTCTCATCTTTCATTAGAAGAATCAAATTTTCTAATTTTAAGGCTATACATTTCTTAAGATGCAATCACAGTGAGTCATGCTTGTTTTAGTAGACCACCTGTCTATTAGAATCTTTGGGTGGCACATTTAGGATCTTTACTGATAAGCAGTTTCCACTTCTCCAGAGGTTCTGTCTGCCTAGCTGGAGCATGGATTTCTGCCTTTGGCTTCAGCCTGCAGAAGGTGAGTGATCGAGCTGGAATCTTTGCAAAACTTTGCTCTTTTCATAAAAACTAGTTCTCCCCTCTCTGTTTCTGTAATTTCTTTGATCCCAGCAACTATTTTCAGTTCTAACTTATTTATTTTTACTTAATTTTATAATTGTTTCAACTGTAAAAGGAAGCTTCTCATTTTGAAATCTAGTTTGTTCCTGAACTCTCTTGACGTGGAACTGAAATGGGTGATGGAAGGCAGCGGGAAAATGGGAGACATAAATCGGATCAATACCAAACAATTCATGCACAGGTATTAAGCAGAAATTGAAATTGAATTCATCAAAGTCTTTCTAGTATTTCCTTCCATATTCATTACAGAAGTAGTTCAAACATCAAACCATGTGTTGCCTTGGCTGATAACCATTCTGGTGTTATGTTTAAAAAATTCTTCTTCTTTTGAGAAACCCCTATTTTGGATCATGGTTACAGTGGATATCCCCCCAACATCATCAAATGAAGGACCCCATGTCCATAAAGCTCATGGCTGCCTTGGCTGATAGGGACAATGCAATCCAAGAGCGGAATCTGGCCATCTCAGAGAAGAAGGTAGCCCAGGCAGAGAGAGACATGGCAATCCTTCAGCGAGATGCTGCCATCAGTGAGCGTAACAATGCAATGATGGATAGGGACTCTGCCATAGCCTCCCTTCAGTATGCCCGGGAGAATGCCATGAATGGAAACGGGCCCACATGTCCTCCGGGTTGTGGGATGCCACACGGAAACAAGAACATGCATCACCCAGCCCACGTGGCTGATGCTGCTGTGTATCAAAAGATAACTGAGGCCTTCCCGTTGTCGGTTGTTTCCGACCCTGCCACCAAGCCTAAAAGGAGGGTCAAGAAGGTGGCATCAAGGCCACAGAAGAAGGTCAAGTGCGGGGGCAAAGACTTGAACAAGCAGGAGGTCACGCTAACAAAGCATGAATGGAAGGGGCAGGACCTTGGGTTGAACCAAGTCGCTTTCGACGTCTCGAGCATGCCGGTTCCAGTCTGTTCGTGCACTGGATCTTTCCAACAGTGCTATAAGTGGGGGAACGGGGGCTGGCAGTCCGCTTGCTGCACCACGACCATGTCCATGTATCCGCTGCCAGTTATGCCAAACAAGCGCCATGCACGTATCGGAGGACGGAAGATGAGTGGCACCGTTTTCAACAGGTTGCTCAGCCGGCTGGCAGCTGAGGGCTATGATCTATCAGCCCCGCTTGACCTTAAGGACCATTGGTCTAAGCATGGGACGAATCGCTACATCACCATCAAGTGATCAATGGGAAAGAAACAAACGCTTGGTTGGTGCTTGTAATTTTGTAGTTGTGGATTCTAACAATCTTTCTGGCAAAATGGAGGTTTTGGTTGGAAGGCCCCTGGTGGATTTTGTGCCTTGTAACTATGTAGTTGTGGAATCTAACGATCTTTCTGGTAAAATCCAGGTTTTCTTTGTAGGGCCCTTGGTAGATTTTGTGGCTTACAGTTGTGACACTTTATTTTCTTTTAACTCTTAAAGCCTTATATGCTTTCCAATTAGATGGGATAAGGCGATGATGATTATGGACTACTTTATATGGTTTATAGATAGGCTACGGTATGGTCAAGGATAAAAACTTTTTAGTTTTTACTGAACAGGGTCAGTTTAAACTTATTTACCTCAGAGCCAAAAAATAAGAAAAAAAAAACGTAAAAAAGCACATATGCATTTGTTTTTAAGCGAGACCGTTCAGTTTCATACGAGACCATGACCAATTGATCTTGTATGGTCTCATTTTAGATGGGTTGCAGTACCTGTCGGTCTCGTATGAGAATGCTTAGCCTCACTTAAATACAAATGTGCATATCCTTTTAGTTAAACGAGTTTTATTTATTAAAAGTGAATAAAATACACATGCACATGTCTTTGCGGAAAACATGTAGTAAATACTCTATAAGTTTTTAAATTTCCTTTTACGAATGGAGATCTTTTGTTGCTGCCATATTCTCATAATCTCATGAAAATATGACTTTGTTGAGGCTGAGCAAATAATTTGTTTAGCCTTGATATCCGTATCTGCTTATTTTAGAGAAAATGGTTTAAGATTCGCTAAATGGCTATTTGTATGAGGAGTGGGACCATTTTGAAAATGCTTTTTTGTTTTAATAATTAAAAATGCTAATTAAGAACGCATCTCCATTTTATATTGTTTTCGCATGTATTAAGACAGTTTGCATCTTATTTGGAAATTGGAACATAATCACAAAGTTAGGGTTCAGAAATAATTAGTTGGTTAAAATTCGAAAACATTCAAAAAGTTCTGGAAAAACATTTGAAGAAAAAAAAATATAAACTTTAGAAAATATTAAAATAATGATTTATTAAAAATTTCACGAATTATTTTCAAATTAATTATAAATTTTGCAAATTTTACAGAAATACATTAAAAAAAAAAAATCATGAACGATTCGTGATTAATTAAGTGTATAAAAAAATTGTGAATTATTCATGGAATTTTTGACTTTAGGAACACATTACCAGGTGCACACCCTTGCACCACCTGTGGTGGTGCAGTGTGGAATTGACCATGAGTTAAGTGCCAATGGATTACATAGCTTGATTGCCGAATAATAATGGCAGTGCCGGTTGCTGATAAATCATAGAAAATTTTCTCACTCTTCTTTCCTGCCTTTCTAACAGGATGCCTCGTAAAGGCTGATACCGAGTTGGATGCCCGATACGTATCCGCCCCGATACGTATCGGTTTGCTGACAAACCTATATGTATCACCGATAGATATCGGTATGGGCCGATATTGGATACCATGGATACGATATTCCCCCCTCCATTCTATAGGGGTTCTTGCAAATATCGCCCTATACCAGTCGATATTTTACACCATAGTGATTCATAATGGTTGATACAGGCAGATATCCCCCAATGCACATCCAATATATATATATATATATATATATATATATATATATATATATGGCCCGGGATTATGGGTTCAAACCCACCTCGAGGCACTGGGTTAGCATCAGTTGGTGTCAAAGTGATATCCATCCGAGGAATCGGGCTCTATGGAAATTTGCCTAAGGACGATCAGAGACCACCCACAAAATTTGGACATGATCTAATATATATATACCCAAAATTTGACCACAGTTTTAACCACTAACAAAACTTATCTTTTTGAATCTTTTTTTTATAGATCCCACGCATATAGCACATGAGTGTTGTCTTGAAATCACATGCCACGTGGCATGTAATCTGGGGTTCTCACCCAAGGTCGACAGTATGGGTTCAAACCCATTAGGCTATTCTCTCTCTCTCTCTCTCTGTCTATATATATATATATATATATATATATATATATATATATATATATATATATACTAGTAAAAAGCACGTGTGTTGCATGTAATTTCATGTCTCCTATGTAAGATACCTTGCGAATGGAGACTTAAAAAGTTCAACCGTCAAGTAAGGATGAAAGCTATTTGGAATACCTTTGTTGTGGAGGATGACATTTCATACTTAGATGTTTAAAATTAGCAATCAATGAAAAATGAGTATTAAATGAGGTAATTTGGGAAGTTTGAATAATACGTACTACAAAGTTTGAAATGTTCTCTTCCCAATAATAAAAGAGAAATTGCAGGTTTTCATCTAATTAAAAAGGAAAATTTAAAAATTATACATAGAGCATAGTGTTTGATTTACCAGTCTTATCAAAGATTTAGGCATCTTCATCATCTTTGAATTCCTGAGTTAACGAAGAACAATATATTTATTTATTTTTGTATATAAATTCTAATAGTATTGGATAGGGAAAAGTCCTGATCCTGGGCTATATGTGATTGCGGACACTACATGTCATGACGCGTTTTGGGTGGGGACTTAAGCTCATGCTAAAAACAAAATCGGGGCGGGGACCTAAGCCCAGAACCGGACAATATGGTGGCATGTGGGTCTGGGTTTTCACAGAATGGTATCAGAGCCGAGGACGACTCTTCTATAAGATGGGGGTATTGTAATAGTCCCACATCGGATAGGGAAAAGTCCTGACCCTGGGCTATATGTGATTGTGGACGCTACATGTCATGACACATTTTGGGTGGGGACTTAAGCTCATGTCAAAAACAAAATCGGGGCGGGGACCTAAGCCCAGAACCTAACAATATGGTGACATGTGGGTTTGGGTTTTCACACAAATACTTAAAAATGCGTACTTGAAGCCATCATTTTTTGTGAATGAATAAGCTCGACCTAGAAGCACGAAGCAAATAAATTTAGGAAACTCATATGTGAAACATTAATCTACTTTATAAGTTATTAATTATTTAGATAGATTCCCTAGTTGCCTCATCAGCCAATCTACAAGCTATGTCTATCTTCCCATCAATCAAAGCTCCTAAAAACTTAGCAATTTTAGGTTTAGTGGTAGAGAATGAGAGTCTTCATAAGGTAGAAGAAAAGTTATAAACAGAGGACAGATTTGATGCAGACAAAGTGCAAGTGCCCGACATGGCGCGACGTGACTGGCTGCACCAACCTATATTAATTGAGCCCCGCTACCTATGCAGCCAATTGCTTCGTGGCACATCACTATAAGTTCAGCACAAACCGTATAAGGTCTTATCCAATCTACAAACCCTGGCAAATCAAACAGAGAGAAAAGAAAAAGAAAGAGATCACACCTTTGTGCCCCCATCAATCACATTCGGCTGACAAAACCTTCTTACTCAATTTCATAGACGGATCAAACAGTTTCTCCACATGGTACCTATAATTCCTCGGTAATTTCAAGTCCCAAACAACACCAAGAAAAGGAAACTTGGTGGAGAAGGTAGGCTTGGGTACCATCCTTTTGGTCAATCTCTCATTAAATGACATCCATACCTCCGAAAAACATAAAATTTACTTAATAATAGAAAGAAAAATGGATTATAATAGGGGCAGCTATCAGTACCCTACATTTAAAAGTAGAATTTCACAAATGACCCTTTGATTTTTTATATCCCAAATTTTGCTTTTGCTTCAAGTAAGGACAAAGAATAATAGAAAGGGTATCTTTGTCCCAAATGAAAAATGACGGACCATGCCTAGACTCTCAATTTGTATATAGAAGTATATAGATATGGGAAAAGTGAAGGCACTCCAGGTGAAGTACCTTACCGAACTCCAACATCCACATGGAGGTCCATGTGGTCACTCAAATACTGTTTTGGTGTCACATGGATCTTCTGTAGCTTGCATATATCAATCTTTTAAAAGAAAATTTGAATTATAAATTAAAAGTCAAAATTTGACTGTGATTCAAAGGATATAATTTTTATGACCCAAAAAATAGATGATAGAGATGACGTTTTAGATTTTTCTTTTTCAAAAATCAAATATGCTTTGACTGTACATGAACCTCCATGTGGATGATGAAATACGGTGAGTGTACTCCACCTAGAATGGAGTAGATAATTTTTGGGAGATAGTTTTGGAAGCAACTTACATGGTGCAACATGACTGGCTGCACAAATAGTGGGGCCCAAGCACTGCAACCAATTACGACATGTCTCATAAGCTATCTGCAAAATTGTCAATCATTTATAATTTTCAATATATATATATATATATATATATATATATATATATATATATATATATATATATATATATATATATATATATATATAGTACCTTTAAATCCACCGATTGAATCTTTGAGTTCACACACGTTGAAACACATTGACTTGGTAAAATCAGATGATGGAGAATGTTTATCCTCCCAATCTCTCACACGATGGATCTTGAGATCATGGGTCTACCATCAAACACACATAATAGAAAAGTGATCATAACATCATGTGCACGATCAAAATTGATTTTAAGGTTACTTTTTTGGGTGTGTATCACATGAAATAAAAAAATTGACTGTTTGATGGTACGACCATATTCTCAAGGTCCATCGTGTGAAAGATTGGAATGATAAACAATCTCCATCATCCGATTCAATATAATCAATTTGTTTAAGCGTGGGTGAACTGAAAGATTTGGTTGCTGGATTTAAAGGTATATATATATATATATATATATATATATATATATATTGCTCTTCCAAAAATACAAAAGAAGTTCAAAATTCAATCATAGCCGCGAGATCTTTGACATAGAAAGATTTATTGTTCTTAACAAGTGCAAGCACAATGCTAAAATTAGGCAAAGTTGTCGCAACAAGAAAAAAGGCATTATCTCAGTTGGTACCCTCCCTCTATTGTGAGGGAGGAAGTGAGGGACGGAGCCAGAAACTTTCATGGGAGGGGGCCAAAGTATGAACAAGAAATATTTAATGTTATAAAAAATAAAAATAATATTCATTTACTGTTAATAAAAAAATTAAAAAAAAGAAAACTTTTATTTATATATATTCGTGTGCCTATCAATAAGCATTAGGGCCAATCTGCCATAGCTAAGAGCCACATTAACTGGGCTAAGCTTCATTTTGAACTTTTGAGGCATGTTTGGATAAAATAGTAGGAAAATAATATTTCGATGCCTAATCATGTGTGAGAGAGAGAGGTATTAGATAAGTTTTAGGAGGGTGATTGAACTATTGTTGCTAAAAAATAGGAGAGACTGAAGTGGTGTATTTGGTTATGACGCCTAAAAGATAGGAGAGAGAGAGAGAGAGAGAGAGAGAGAGAGGAGACGTCTAAAAGATAAGAGACGCCTAAAAATAGGAGAAAGAGAGCAGAAGTCTAAAAGATAGGAAAGAGGAGAGAACCAAAAGATAGGAAAGAGGAGATTCCTAAAAGATAGGAGAAAGAGAGGAGACACCTAAAAGATAGAGAGAGTGACACCTAAAAGATAGGAGAGAGAGAGAGCTTAGCGTGCATTTATTTAAACGGGGCCAATCAGTTTGGCGCCTAATATAGGTAAGATAGATTAAAGAGAAAAAGAAAAATTAAATAAGCGGGGGGCGGGGGGGTGGCCGTGGCCCCTGTTAGCACACCCTTGGCTTCCTCTCTGGAGGAGGTCATGGGTTCGATACTCATCTTTCACATTGTTTTCTACTCTTGTGTTTACAAGGTATGTATTGATTTTTGTTAGTTAATCCTCACCATTGTAATTTGTATTTCCTCATATTACTCCACAACTGTCATATGTGTATTCTTGTTTGTTCCTCACTTCTTAAGGCTGGCTTGGCTGAATGGCCGTTTAAAAAAAAAAAAGAATAAAAAAAAAAGCACATCTTTTTCTTAAGTTCTTATACCAAAAAAAAGGACTTGGTCTAAAAAATAAATGAGACTTAGTCTGAAAAATAAATGCTTATTAAAAGGACAAAATTGGCGTTAAGGCACCTTTATCTCATTTTGAGGAGGTGGCGTTAAATTCGTGTAGTCAATACGACACGTTTTCCTAATATCGCCACCCCTCACCGAATTCAAATCCCATCTTCTACTTTAAGAAAACACCTTTCACATTTCTACTTCATTTCTACTTCAAATGTTACTTTATACACATTTCTAACATTTAATAAAAACTATATATATATATATAAGGTTGTTGGTGACTGTTCCTTTTAAAAAATTTGTATTATTAAAAGAAGAAAAAGTCAACTGTTATTAGACATCTTCAGTTTGTATATTTTTTTTGTCCTTTTCTATATTTAATTAATTAATATTATTTATTTATTTATTATTAAATAATAAATAAATCATTTTTTAAAATTTTAAATTAAAAAAAGAAAAGAAAACGGATGCCTATTTTTTTCTTGATTCTTGAATAGCTGAATACTGGGTTTCTTGATTCTTTTGAATCTTTTTTATTGACCGATGGTGACTAGCTTATTTGCTACAGTAATTTTTGTGTGCGCCATGGCATTTTGTGCGCCCAACATTCTTCTTACAAAAAGCTAAAAAGGCACCTTACATAAAATAGAATTGGTATGTAGTTTTCAAATATTACCGGGGTAGTTAGGCGTAGGTAGTTTAAAAAAAGGTGATTTTTAGGAATGTCCTTCAGATTTTTAAGTATCGCAAAGATTACTTCTGAAGGGCGAAAACAAAAATGACAAAAATGATAAATGTAAAGGGCAATTTATGCTGAAGACAAAAAATGACGGACCAAGTTGTTAGCATGCTGCAATGGTCCCCGTCGAGCATTATAGCACTCAAAATACTATTTTGGTTTGACATGGAGCAATATTGTTTTATTTAGATCTTCTTTAAAATAAAAAAATATAAAAAATTTATTTGTACTATGCTTTTTTAATTCTTCGAAATTCAGACTATCTAAATTTGTCACGACCCGAAATTCTATCTTATCTCGAGAGCTTAGAATTCCGAGTTGTGACCCGCACATATCCTGGATATACTAAGCGGATATACACCTATTCAGAGTTATCGCGTAAAACAGGTTTCACGAAATCCGTGAAATCTAACAATAGGGTAGAATATAAATGCAATCATAAATACTGAATAAGTGTGATAAAATTACAATCCACCAATAAAATGTAAATCCAGTCGAAGACAAATCCGATAAAATAAACTATAAAACTCGCAATATTAGTATCAATAAAACTCAATACCAAGTCCACAATGATCAATAACCGGCACTCGGATCAAGATTAGCACCGTAGTCCTCCTGATAACTGACAACGTCGCCCTCCAAAGGCTCCTGGTACTCAATGCCCGCGAGATCAATGAAATCAGCATTGGCGAGATCTAGATGGCTCGCGTTTACTCCACCAGCGTAATTACCTGTAACTGGTAGATTATCGTGAGATGAGTTTACTCAGTCAAGTAAACTCAGTGGGATATACCACCAATCCACTCCATACTACTCAGGTGCATTGTGGGTGCATCTTGTGAGTGATAAACATAATATTTTAAAGCAGATAGCAAAAGAAAGATAAAATTATATGCATATCGTGAAACTCATATCATATCATAAATGTAAGACTATGATCTAGACACTCATATCCTAACGTACCTTACTATATCTCATAACATATCATACTATATCTTATTATCATTCTCGCATATGCGTCTGTACATTGCATGAGCGTAACTAACATACTCGTGAAATCTTAAATGACCTGTACTAGAGTCGCTGCTCGAGCTACCATGGGAGGGTCAACATAGTATCATACCACCATATCATAACGCCCTCGTGTCATACTCATACTCCACCACCCAGCAAATGGGGAGACATAATAGCCAAAGTAACTCATAACATACTCATAATCTCTCCTAGAGATCCGTCTTGGCTGAAAGACGTTGTTGCCCTTACAGTAGCTACGTAAGGAACGACACGTACAGAGACTTAAGTTCTTTATCTTTTGCTGGCCTATACAGCGATGTCTTATTATCGTATTCATATCATAACTTATCTTATTTCATACTCATATCTTATCATACTTTTATACTTAATCCTATGACAAACTATAGTGAGGTAACCTTCCTAATTCACGCTATCCAAGAAAAAAGTTTCATAGTAACCTGGATGTACTTCGTGTGGTAATTTATACTACTATAGAGGTGTTACATCCGTACATGGACGCCAATATTTTGAGTTTTACGTGACCGTAGAAGAAACCTCACCACAACTAAGGCCCAAAGCCCGATTCTCGTATCATATCTTATATCTTATCCTCTCGTATTAAAACTCGGGGTGATAGGATCACCGCATACGAAGTTACACTGAACTCGCACTCACCCGACTCGTCATGGGTCCCATTCCACTATGAGTTGTAAGACATGTGAATACGGTGTATTCCTCGCTTCGATACCATCTCAGTGAGTCACCACGCCCAAGCGTAGGCATGATCTCATATACTCTCGTACATATGTCCTAACTTACTCATAACTCATATAATATAATTTAAGATGGAAACATAGAAGGTCAGACGTACAGAAAGATTTATATTAAATTATCTTATATTTATATATATACATTTATTTACACACATTCTAATACAACATAAAATATGATAGTTATAAGTGTATTCTCAATAATGGGAAGGTCGGGGTTCGATATTCACGAGATATCGAATTCCTAACACTTCGTGTTATCGAAGAGGTCGTGTTGAAACGATAAATTGATATATATATATATATAATAATTAGATAATTAAATTAAGTAGTATTTATAATTATTAAGTTATGATTTATCATGACCATCGATCGAAAGACCTTACGATATAATATACACAGAAACTTTCGTTATGAGAATTAGAAAATAACACTAAATTCGAATAGCCTTGAGTCATTCAAAATTGAACCTTACTTGTTGCTCTATTTTGACCTCTAAAACGTCAGATTCGTGAAATGGCTATTTTACACAAAGTTATAAAGCTCGCTGTCTTCTTTTCAATGCCTCAAGAATCACATTAATCTGAGGTCGAGGTAAAAAGATATGGCCAAAATATCAGAACATGTGCATCAATGGTCGCGAGCTCGGGTTCGTTGACGCGAATTTGAGTTCGTAGCCGTCAGTTCGGACCCGAAACTTCAAGATGGTACAATCTATTATTCTTTTAAATAAAATAAAAATATAATTTAATTTTTAGACTTAATTAATTTTAAATAAATAATAATATAAACTTGCAATAATAATATATATTATTATAGTCTTAGTAGAAGGATAAATTTCTAACTATATAGATTTGGAAATAAACAATATCAATATGGTATTATGTCAATTAAGTCAATCTATCAAATTTATAAATATTAGAGTTTAATTAATTTTAGAGATATAAAAGAGAAAGTAAACATATTAGATATACAGACCTAATAGAGGCTAAAATATTAATGACCCAAATAAAAGGGATTCTTAAAAAGAAAAGAGAAATAATATATAAACCCGATTTACAGTTCATATAATTATAATAGAAAAATAAAATATTAAACATGCAGATTTATCATACTTAAAGATATACTAAACATGCAGATTTATCATGCTTAAAGATATTCATGTTTAATTAGTATGTAGATTTAAAAGGAAGCCCAAACAAAATGATTCTTGAAAAGAAAAGAGAAATAACATATAAACCCGATTTACAGAATATACAACTTTCAAGGGAAAACATATTTTAAACATATAGGTTTATTAATTTATGAGATATTTGAGTTTAAATAAGATTTAATTTGGATAGCTTGAGAAAAGGTTTCGTTTCAGTGCTTTGTATAAGCACCAAAGCAATTGGTGTTTCTCTCCCGAAGTTACAGTTATATCCTTTGACTTGCTTGATCACTTAAAATGGGCATAACTTTTTATATTCTAGTCAGAAGTCGTCAAATTATATATCGTTGGAATCATATCGACGAACACTTCGCAGTAAGTCTAATTTTGATGTAGGAAAAATTAGAAATTTTTTATTTTAAAGGGTGGGTTTCGATTCCGATGTGGAGTGTTAGCACAGTGCATAGTGTGGTACACCATCTAACACCGTTAAAATAAAGTTTAAAAATCAAGATTGTTACAAAATCAATCAATGTGACTTTTGTCTTGAACAATTTTTGTTTTGTTTTATAGAATTGATACAATGCATCCAAACTCCACATGGCATGTAGCACCAAAACAATGTTTTGAGTGTCTCGTGGACCTCCAAATGAATCATTGTGGTATGCAACCCTTTTCTTATATATATATATGGTAGAGGGGGGTATGCACTCGGGCGCAGAGGATGGTCTATGCGTCCGGCCTCCAGATCACATGCCATGTGATATGATTACAAATCCCGATTTGGGTTGATCAGTTTCGGGACATGTGAGTTTTTTAAAAATATATATATTATTTTTTTAAACTTTTTGCCCTTTGTTTAATGGGTGGTCAACTTTGGTGCATTGATTTTCACCAACTTTGACCACATTTTTAACGGTGGAAAAGTCATATATATATATATATATATATATATATATATATATATATATATATATATATATATATGGAAAAGGCCTCCGTCCTCTATGGGAGGACGGTCACCGTTCTCCAACCTTCCACGTGGCACCCAAAAAGTGTTTTGGGTGCCACGTGTACCTTGGGTGCATTGCTTAGATTATCTTTGAAAAATAAATAAATTAAAAACTCATCTCCACCGTATATATTTTGAACTGTGAAATGTGGACTAATGAAAATCGTCAAACTTTGACTTGTAGGTTGAATTTTTTTTTTTTCGAATTTTATTTTTTAATATTGATCTAAACTATCCACCTGTGCTCCACGTGGCACCCAAAAAGTATTTTGGGTGCCATGTGGAGCTCCACGTGAATCTTGGAGGACGGTCACCGTCCTCCATTGAAGGGCCTAACCGGCTCCCTATATATATTTATTTTTTTCTAATGGTATCTGATCGACCTTGCATAAGTTGCCATAACACCCTCTCTGTATAATTTATTATGGGCTGATACGTATCCAATGTATCCGCTGTATCGAATACATATTAGCTTGACCAGCCGATATGCAGGACTTGTCTCCGTTTTAAATTCCTGTTTACACTGGCCTTGAGATGGGCAACTAAATAACATGTGCAACGTTCTGATCAGATGGTTAGAAACCTCTGTTAAGCATGACTTTACAAAAATGATGTCCGGTGACCGTGCACCCGGCAGGTTGGCACATGGTTGAGACTCAGCCAAAGATTCGTTCTTCTTCGATGTCTTATATGAGGTTTGTAGCCACCAGAGCAAACTACTTTTTGGATTTATATAGTATTTTGTTTAGTTGTCTAGTTAAAGACTCTTGATCAAATCATAGAAATTATTATAAACAACATAATTTTGGGGCTAAATCAAAATCTAAACTATAGTCCATGGGCACATTCTGGTTTTATAAAGTTTTATTCTACCTTTAAGGGTGAATCGAAGCTCATATAACCCATCTATAAATAAGAGCTTTTATTTGGTGCCTGACCTGAGAGCCAACGGTGGTACGTGGGGTCAATATTTTTTTTGTCCAAATGGTCAAGTGTTGAGGTTATCACAACCAAGGATCAAAATTCTGGATTTCGTTTCAATGGGGACTGAAACTGAAAGTTTGGACTGAAATTTACCCCCTCATACCAAAAACCCAAAATTTTCAGATTTTGTTTTTGTTTCGGTGGGGATCGAAACTGAATTTTCGGTCATTTCGGCCGAAATTTTGATCCTTGATCACAACTATTTATGAGCACATAAATCACGACAAGTTTACTTTTGACCTGTAGCTGATTTTGTCCTAAAAAATATTAGCGAATATATAATGGTTAGCAATTTGAGATTTAGCACTTTGGTCAAGCTAGGGCTGTGAAGTGTGAACGGGTCGGACATTTTTTGAATAGGGTGTGACAATAACACTTCTAATCGCCATTATTTGAAAATTGAATAATAAGGATCGGGTTAAGGGTTTCAGTAACAGGTTAGGCAGATCTCCTATTTCTTTTATTTATATTGAATTTTTATAATAAGGTTCACGGTCGTGCACGGACGGTATTCCATGAGTAGGACTGTCATTCGATAGAGTGACCCGTTATTTTATTGGGCCAGGCGTCATGAATGAGACATCCAACTCAGATCGACTAAGAGGTTGGGTTGGGTCGGGCGAAAATCAGGTCATGTAGGGTCAATGCGACCCAAGCCGATATTTTATATGTAAAAAATATAGAAAATAGGTAGGGGTGTTATCGGGTCGGTTCTAGCCAGTTTTCATGCTAAACCGAAACCGAACCGATAACTATCGGTTTCTAGTTTCTCAAATCGAAATCAAACTGATAGCTATTAGTTTTCAAGTAAATCCCTGTCGATGTACACATTTAAGAAAACATTTCGAGAATCTGACCGACCAAAGTGTTAAACTCATTACAAATTTAAAGCTTATAAATTTTGACGATCATCCGACCAATATAACCGCTTTGATGAAGGTCATAAATATGTGTGGCTATAGGGCGTAGAAGTACACAATACACTTTCTTGAGAAAGTGTAGAATACAAAAAAATGCCAACTTTCTTAAGAAAATGAGTTTCTGAGTAACTCAAGAACAACCACCCAGAAAATAACTTTCTGGGCAGAAACTGAGGTAGCCATTTTCCTTAGAAAATGGAGTTTTCGGCGGAAAGTGGCGAACGAGCCCTTAGGATATGGGCCATCAGGCAATCATGTGCCACATATAGCTACCAAAATTAGCATTTTTCTTAAATTTTTTTTATTTTAATTAACTTTTGTCCAAAATGTTCATTAACATGATTAAAAATATTTTGAATATTTTAAATCATTTTAATTGTTTTTTTTCCAATTTTCCCTCTTTTTTTTTCAATTTCTCCTTTTTTTTTTCTCTCTATTTTTGCTTTAATTTGTTTAGTTTTTCCCGAATTCTTACTTGGTCACTACAGTGCCACATGGAAACTTGATCTAGGCCCTAATCCAGTTTTTGGGTATTGTACCAAGGCTTAAAGTTGAAAAATTTATATTTTCGGCTCTATAAGTTTGCTTATTTGCAGAAACGATCTTGCAGTTTGAAACTTTGTAGAATAGGCCAGCTCTAAGCCAAGGCGTTTCCACGTCGGCACAATTTTTTCATTATATATATATATATATATATATATATATATATATATATATATATATATATATATATATGTTTATTTTCATTTTTTTTATCGTGCGTCAGAAGATAATGTGCACTATTGTGTACCTTACAAAAGCGGCCGTGAGCGATCGTATTAAAGTGTACCTTATTTGATAGCTACCATAGATCTCTTATCTGAACCAATTATAATTATCTAAATCAATTATACCCCATGTTAAAATTCTAAACTGTAGAAGAAAATAAAAAGAAGATTAAAGAGAGAAGAAGAAAGAAATATAGAATAAACAAAAACGGCCACTATCTTTCCATTATCATAAGATAGCAGACATCTATCTTACGTTAGCGGACACTATCTTAAGTTAGCAGTCATATTAGAGTGTACTTTATTTGATAACTACCATAGATCAATTATCTCAACCAAGTCGCTATCTTAAGATAGTGCATTGCTATCTTAAGTTAGCGGTCATATTAGAGTGTACCTTATTTGATACTTACTATAGATCAATTATCTCAACTAACAAAAATGGTCGCTATCTTAAGATAGCGGCCCACTATCTTAAGATAACAGTCGTATTAGAGTGTATCTTATTTGATAACTACCACACATCAGTTATTTCAATCAATTGTACTTATCAAAATCATAGAAATATAGAATAAAAAAAAATGCTCGCTATCTTACGATAGCGACAAGAGAGCGATGTGTGGTAGTTATCAAATAAGGTACACTCTAATACGATTGCTATCTTAAGTTAGCGACCCGCTTTTATTTGTTTTATATTTCTATCTTGTTCTTCTCTCTTTCATCTTCTTTTTATTTTCTTCTGTATTTTAGATAACTACAATTAGTTGAGATAACTGATGTGTGAAAATTATTAAATAAGGTACACTCTACTACGGCCGTTATCCTAAGATAGCAATAAAATTTATCAACTCGGTAGTAGCAGTGAATATCGTAAAGAAAATTTTTGTTTCAAACTTTTTTTTAGAGCTTTTTAAATTATATAAAGCTTAAATATATAAAGGATTTTAAAAGTCAAGAATTTTTTAGACGTTTCAGAGGTCGGTGCTGACGTGGAAACGGCTTGGCTTAGAGCTAGCCTATTCTACAAAGTTTCAAATTATAGGATCGTTTATGAAAATAAGCAAATTTATAGAGCCGAAAATGCAAATTTTCCCTAAAACTTTAGTCACTTGCTTTATCAAGCAACTATTTAACTAACAAGCTATCAAACACTATTTAGTTAAGGCCCTGTTTGATAGCAATGAAACTCCAAAGAGGAAATGAAATCAATTTCTTAGTTGATTTCCTAGGAAATGATTTCCTCTAGAAATGGATTTTCCATTGTTTGATTAGTGTGTTTGAGAAATGAATTTCATTGGAAATTGATTTATCTTGTTTGATTAGTATCTTTGAAAATGAATTTTTAAATTTTAATTATTTATTATTAAAGTAAGATATTGACCAATAATTTTTTTAATGATATTCGATTATGTTACAAATTAATACCATCGTAATCACTATTTATTATTAAGTTACATAAGTTAGAGTTTAAAAAGTCAAACTCAAATAAAAAGTCAAATTTTGATCAAACTTAAAATATGTAAAGCTAAATAACAAAGTTATAAATTTTAGTATCTACTGTAAGTGTATACGTTGAAATGAAATTAAATTTCTATAGAAGTCAAACTTTGACTAAAATTTTAACTTTGACCAAAAGAAAATTTTGCAATGTACCAACAAGTTATAAAAGTCCAATTGTAAATTAATATTACAATATTCATATATATCTTTAGGTTACACTAGTCAAAATTTGATCAAATATTCACTTTTAATAAAAGTCAAACTTTGACTAAACGTAAAACTTTGATTAGTAAAAAATTTTGAGACTAAAGTACAAAGTTATATAGTAAATGCTAGTATGTATTATATATTGAAACAAAATTAAAATTTTAAACTTCAATGAAAATTTAATTTTAAAAAAAAGTCAAACTTTGACTAAATTTTTTAACTTTGACTAATAAAAAATTCGATAATCTACCGCCAACCTGCAAATTAATATAACAGTATTCGTATCCATTGCTAGGTTACACTAATAAAAACTTTGACTAAATATCAGCTTTTTAAAAAGTCAAACTTTGATCAAATATAATAAAAGTAAAATAAAATTTGGTAATGTACTAGAAAGTAATAAATTTAAAAAATGATAATCTCATTGGTGATACAGAAGTTTAAAAAAATCAAATTGTGTTAAAAAGTCAAAGTTTGACCAAATATCAAACTTTGACTGATTAAAATTTATATTACCAAAATATAAATAACAATAGTAATAATCACTAACTACTGTCAATATAAACTTCTCAATTTTTGACTAAAGTTAAGATTTGAATAAAAGTCAAATTTTGACTAAAAGTCAAACTTTGACTAAAAGTCAAACTTTGACCAATAAAAATGAGGCAATATATTTTCAAATTATAAATGAATATAATGATAGATATTTTTAATTATAATATTTCACTAATAAAAATTTATAACATTTTATGGAAAATCAAATTTTGACCAAAAGTCAAACTTTGATCAAGAAAAAATTGTACTGATACAATATAAATTTATGTAGTAGTAGACTCTATCTATAAGCAAGCAGGTTTCAAGTTTGATTAAAAATAAAATTTGTGTAGAAGTCAAAGTTTGACTAAAGATTAAACTATTGACTAATACAATTGAGAATCTAGCATCAAATTTTACATCAATACGACAGTGTCCTTTTTTCGTCATTAAATTATTAGAGTCTAAGTTTAATAAAAAATAAATTTTAATTAAAAGTCAAGTTTGACCTTAAGTCAACCTTTGACCCTTAAAAATTTGAAAATATATTACTAACTTACAACTTATCATCATGTTTCAGTAGTCATAGTTTCATCAAAAGTCAAAACTTTATATAGCTTATAAATCCAATTAAAGTTTGATTAAAATTCAAACTTTGACCAAAGTCAAATATTAGCTGCAAAGAGTATGATCTAGATAATATAATGGTTATAGTGATCGTACTGGTATGATAGTCATAGAAATTGAAGTTACTTTTTAATAGTCAATTTTTTTTTTTTTTTGCTTTTCGATTTTTTACAAGTAACTTTATATTTCTAATAACAAAACATTATTATTTTGTTAGTAGAAAACTCAATTTCAGTTACTTGAAGGGTTGAAATGATTTCCTCCAAAAATGATTTGGTGTATGAAAATTCAATTTCCATGCGGGACGACTTAATTTCATTTCCATCTCCTTAAATAGCTATCAAACAATAACAATTGGAAATTAAGTTTCATTTCCACAATGAAATTACATTTCCATGTTATCAAGCAAGGCCTAAAGAACAACTTTATTAGATAAGATATTTCTATTTGCACCAACATAATCTCCAAGGGTTGTTTGGATAGAATATGGTAAAACATGGTAAAGTTGTTTATTTTTTATCATGTTTTACCACGTATTCCTAACTTGTAGGAATGTCGTAATATGCAAGAATACTACGTTTCTCTCCTTTCTCGAGAGGGGGAGTCGTAATATATTTTGGTGTTTTGTGATAAATAGGAGTAATGCATTCATCACCCTTAAAAACACCCAAAAAGTTGAATTATATTCATGATACAGCATTTTACCATACCACATTTTACCATATATTCCCTATATCTAAACAGCCCCTAAAAGCTAATATTTGGCACCAAACTTCTTTGAAAGCTCTATTTTTTTCTTAGGGGTGAAAACTTTCCGCACCTGGATTTCAAAAAGGATTATGGCTTTGACCAACATTTAAACACCAAAATGGTGATAATCTTACATATAATACCCAAGTGAATTTCAAAAAGATAATAGCTTTGACCAACATTTAAACACCAAAATGGTAATAATTTTACAATATTATATGAAGCTCTTTTATCTTTACTCTATTGAAGTGTGGTTTATATTATGGCGGGTTGCACACATTTGTAATCAACCTACTTCTAAATTGCCCAAGTGGAAATCCGGCATTGGAACATGTCTTATCCAAAGAAACATGCTATAAGTGGATGTCAACCATCGGATTGATAGACTGTAATATCGGCCATTAAATTCTAAGAAGAAGGGTTATTATTAGAGTGCATATATCAACATGCCATAAGTGGATGTCAACCATCCGATTGATAGACTGTAATATCGGCCATTAAATTCTAAGAAGTAGGGTTATTATTAGAGTGCATATATCGGGATGATTCAAATTTCGCTAAAACACTAATTTTGAACTCATTGCACTTCAGTACATGATCCATCTCTTTGACGTTATGGATTGCCAACATTGTAAGCCATTAATGGTGCAATATAATTTATATACCATTTTGATCTTTAAATGATGATAAAGAGAGTTGGGTCCTTTCAACATCCACCTATTTTTCATCTTCTTCTTCTTCTTCAACGTCTGAGAGTTGCAAAGCCTTACCATTTTCTTGCTGATCAATTTCGATGAGTCACACACCTCAAATAAACCCACCGAAATGAAACTCATCGAAAATCCATTGGAATGCAAATGATGAAATCTTCTTGAAACCCACTTGTAACCCTAAACTAGAAATTCTATTGTAACCCACCTAAAATATCCCACTTGAATCTCATAAAAATCTTTCAGAAATCAACTTGAAACCCTCTTAGAACCCTGACAAAACCCATGAAAGCTATCGAAAAGGAAACCATGAAATTAACTCTCATAAAACCCAGTTAGATTTGTTGTTGTCGCCGTCCAAGAAGGGGTGCTGTTTGAAGATGATGCTGTCATCATTGTTGCGACTCACTGGAGCTGCGAAAGAAGCAGAAGAAAAAAAAAAGAAGTGGGCGCATAATTGATTGAGTACATATTCTATGAAAAAAAAGATTAAAAAAACAAGTAGGTGTGATTATAATTTCTAAAATGATTAGTATTTACAAATAGTAGGTTGATGATTTTAGAGATCCGGTTGGTGCAAATAGAGGTATCTATTAAAATGTTTCATATTTTCATTTAACGCTTATCCTACCCTTTGCGAAACAGGTTCATTGTATGCAGCCAACCACGAATTATGAACCATGTGAACAACAAACCAGATAAGATTGAATAATATTGGTTTAAATGATAAGCATTGAGAGAAAAATTGCTTTCTAGCTATGAGCATACAAATCCACAAGTGTTCACTTTTAACCTTTCATTGAGTTGATGTCCACAAACAATAGTGCAAAAACAAAGGTTGTTGGTTTGATATTGACCAAAGTGCTGCTGCTGAAATTCATCATAAAAAAAAAGGAAAAAAAGAGTGCTGGTGCTGGAATTCGAATTAGATGACTTAAATAAGTCGTGATTAAAGCCTAAAAGGGGAAAAATGAACAACAACTCACTACATAAAATAAGACCATTAGCGGCAGTCATAAACTGCTGCTATTAACAAAAAAACTGTCGCTAATACCTTTGCCGCTTATAGTCTTAATAGTTTTTTTGTTAATAGCGGCAGTTTTTGGCTGCAAAAAACTGCGGCTAATAGTCTTATTTTTTGTAGTGACTGCAGAGTAATTGTCTTAATCTGGTTTTAGCTGTTCATTTTTTGGCACTTGTGGCGTCTTAATCTTATAATAGAGGTAACTCTTTTTTCTTAAGGTTGAATCTGATTTAAATGATGGCCCATCAACAACGTGGTCCACATTTATAGAATCAATGACCTATTTGTTAGGTTTTATAAATTGGAATATCAGTGCCTTGGTTGACTCAGGTTGAGCTTCATTAATAATATGTTCTTCCTTAAATAAGTATCGATTATGTACGTTGTCGTAGATTATGTGACATTTATGGTGTTAGGGTCTCTTTTAAGGAGATTAGTAGGGAATTAGGAGGTCTACATAGTTTTTGCGAAGAGAAATTAATTAGTTATATTTCTTGTGTAGACCTAATTTGTCAATTTTACCTTTCTACATAAACTCATCCATGCTCATGACTATCTTATAAGGAGTGCATCACATGGGAGTGTCTAAGTCCATAAAAAACTTGCTGTTCTTTTTCTATCATATATAGAGTGAGTACTTTCTTGTGCTCCATGGAGGACGGATCAACACACTCACTGCCTTGGGATTCGCTATCAACATATATAGTCGGTCAGGAGTGTATGACTATATATATATATTTCTATAAGTCCTAATTAGACCTAAGATTTTTCAAAAGCGAATCTTGAGACTAGGCGATGAGCTTGGATACACCAATATTGGTTAATATATCATTTTTGAGTTCACTCATTCAATCTTGATGAATCAATAAGTGATACATCTGAGTCCAAATTAGGTGTATGTTCCACCTTAAGCCACTGAATTAATCTAATACTTAAATATGGACTCAATCATCTTTTAAGATGATTTTGAGTCATTGGATTTTGATTCCGTAGTGAAAGATTGACAACTTAAATTATTGTACTAGATAGTACACACCATCTATAACTGCTTAAGGAAATTAAAACTAAATTTAAGTAAAATTTTCTTCAATAATGGAGGGTGGGAGATATTATGGGATGCTTATACCCTAGGGCTCTATGTGCCTATTTATACTCTCTTATGACCCCACCCACTCTTACCCTAATAGTGGGTTCTCCTTACACGAATTTTGAAGTAGCTAGAGAGATCCATATTCTTTTCTGTCTAGTTTATCTCCTAGAAGGGCATTAGGAGTCTAAACAGAAGGAGATCAAGGGGTCCAAAGGTTTTCACTGAATTTATCCTCTTCAAAAATCAATGTAAAGTATTCTTATTTTGATCATATGGACCATGAAGTTCTACCAGTTAGATCTTGGGATTCGTCTCCATTCTTGCAACCTGAGTTGTCGAAATCCGTGCCCAACATTGCACGCTTTCAAGGGTGAATGAGCCAATTACCATATATACCAACTCTTTAAATGTAGGCAGTTGGCTCATCATCGTTACCTTTTTCATGTACTGTTGGGGGAGATGGGGACACTAGAATATACCAGTTTGGGCAAGAGTGAGCATTAGATAGCCGACCCATGCACCAAGGCTGGTTGATGGGCCAATCTCTCTTCCCCAAATTAGTCAAACTGGTTGATGGGTCAATCTCTCTTCGCCAAATTAGCCAAACTTAAGAAGATGCACATGTTTAGGCCTTGTTTGGCAACACGAGTTTTTCAGAAAAACTCGTAAAAAAATGCATGAAATTTTGATATCCTAGATTTTCCTAGCAATAATAAAAATAAAAAACAATCACCACTGCACATGAACAAAAGGAAAAAATCACGAGATCTATGCTAGATCCAAGGCAACAAATACACTATGAGTTCAAAGGTTATAGAAAGTACCGAATGAATGCAGACACACTAGTCTTATCAAACCTGCCCAAACCACAACGCTAGATTTCGCTACGCGTCCTCATAGATCCCCGATTTGTCGCCTTCAACCACCGAGTTGCACAATGGTCCACTTGTGTTCAGACGATCCACAATAATAGTTCAGATTCCACTAAGGTCACTCGATTCCAGCCAACACGCTTGAAACCTCAAGCGCAATATACTTCAGAAAGGTAAAAGCAGAACAAAAAAACTTTGAATCACAATAAAGATCTGATGAGGAGTTTCAAAGGCAAGAGGGTTTTCTTTTCTCTCGGAATGGTTGAGCAAATTAATATAGAGAGATAAGTTGCAAAGAGCCCCGAAAAGAGACTATATATAACTTTTTAAAACCCTAAAAAGAGATTAGAAAGACTCTTTATTCGGAAGCAATCTCAAGGGTGACCGACACATAAGTGATGGTCAACCACCAATTCAAAGGTGGTTAACCACGTTTCTTTTTGTGGTCAACCATCAATGTTTTGGTGGTTAACTATGAAACGGAATGCGGTCAACCATCAAAAAGATTTCTTTTAGTGAAAAGACTCCTTGAAATAACAAATACCTATGGATCAGTGTTATCCAATCAATTATTATAAGTCGTGACAATTAGATATAATAGTCTCTCCCTTTGTCACCATCTATGAAAAACCCTATTTTATAAGGGTATGACAAAAAAAATTCATCAATCATAAACTAATCCTATACAAATAGTTTATATGCCATGTGAAAAATTACAACTCAAAATACTCCTGCTAAACTTATCCTAAAGTTAACCACAAGGTGATGTGGACAAAACGATGTTTAATATCTTCAAACCTGTAATTTGAAACACTAAAAGAATAAGTTAGCTCATATCTAAAATAAATAAGCAAATCCCATGATATCATTGCTTTGAAAAGAAATAGGCCACATAATATCATTCCTAAAAAGCCAAAACAAAGAACAACAAAGAACATACCATACCCCACAATCATTATCCACATCATATCATCACTTGCTGAAAGAAAAAAAAAACATATCATACCCCATAGTCATTACTCCCCCTTTTTGTCATAAGGGGGACAAATGACAAATTTTCAAGCTAGAGAAACATAAAAATAAACTAACAAAAATCACAGGACAAAAGAAGACTATCAAATTTTGTCATAAGTTATTGAACCTATCCTTCACCTCTTGCTCAACATGATCAATTCAGGAAGACAAACCCGACACCTTTGCCTTTATGTCCCGAAGAGAGTCCAACATGAGAGCTTGAAAATTAGAATCAGAGGAGGAAGCACAACTACAAGGCATACTAGTATGAGAAGCAGGACCAGAATCTGCACCACCAGAGGGAACATCCAATTTGTTTGACTTTTTTCTAACAATATGACGAGTGGTGGCATAGTCAAGGATTTTCCCATGAGGAACCAATGCAGTGCCCAAAGAAATTTTAACCTTACTTTTGATGAACGTGGAGATGATAATAGGAAACCCCACAACAGATTTTTCATGTGGATGAAAAGCAAAGTGAAGAATATTATCAAAAATGATAGAACTCGCACAAAGAGGCACATTATTTGCAAGCAAATACATGAGAAAGATCTCATCCCACCGAACCTCAACCTTGTTACCTTTGTGGGGAATAAAGGTAGCATACAAAAAGTGACGTAACACCTTAAAGCCAGACTTTAGTAGACAAGAGGCAAGAGCTTGATGGAACTGGTTACCGGGTTCCACACACACATAATCAATGATGTCTTGCAATGAATTAATTGAGGTCTTCGAATTGTGAAATTGCGAGTTCTTCATTTACAGGATAGAAAATCAGAGAATCACACCGTGGAACTTTGATAATATCCGACACATCTAAGGGTGTAAAATGAAGACTCTTTTTGAGAACCACAATGTTAAGAAAAGAGTTATCAGACAGAGAATGCATACCAATATTCGCATAAAACAAAAGTACCAGATCATGATAAGCTTCACCTGTGAGATTGCAAAGGGAAGCCCTGCCCCAATTTTGAAAAAGAGGATGAGCGAAATAATTAGAGTATTGAGGTAGCTCGATTTGACATTCGCAAAGAACGGTCCGTTTAGAAAATCCCTCAGCGTACTTTTGCTCAGCCTCTACACTCACAAATTGATCAACGTCAAATAATGGAGATGAGCGACATTTTTTCGAACCAAACGGACTAGCCATGGCAACTAAGAGATAGCACGTGAGGAAGAAGACTGGGAGAAGGAAGATGAAGGAGGAAAATCCCACGAAGAATACTCAAAGGTAAATTAAAAGAAAAGAAAGATAAAAATTAAAAACCTCTTTCACGATTGACCGAAAATCAATCCACGGTCATCCGTATTGAATACGGGGCAGAACCAAACACATCCCTTCCAAGACATTCAATGCGAGAATCTTGGAAGCACGCGAGATTTACAACAGATTTGACTCATGGTTGACTGTGAGGAACAACACGGTCAATCGTGGACAAGACATGATTCGAAAGGTCACCGGAAACATGAAATATCGATAAGAACACCGGCCCCGGATTTTCCAAGACTGAACCCACGGTCGGCCGTCTCTACAAACACCGTCGACCATGACCAATTCAACGGTTAGCCATCAAATCCCACCTGGTCAGTCGTTGTACAATATATATATATATATATATATATATATATATATATATATATATATATATATATATATATATATATATATATATATATAACTGAGAGAATACCGCAGTCAACCGTATAAAGAAAAAACTTATAGTTCTAGGTAAAGAAAATCAAGGTCGACCGAAAAGAAAAAACACAAGAAATCACGGTCGACCGTATTTTTTTTTTTGTAAACATAAAAAGAACCAAAACAACTTATAGAAAAAGATTGGTTACATTGAAGTAAATATGACTAAAAATCGATGATCCCGAGCTATAAAGACTTTCAATTACTTCAAACATAAGATATTACAACAATCATACTAAGATGAATACAAAAATCCCTATGCATACATAAGCTAAGCATAAATTAAAATTAATCAACATCTAGAGTTTCAATGATGACATGAGACCAAAAAGAGGATAATAACACTGAGAATAAGTGAAGGCTCGTGTTTGCACATCATGAAATGGACGGGATAATTGGATGATTGATAGCATTCTACAATCTCCAACTTCCCGTTTTTTTTTTTATATACCTCACATCTTCAAAGGGATAGGTTTATGATATGAAAACAACATAACCACACAACCCTTTTTTTTTTCGATTTGAAGAAAGAAAAATGGTGGCTTTCACTCAAGACTGTGACAGGTAGCCCTCTTCGCAAGTCTGTAAGTGCCAGGTTTCACATCCAACTTACACTTCCTAAGGTGCGTATTAGAGTTGACCCATTACAGAACCTACGAAAGCTTTCACATTATCACTGACCTCGCAGCCCTTTCCACTGTGTGCTCGGTGACGGCTTTCACACAAGTCATCTGGGTAGCCCTTTCCAAAAGAAATGAAATATAAAAAACTCAAGAAGGGCCAACAAAGTCACTTGTTGCAAACAAGGAGACCAAAATAATTTTCAAGGTTATGGACACTCCTTAAGTTTTATGTTGACAATAAAAGAAAATAGATGTGAGAAAAATTCATCAATATGTAGGGCTTGTATACACATTCTCATAACGAGACAAGATGAGTACGATCCTATTTATATCAAGGCAAGAAGGCATGAAAAGTCCTTAAGCTTGTGAAATCAATTCAAAGAGTCTTCACATCAAAATAAAGTAATCAAATGAAAGACCATTTTTTTTTTTTTGGTTTTTGACAGAAATAACCAAAATGAAAAAAAGGCAACATTTAAAACAAAAAAAAAACTATTCCTACCTACATAAATACTGGAAAATTACTCAAGAGAGAATAGCCCTATAGACTTCCTAAGATATTCAAATCTAACCAAGTTAAGGGGTTTTGTAAGGAGATCAGCTAGTTGGAGCTCAGTGCTAATATGATCGAGAACCAAGATTTTATCCTCGACCAATTCTCGAATGGAATGATGAGGAATATCGATATGCTTAGTTCTAGAGTGTTGAACATGATTTTCAGAGATACAGATTGCACTCTTATTGTCACAGAACATGGTCATTGTGCCTTGTTTGACTCCATAGTCTTCAAGCATCTGCTTTATCCAGAGAAGTTGAGTACAGACACTTTCGGCAGCAATGTATTCTGCCTTAGCAGTGGATAAAGAAACAAAAGATTGCTTTTTACAAAACTACGAAACTAAACAGTTACCAATGTAAAAACACCCTCCATTTGTAATTTTTCTATCATCAGAATTGCCTGCCCAGTCGAAATCAGAAAAATCAACAATTTGAGATGTGGTATCAAAAGGATACTAGAGGCCAAGATCTAGAGTTCCATTGATATATCGGATAATTCATTTTACGCAGGAGATGTGAGAAGCTTTAGGAGCAGCTTGAAATCTAGCACACACGCCCACACTGAAAGCAATATCAGATCGACTAGTAGTTAAGTACAATAGACGGCCTAGCTGTGCAATCATGGATTTTTATCAAACCCATTGCAACGATACGCTCTCGTGAAAAATATAGAGTCGCCACCCGAAGCTTTTGGTGTCCTTGAAAACCTAAATCAATTTTATAAGTACCGAAGTGCCAAAAATATGACTGATTCATTGGTCTATGCCAAAGGCTCTTGGGTAGGGGCCTCGGTTATTGATTGGAAAGGTGTTAGGCACCCGATCAATCCGCTCATAAGCGGTCTCTACTATGGACGGGTCTATGTGGGGCTGGTTTATATAATATATATATATAAAATTATATATATAAAAAAAAGAAGTAAAATGAGCGACACTTTCCCTTACCTGAAGGCACACCGATCCTATTGAGCCCTTCCTGCTTGTCGAAATTTGGGCAGCATAATGACTCAATTCTAGGATAGAGGAAAAGCCAAAGAAGGTAGAGGAGTAGAGGAGAGAGCTAAAGCTCTTGGGCCCTTGTAGCACACTTGTGGACCTTCGCGTAGGTGCACTTGATGAGCTTCCGATGGCTTGGATGATGGAAGAGTGGGTTCTAACCTCTAAAGATTGCTAGCTAAGGGGTAGGAGAGGAGGGCTAGGGGTAGCACTCACCTAAACTAGGAGGTTTTTGATGAAAGGTAGGGTTTAAAGGAGACTTTGAAGTTCTAGAATTTGTATGAAGATGGTGCACCAAAGGGGAGGAAAGCTCTCTCTTAATCTTTTCTCTCTTTTGGATTTTTTGCAAGCCTTTGTAAAGGGAGGGGTGCCTCTCTATTTAATGAAAAACGGGAGGTTAGGAGGGTACTTAAGTGCTAATAGGGTTAGCAATTAGGTAATCTTCTAATCTAAGGTTTCTTAGGATTTTGAGAGCTTGGAAATCTAGGCAATGAGTTTCAATGGTAGATGATAGGGTGGGGTTTCAAATGACTAGGGGCTTACAAATAGGTTAAATAAGGGTGCAATAGTCCTAATGAAACCTACCCTAAACATAGTGATGGTCAACATGTCAAACCCCAAAAGCCATTTTCAGGCAAAATCCACAATTACTGTAGCAAAGCTTGGCATGTGTATTATCCATGCCAAGCAAAGCTACAGTGTTTTGGAAGTTCAGAGCCCGCTGGGGTGCCCATGCCATGCTTGGCATGTATATTATACACGCCAAGCCATTTATGGAAGAAAATAGCCTGGCATTTATATTATACACGCCAAGCCATTTCTGAGGGAAAATGGTCTGGCGTGTATATTATACCCGCCAGGCAAGATACATGTATTTCTGCCTGATTATCAAATCTCCATAACTTTTAATATATAACTTGGATTGGGGCAATTTTTAGCTTGTTGGAAAGTTGGGAAAGTCCTCTTTCCAATGGTATATAACATAGCTCCTGTAGATATCTATGTAAACTTTGGCACTTCTCTTTCCAACTATTATTCTGGAGGGTTCAGAAATTGGTCCGGGATTGGTTCCAAGGGGTCCGAGAAGGTTGGGGTTGATTCCTAAGGGTATGGAATGATTCTTAAGGGTTTTAGGATGACTCCTAAGGGTTTGGGGAATGCTTTCGAAAGCTCGGGGGTGCGCCCTTCTCGAAGTATTTGTCAATGGAGCGTTCGGCCAAATTTGGGTGTTTACAGATGCCCCTCTTTGGTGTGCGATCACTAATGATCGAATGCCAAAGATAAGAGACATTTGAAGAGTCCCAAGGCATTACCGATGGGTCCATTGTATTAAGAATGAACCTCAAATATCAGGTGGGTAATATGATCAGTAAACGGAAGCCCTGTATGTTGGAAAAAAAGTCCGTTTCTCAAGGCTATCGGTCCCCAAGCGCTTAGCGACATTACTGGGTATAACCGAGATGAAGCGAGTTGCGAAAACCCAATATGCTGGAAAAAACATCCGCTTTTCGAGATGATTGAGGATGTTCGATGTTCAAGCTTTATTATGAATAAAATAACTCTGTAAGTGAGAGGGTGATCGACCCATGCTTAAAGATAGGCGCATAGCAAATACGCAAATATCCATAATTTGCGTCCAATCATATGAGGCATCGATTGCCTCATTTGATCGGCAACAGGTGTCCCTGTGTGAAGCAGGGTTCGAGGTCTTTGGGCGAATCCATCAAACCTGAAGTTAATTTAGCATGACTACCCGTGCGGAGAGAAATGATGTCGCAACACTTTTTGAAAGTACGTGCCACTTTTTGATAATGTGCCCCGGATCAACATGACCTAGAGTACCCAACTTCAAATAATATTAAATAGATTCGACCAAAATTGGGTATCTACAGAAGGAGACACCTAATCCCGGTCTCTGCCAACAATGACCTTATAAATTATTTAACTATGCATAAACATGCACCCAATAGGGGTGATAAGCAACAAAGGCGATAAAAGTCCCAACCTAGATCCCGTTTGAGTATAATTTATAGGAACAAACGACCATTCTACGGATACCCAGATGCATGGCGTCTATCTAAGGGAAACCGCGCCAATGCAGGTTTTAAGCCTACGAAAAAATAAGGGAAATGAACCATTCTGTATGCATGTTTATATATAGTTGATCGATATGTAATTTCATTTTCAATAGGTTGGTCCCAACCAACGATTGACCTTTTTCTAGAGAAATCTGAAGCTTAAGACACTAAAGTTTACATGAATCCAAAGATGGAGCGCTTAGCTCGAAGATTTAGTAGTGGGATCAACCTGATCGAAACATTAATTGTTTGATTGGGATTGACACTGTTGCTCCTACTTTAAAGTAGGATCCAAAGATTCAAGGCGAACCTTAGACTTAGGATGTTAATGTAGCACAGTTGCGTTGCTGATAAAATATTGACATTTTACCGCATTAGAGCATGCATGTGCGTAGCTGTACGTAAAAAAATAATTTTTCTTTCTTTTTCAAAATAATTTCTTTTTCTATTTTTTTATAATAAACCGACGTTTGTGGAGAGATGCTTCCTTTGATATATCTATTATCTGAGAGGTTGCCAGCTTCGAGGCTTTGGACTATTTTGATGTTCCTGCATATTTCTTAAGAAAATGTTAGTCACTTTTTTGTTTATAGAGGTAACACATGCATCCTAAATAACAGAAGGAGAAGTAAACTTTTACCTACTCTTTTTTATTTTTCAAGATTTATATATATATATATATATATATAAATTTGAATTTTTGTTTTTAGATTTTTTGTGTTCTTTTTCTTTATTTTGAGATTGAAGTACAATGCCATAAATATGTACATGGGCATAAAAAGAAGTATATATATATTTAACTTTTTTTTTTTTAGATTTTTTTTTTTGTTGTTTTTACTTTTTTTAAAAAAAATGATATATATATTTTTTATTTGATGCCTTAACAATGAGGCGAAGTAACGGGTCCCATTTTGAGCATAGTTGAACCCCTTTATGTGGTCGGATCCTGAGTGAGGTTCTGAATTTTTACCAAGGTCGGAACGTCCATTCCTTTGGGTCAAATCAACCTTTTATCCTTACCTCGGGTCATACGTTTGATGGTGCGACTGTGAAGATATACCTGATCAAGATCCAATTTGAGCAAACATGAGCGACCCAGTTGAGGATCAGATAGCTTGAGAATGTAACCAAGGGAGTAATCGAATGACTTTCTCATTTTCTTCTCTTTTACAATATTTTTACTCATAGCGCCCAAGACGGGTTTTCACCGTGCCCGTTGTTGCCCTCTTTTTTACTTGTAGCGCTCTTTCAGGTTTTCACTACGTCTATGGGTATGCATTTTTACCCTGAGCGCCTTTTCAGGTTTTCACCTGGTCCGCACAAGCTCGCTGTTTTTACTCATGGCGCCCTATCGGGTTTTCACCACGTCCTTTTTACTTTGAGCTTGTATTTTTTCTTTTTCTTCTCTTCTTTATTTTCTCAAAGGCTACGACATGGACATCGACTTCGTCAAGACAGCTGGATGGAATTATTTTGTCGTCTCTCAGCTTGGCTTATGCTGACTCAATGGATATTGTGACTGCTTGTAAACCTTTAAAGAGGGCTTTTTTCAGAGATGTTTCTTGGCCATGGGATAGGTTAGAAATTTTGAAGGTATTCTTGGTTTAAGAAGGTTTCCTCAATAGGGTTCCAGTTACCGTAATATACTTCTTCATTGGGAAATTTTGACTATATATGCCCCACTTTATCTTTTATATATTTTTTTGTTCTTTTTGCTTTTTTTTTTTTTCAGACATCCTCTTTTTGGGATTTTGCTTCTCTTATTTTTTTAGATTTTGATAACTATTTTTCTCATTTTTTGTTTGTATATATACTCACATTTTCTTTTCTTGGGAGGGGTTTATTGAAAGAAAGGCCAATGACTCAACGGGTGTAGCTAAGGATATAATCATTCAGGGACGCCTTTGGCTACTTAGCTTTAAAATGATGGCCTCTTTTTTGGGGTCCTTAAGCAGTCACGTATCCATCTTATCAATATTTATCTTGTCGCGGAGACTAAGAGTAGAATCGTCGGATATATCTAGCATTGATAGGCTCAGGAAAGTGATCTCCGTCCATGGCGGCAAGGCAGAGTGCATATCTAGGCAGCACCTCTCGGATGAGGTAAGGTCCTTCCCAGTTGGGCTTGAATTTTTCTCTCAGATTAACGTGTCATCATCGCCCTTTGATATGTTGCCCCAACATTCTTCAACCCAAATGACATGATTCGATAACAGAAAGTTTATTATGGAGTAATGAACGCTATCTTCTCTAGGTCTGCTTCGACCATCTTGATCTAATTGTATCTGGAAAATCCATTCATGAATGACAACATCCCATGCCTAGCAGTGTTATAGACCAAGATGTCGATATATGGTAATGGAAAATCATCCTTTGGGCTCGCCCTGTTTAGATTTCTAAAGTCAATGCATACGTGAACCCTTCTATCTTTCTTCAGTACCGAGACGAGATTGGCTAACCATTGAGGGTACTTGGGGACTATGAGAAATCCTGGACTGTACTATTTGATGACATCGTCCCTCACTTTTAGCCTCCATTCTGGCCTGAGGAGCCTCAACTTCTGCTTGACTGGCTTAACATTAGGATAGAGTGGCAGCTTATGATCGACCAAATCGGTATCCAAACCAGGCATATCTTCGTATTACCATGCAAAGATATCTTAGTATGATTGAAGAAAGTTAATCATGCTTTTTCTTTCCTCGGGAGATAGTGACATTTCGATCTTAGTGATTCTAGGAATCTCCTCGGTACCCAGATTGATGTCTTCTGTTTCTTCAATGATTGGGGTAGGGCCATGCTCAAAATCAGCAAATTGGTCAAGGAGCTCATTGGTGATCTCCTCAGTAGGGATCTCCTTGTCCAGACTTGTACTCCTACCTATTCTTCTATTTCTACAGAAAAGGGGTCGATTTCACATGGGACAGTCTTTTCAATTAAGATATCATTTTTCTTAATTTTATCAGAAATTTTGAAAGATAATTTTTTTGGATTATTTTATATTTCTTTTATTATCTTTTTTTTTTAGATTTTTCTTTTTCTTCAGAGGTGGGCCCTTGGCAAGGAGGATCTCTATATACATAGGGTATTGCCTGCCAAGGGCTCTTCAAATATCACATGACATGACACATTTTGATCTAGGCAAAGTGCCTCCTGGATGATGAGGGGGACAAATTCCCCTAATGGAGCTATACCTTTGCTACTACCTGTGGGAGATTTGGCGTTGCAAAGGCGTGGTCATTTATTTGGACAAGCAGGGCTCGACGAACTGAGTGGTGTTTGCGAGCATCCCTCGCATAAGATTCCTGATACGACATGTTGGTTTACTCAGAAAAGGGTGATATGACATGGAGAGCTTGGTCCATGAGTTATTGAAAGAAAGGTTAAATGGCTTTGACTTCAAAATAATCATTGATGATGGAAATGGCATCACGGGTCCCAGGTTCATAATGGTGAATGAGGATGATTTGCATGGCTTTGAGAGGATGGATGTGAACAATTTTAGGCTGCTGAGTGCAAATGATTTACTCCTTGGGGGGATGAATAACCTTGGGCTTATTGAGATGACTAATTTTGGATTGGCGAGAATGGTGGATTTTAGCTTATGGGGAATGAATGACTTTGGATGTTGGGAACTAGATGGGTGAAGGAATGACCCCCAAGGATTACGGATAATGCAATTAAGACATTTGGTGGCAAGTTCCTCATCCTGAACCAAAGGTGGGGTCCTGACTATTTCTTTAGAGCACAATTGCCTCCATTGCAAGATAAAAGAAGGCACAATGATTTTCAACTTTGGGGATCCAATAGTCAATTGGGCATTGCTCTCTTTATTTTCCAGTACTTTCGGACTCATAATTGAGTCCTACCATGCGGTAAACCCAAATTTTGAGTTTATATTGGTGTAAGAGATACATTCCTTTTCATCATTTATCATTGCCATATCATACCATCCTAACCTTTGGGTCACCATTTGCTCCTTTTTATTGAGGGAAGAATTCTTCATAAACAAGGTATCCTTTCCCAATCCCGTCGAAGCCTCAACATTAAGAGTGATAGAAATAATCTTGGCATGGTATGTCGATGCGATGCTCTGGGCATTGCGGGCCCACAAATGGTCTGAATGTGGAGTGAGCTTAACGACCATGATTGCCACAGGCTTGACATGAAGCTTGATATCCATATCACCCACTTTCAGTCTCATTTGGCTTCTTGGTGCCCCGGTGCATGGTTCCATAGACAAGTTGAGACTGATAAAAGTCATGCTGAAAGTTAATCCTGATCCTTCACTACCCTTTTTTCTGGTTTGGAGGGTTTAAAACAGTTTGGGCCTTTATGTGAAACCATTTGGCCATTGGGGGCAATGGTATTCTTCTACCTTTTCGCCACAAGAGTTGAGTCTCCAGTTAGGAGATTTTCTTTGACCAACATCATGGGTATTTCCGAAGGCATTATTGGCAGACTTTCAATGGCCACCTCGATCTGCAACGCTTTTGACTCTAGTGCCTCTCTGCTTTTGAGTAACCATTCTAAAGAGGTTGTGAGGTGTTCATTGACTTGCTCCTTTATTTTTCTATGAGGGTAGAGGTACACCTCTCCTTGGAGATGACTTTACCTTGGTCCATCATCCTCATCTCGATCCAATGCCTCCCCGAGCTCATCCGACGATTATGGATCATCGAAAAATTTACCACTTTTGTGGGGCTTTGGATTAGATGAAGGCAATGGGTCATTGAATTGGCATCTCCAAGTTTTCTTGGGTCATACACTAGTTGGCATAGATGAAAGACATTTGAGTAGGTCTAGGGTTGGACCTTCATGTTGTACCGATTTTGAGAAGCGAGGACTCGAATATGTTAGTTTATAATCCTCACTTTCAAATGTCTCGTCCTCATCCTCTTGGTCATCAAAGAATCACTTACCATCAACGATGTCTCCATTGTTCGACAGTCCGATAGCTTGACCTTTTGGGGTTGAGGGGTTGAAACTAACGATCGCCCCTATGTAGGCTTTTCTATTTTGGACCTCATCCTCATACTAATGACTTACATTGGCAACTGGTTGGGATTGAAATTGGCAAATGCCCCCATGTGGACCCCACTATTTATGGCTTCCTCCTCATCATATTGGTTATTTGTATCAATGAATGGGGGAGGGATGAGGTCATCTTGTTGATTCTGAGTGGGCAACATGGGGGTCTGATAGGGCCATTGCAGATAGGGAAAGCTTTGATGAGTGGCTTGTGGGGTAAGGGGGTGGATGAATGGCGGGTTTTGGGTGGATTGAGTGGGTGCCGGATGGGACCATTGTGAATTTCGGGAATTTTGGAGAATGAGTGAATGGGTAATAGGATGTGAAAATTGGGGATTTTGGATGGTTGGAGATGGGTTCCCGTGTTGGGATGGGTATGATGGACATGGATGGATGGGGCTCATGTCCGTTTGAGAAATTGGGAATAATGGGTTTGTAATTTGAGGAGGAATGGAGACTTGTTGGGTGTAAGTGAATGTGAGATATTGGGGGAGTGATGAAGGGTTTGCAAATGGGGCTCTCAGGTGTGGGCCTTGATGTGCTTGGGGGTAGGGCATGGAGCTTAGACGGGCTTGGGCCATTGGGCTTTGGTAAGCTTGGGCAATTGGGCCTTGATGGGCTTGGTGCATTGGGCCTTGATGGGCTTGGGGCATTGGGCTTTGGTGGGTTTGGGCTATTGAGCCTTGGTGGGTTTGGGCCATCGAGCCTTGATGGGTTGGGCCATTGGGCCTTGGTGGGTTGGGGCCAATGGGCCTTGATGGGCTTGGGGTATTGGGCCAATGGGCTTGGGAATAGGGTGTGGGGCCTTGGATGGTATGGACAATGGAAGGTTGATTATGATTTTGAGGGAATAGGGTGTGGAGATTTTGAAGGGTTTGTTGGTGATTGGATATTTGGGGTGGATGAGGATGACTTTGGGAGGCCTTCCAAGTGGTGTAGGCTTTCACCATGTCCTCCATCATGGACATGGGGTTGGGTATGGGGTTGGAAGTGGATGGCTCACCTAATGAGAGGGATGTATGGGAGAAAATGGGCATGACCTGGGTAGAGGTAGGGACCTTGTGTATGGTTGATGAGGGAAAGCTGGGCATTGTTTGGGTAGATTGAGGAAAATTGGGCATGACCTGGGTAGATGTGGGGAAATGGCGCATGGTTTGTGAGGATGAGGGAAAATCAGGTATGTTGGATGTGGAAGGAAAGCAGGGTGTATTAGGATTTGAGGGGGGAAATTGTGGTGCATTTAGAGTGGAAGAAAATATGGGCCTAGTTTGGGTGGAGGGAAAATTGGGCATGACCCGGGTAGAGGTGTGGGAAAAATAGGGTATATGTTGGGTGGATGTGGGGGAAAAATAGGGTGAATTTTGGGGGAATATGGAGGATTGGGATGTGTGTTGTGTGGATGGATGTAGAAAATTGGGTATGGTGGAAGTGGAGGGAAAATGGGGTATATTGGATGTGAATGGGAGAAAATTGTGCATGGTGGATGGGTTGGGTATGGGTGTACTTGGAGTGGATGTGGGGAAGTGGGGTGTATGTGGGGTGGATGTGGATGGAAAAATGGGTGCACCAAATGGTTGATCGATTTTAAATGTAACCCTTGCAAGTGCACAAGATCTATTGCAGTATGGCAAGAATAAAGGTGTCGAATCCACAGGGAAACGTGAATTTTAATTAATTCTTTCAGAGATTTAAAAACATCCCTAAGGAAGTACCAAAGGGCAAATTCAATTTAACCAAAAATTTATCACTTTTTCTAAATGCAAGAAAAATAAATTAATCTAAACAACTAATTACTAATGAATCTAAGAACAGTATTTAAAGATGATCAAGGAATATGCTACTCCAGATTAGTACCCCTTTTCTATCATTAAAACCCACAGTTTCATTAAAGCATCATTCACACCATCATTCGTCTATAGAGATGATTCGTAATAAAATATGATCATCAATCCGGCATACCCTATCTAAAAATAATGACTCAGCCTATCATCGCGGTATGAGTCATGTAAGAAGCATAGCGTATCTCATGATGTTTAGATCATAACAGGAAGTACATAATCGCTCTGCAGCCTAGATCAGTCTGCAGGTCCAAATCTAGCGATTACGGCCGTTGATACGCGCCATCAACGGTCATAACAAGCATTCAATATATTTTCAATAATACAAACTTTTAGCAAAACGATTCCATGATGACAATAAATAGACTATGGTATTAATCATAAATATGGGTACTTATCTGGGGATCGCATCTTCCCCGATCTACTGATTTAGCCGCTCATCTTTGGTGTATGATCTCCTTGTTCATTCAAAGCCATTCCTCTGTTCATTTCTTCCAAAAGATCTTTGTTTATAATGCCTTTTCCTAAATACAATCTATGAATGTAAAAGAAAGACAGTGTAAATCTTAAGTACAATCTACCCAGATGGAACCCTAGAAGAAGGAGAAAGAAGAACTCTTGAAAAGATGCCCAGAGGAGTCTAAAACTAAAAATAATAATAATAAATAAAAATCTTCTAAAAAATTCTCTCCAAAAACTCTAAAAAAAGAAAAGCCAAAACTAACTCTCTAATTATCTATCTCTAATTCCTCTTCTCCAAAGTGTTTGATCCGCTTTAAATAGAGCCGAAGTTTCCCAGCCGCAGAGGTGTTCCAACTCAAAAATTTAGGGTCGATTAATCGACCCAATAGGGTCGATGCATCGACCTCCCAGATTTTCGTGAATTCCCGCCGAACTTTACATCAGACACTGCTTTGGTATTTTGGTCATAACTTTCTGTCCTGAACTCGGATTGAGGCGATTCTTGTGCCGTTGGAAAGCTGACAGAAAGCTATATAACTTTTGTGTTTGACAATTTTATAATTCGGCTGTCTTGAAGGTCCAAATTGATCTGAAAGTTTCACCAAGTTCTTGATGACCCAAAGTTACAGTGTTTTGACATTATTTTCAGAATTCTTGGGCTATTTTCTGCACTTGGCTTGTATTTACCTGAAACACTTTAAATCTAATAATTCTTATCAGATAGCCTTCATCGAATAGCTAAATGTAGGTATCTAGGGGTGAAATATCATCATATTTCACTACTCATCACACCCCCAAACCTACACTTTGCTAGTCCTCGAGCAAAGCAAACTGAAGAAAATAAATACCACTTTCGTAGGGAACACGATTGCACTTAGCATGTGCAACAAGCCTTTAAACCCCTAGGTGATCCCTAACGGAGGAGTTGTGTCTCCTGAGGGTTTATAGTGAAGTTACCCACAAACTTCTAAAAATTTCAAACCATCGGCAAAATTGAGTTTTCAAAACATGATTTTTTATAACATATATATTATTCAAAAACAAAAACATTAATTGTTTCAATATGTGAATCATCAATCTTAAATATTAATGTCATGTCAATCGTGTTAGTATCCATTCAAATTAGTCTAATGCTCAAATTGTTAAACAACTCATCCATTTATGCCTAAACGTGAAGTGTGTGCATACCCAAACCAAGATTCATCCATCTTGGAACTAGTCCAAACGAAAAACCGTCGAATCTGTTGTCTCGACTCAATCCTCACTTTAGGTATACTCTCGAAATAAAATCACTCCGATGATGGGTAAGCTTTCGCACATATGTGAGAGATCAATACAAAACAAGCAAAAAGGTCTCACATGATAACTGAAACACGATGCAATCAATGAACAAAACTAAATCTCATAAGAACAGATACTTGTATATCCTAAGTATGTCATATCAAGTGTCATAAGTATCATATATTTACTCTCACAAGGCAGTTACCAATGCAAGATCAGATCATGAAGGTCTTTTGTAGGGTTGTAATGGGGCTCAGGAAAGGGTAAGAAAGAAAGGGAATTGAGATTCAAAATTTCTGAGAAATTGGAAAAGAAACAAACTTCTGATTTTTCTATTTCTCTTTTTTTTCTTTTCTAATCTCTCACTATTTTTCTCAATATTTTTTTATTTTTCTCAACTTTCTTTTTCTTTTGAATTTTCTTTTCTTGAAGCACCTCATATTTTTCATTATTTTTCATAATTTTCTTTTTCTTTTTCTCCCCCCTTTTTCTTTTATATTTTTGTCATACACTCTCAGTAAACACCACAACTTAGTAACTCTCCACTTACTCTCTTTTCGTTCACTCTCATCCCTCGTTCCTAATTTCTCAGAAATAAGAAGGGTAAAGCTAAATTTTCAGAAATGGTGAAGGGTTAAAGGTTAACGTGGCTTATCAAAGAATGTATAAAGGTAAACTTTTCAACAGGCTCAAAGGGATACTAGAAGGATAAATTTATATAAGGTGAGATATTTTAAGCACAAACGAGCCAAAGATGGCCTTCAATCATTTCCTTAAAAGATGGTAACCTTGCCTATTTGTCTTGAGTAGATATACAATACGTTCTAACACAATAATATGAATTTGATATCATGCAAAGTCACAAGTCAAAATAAAATGTATGAGATTATGCAAAATAATTCGTATTCAAAGAAAACTTCGAGTTTATGTATTCACTCATTAATGACGGGAAATTAGCTCTAAAGCTCACCGGGTTTAATCTCCACTAAGAACCTAAGATTCACCATTCAAAACAGTTCATCGATTTCTAAGTCTTAGCTTGGTATAAGTGCAAAAATTCTACGCATGAATATCAAAATTACCCACAAAATATCACATTAAGCTTCATTATCCTAGATACAAGCATTCAAAATCTGACATCGATATTCTCAAAATTAAATTCACATGCATCATCAACTAAAGTTTGAAAACTATCAAAAAATAATTCATATATGATGGTTCAAATTTTTTTTATTTTTATTTTTATTTTTATTTTTTATTTTTATGAAGAAAAATAAGAAAGTGATGCAAGATAAAGAATCATACCCCCAAACCTAAAAATGATAATGTCCTCATTGATTGAAATAGGTATTGCACCCCCAAACCTGTTGAAAACTACCTCAACACAAAGATCAGGTGTAGAGAATATGTGCATAAAATTAGAACATTACCAAAAATAGATTGAAGGTAATGTGGCTACACTAATTTGGAAATTAAAAACAACCTAAACTAAACTAAAAACTAATATTCTAGAACTAATAAAAACAAAAATGAAAACGAAAATAAATAAAACACACTGGGTTGCGTCCCAGTAAGCGCTGAGTTTAAGTGTCGACAGCTCGACCTCTTCATTGATCAAGAATCTGGGTCACTAAGGTGCATTGCCTCAATTCTCATCTGGGTCATGGGCTCAAACACCGGTTTAAGACGTTTCTCATTCACTTTGAAAAGTCGATTGTCCATGAGACTGCGGATCTCAATCGCACCATGCACACTAATAGAAACAACCTGATACGAGCCTTTCCATCTCGATTTCAGTTTTCCCAGGTGAAGCTTTAGTCTGGAATTAAACAGCCAAACCTTTTGCCCAATGTGAAACTCTTTCCGAGAAATTGACTCATCATGTAGCTTCTTGTACCGTTCTTTGTACATCTTGGAGTTTTCATACGCATCATAGCGTAGCTCTTCTAATTCACTCAGCTGTAGCCTTCGATTTGATCCTGCCGCTTGCATATCAAAGTTAAATCTTTTGATAGCCCAAAATGCCTTATGCTCCAATTCAACAGGAAGATGGCATACTTTCCCATAGACAATTCTGAATGGAGACATTCCAATTGGTGTCTTGAAGGCGGTACGATAGGCCCGAAGAGCATCAGATAGCCGGTTAGACCAATCTCTTCTATCTGGTCGCACCGTCTTTTCTAAAATTCGTTTAATCTCTCGGTTCGACACTTCCACTTGACCACTAGTTTGTGGGTGACATGGCGTTGCGACCTTGTGAGTGACGCCGTATTTCCTCATTAAAGCAGCAAAATGGCGGTTGCAGAAGTGCGAACCGCCATCACTAATGATCGCCTGTGGAAACCCGAATCTGTTAAAAATATTTTCTTTCAGAAATTTGACCACAACTTTGTGGTCATTCGAATGGTTTGCCACAGCTTCAATCCATTTGGAAACGTAGTCAACAACTACAAGAATATACGAATACCCGAAAGATGGGGGAAAAGGACCCATGAAGTCAATCCCCCAAACATAAAAAATTTCAACAATTAGAATCGGATTAAGGGGGATCATATTTCGTCGTGAAATATTTCCCAGCTGTTGACATCGTTGGCATTCTTTGCAAAATTGAGCAGCGTCATGAAAGATGGAGGGCCAGTAGAATCCGCTTTGAAGGATTTTCTGTGTAGTTTTCTGTCCTCCGAAATGGCCTCCAAAGGCTCCAGCATGGCAGAAATTGATGACGCTCAGTTGCTCTTCTTCCGGTACACATCTCCTGATGATTTTATCTGAACAGATTTTGAATAATTGTGGTTCATCCCAAAAATAGTATTTTATCTGGGAGAAAAAGAGATGCTTATCATTTTTACCCCATTCAGTAGGGATTCTGCCCGTGACCAAATAATTCATGATATTGGCAAACCAAGGAGCTTTCGTAGCGGTCGCATCAATTGCCATTAATTGCTCATCCGGAAAAGTGTCCCAGATAGGTTTAGGTGCAGAAGATTCTTCAGGCAAAATGCGAGACAAGTGATCAGCCACAACATTCTCTACTCCCTTTTTATCTTTGATTTCGAAATTGAACTCTTGAAGTAGCAGGATCCAGCAGATCAATCTTGGTTTGGCTTCCTTCTTTGCCAACAAATATTTCAATGGAGAGTGGTCTGAAAAGACCACTATTTTTTATCCAAGCAGATAAGATCGAAATTTATCAAGAGCATACACCACAGCTAACAACTCTTTCTCAGTGGTGGTGTAGTTAAGCTGTGCATCGATCAATGTCTTACTGGCATAATAAATTACGTGAGGTAATTTGTTCACCCTTTGCCCTAAGACAGCTCCGATAGCGTAATCAGATGCATCACACATGAGTTCGAATGGTAAAGAATAATCCGGTGGTTGGATTATCGGTGCATTTGATAAGAGCTCGCGCAATTTCAGAAATGCTTTCATGCACTCCTCGTCGAAATCAAAAGGAACATCTTTGCCAAGCAGGGTGCACAATGGTTTAGCCACCTTACTAAAATCTTTGATAAACCTTTTATAAAATCCAGCATGCCCCAAAAATGATCGAATTTGTCGAACACTCTTCGGTGGGGGCAAATTAGCAATTAGGTCGATTTTGGCCTTATCAACTTCGATTGCTTTCTTGGAAACAATATGCTCGAGAACAATTCCTTGTTGAACCATAAAATGACTCTTTTCCCAGCTAAGAATAAGTTTTGATTCGACACAATGTTGCAACACTTGTGAAAGATGATTCAAACAAGAACTAAATATTTTCCCAAAAACAGAGAAATCGTCCATGAATACCTCGATGAACTTGTCAATCATATTCGAAAATATGGCCAACATACATCGTTGAAAAGTAGCAGGTGCATTACATAAGCCAAAAGGCATTCTTCGATATGCAAACGTTCCGTAGGGACACGTGAATGTCGTCTTCTCTTGATCAGGTGGAAAAATGGGCACTTGATTGTATCCCGAATAACCATCAAGAAAGCAATAAAACTCGCCCTGCTAACTTCTCAAGGATTTGATCAGTGAACGGAAGGAGAAAATGATCCTTTCTGGTAGCTGTGTTTAATTTTCTATAATCAATGCAGACACGCCACCCAATAGTTTCGCGAGTAGGGACCAATTCTCCTTCAGTAGTTTCTTTCACAGTGATTCCGGACTTTTTCGGAACGATTTGGACTGGACTTACCCATTCACTATCAGAGATCGGATAGATGATTCCAGCATAAAGAAGTTTAATGACTTCCTTTAAAATGACTTCTTGCATGTTCGGATTAAGTCGCCTTTGCGGTTCTATCGATGGTGTACTATCATCTTCCAGATGTATTTTGTGCATACATACTGATGGGTCAATCCCTTTTAAATCAGCTAGGGTCCATCCAATAGCCCCCTTGTGATCTTTAAGCACTTTCAACAAGTCATGCTCTTGTTCTTCCGATAATGTGGATGAAATTATCACCAGAAACGTTTCTCGTAGCCCCAGAAAAGCGTATTTGAGCGATTCAGGCAACTGTTTCAATTCCACAGTTGGTGGCTCCTCAATTGATGGAGTCGGTTCAGCTTTTACCTCAATGGGTAACGGTTCTATCTTAGTCACAACTTCACATAAGTTATCATCTGGACATGATAAACTCAACCTCGTCTCTTCTGACTGCTTCCTTTCAGATCCTTTTTCTTCATAGATGGTCAACAAAGCGGTTTCAAATTCTTCTTTGGTGAGCATTGATGGTAATGCTTCATCCACCACTTCGTCCATCTGATCGATGTAAAAACATTCGACCTCATCCTCGTTAGGGAAATGGTTCATCGCATGGAATATGTTCAATCTAACCTTCATGTTTCCAAAAGAAACGTCCATGACTCCCGTGCGACAATTAATGCAAGCGTTGGCAGTGGCGAGAAACGGACGTCCAAGGATGATGGGGACTTGATTAATTGATTTAACAGGTGGTTCCATGTCTAAGACAACAAAGTCCACTGAAAAGACAAACTTGTCTATTCCAACCAAAACATCATCGATAATACCCCTAGGTCTTCTTTCTGATCTATCTGCCAGTTGGAGTGTGACCGTCGTGGGTTTCAATTCACCCAATCCGAGTTTCTTGTACATTGAGTATGGGATTAGATTAACACTTGCTCCCAAATCCAATAACGCTTTTCCAATTGGTTGCCCACCAATGACACATGGAAGCTTGGGACTTGTGGTCTTCGGTTTCATGGGGTTTCCAATTGCAACATTGAACTGGCTTGATTAGTCAGGAACACTTTCTTTGAAACATGAGTACGTGCATTTCTCTTACGCGTGCACAAATCTTTGAAAAACTTGGCATACTCAGGAACTTGTTTGATTGTTTCAAGTAATGGAAGATTTATCTTTACTTGCTTGAATGTTTCAAAATTTTCTTCCATTTTTGCCGGTCCCTTTCCCATTCTAGATGGAGGAGTTAGGCATTGAGGGAATGGTGCCTTTGGGACATAAGGTACAGATTTAAGTTCCGATTCTTTTTCACGTCCTTGTTGGACAGTTGGAAGTGACACTTCCTCTATTTCTTTTTCTTTTCCCTTCTCTCTTCCTTGCCCTTTCTCTTTCTCTTTTTCGTTCTCTTTTCCTTTTCCTTTATCTTTTCTTATCTCTGATTCTTTCTCTTTCGCTGCTTCTCTTTCTGCATCAACTTCCACAGGCATTTCCACTTGATTATCAACTTCTCGCCCACTTCTCAGCACCGTAACAACTTTTAACTGTTGACTATTCGATGGTCCTTCATCAGGTGGTGCTTGACCTCGAGGATTGTTGACGGGTTGGCTGGGAAGCCTACCTTCCTCTCGTTGACTCAGTTGATTGGCCAATTGACTGACTTGGTCAATTATCATCTGCTGAAAAGATTGCATGCTTTGCATCACCTTTTCTTCCAGATCAGAATCTTTTGAAACGGTGGTATGAGATTGATTAAGATTCTGATTGAAATTTTGATTTTTTTGGTATTCAGTATTTGGATGATAATACAGAGCATTATGCTGGAAATTGGAATTCTGTTGGAAATTAGGATTCTGCTGGAAATTAGAATTCTGCTATGGGCAGAAATTTTGCTAAAATTTTGGTTGAAAAGTTTGTTGTCCACTCATTGTGTTGGCTCTGTACTGCTGGTTTACCTGACCAGTTTGGTTCGACCCTCCCCATCCTAAGTTGGGGTGATTTTTCCATTCCAGATTGTAGGTATTGGAGTACATGTTTCTATCCTGCCGCTGATAAGATTGAGTCACATTGACCTGTTCTTGAGGAGTAGGTTCATCTGGGATGAATGACAAAGTAGTTGGGCACTCATTAGCAATGTGACCTGGGTGGTCACAAATTGAACACACAGGGGGGTGATAGGAGCTTTAGCTTTCTTGGTAACAACTAACAACATATTCATTTGCTTGGACAACATGTCAACCTTTGTTGATAGATCAGAGGTATTATTGTTGACATCATATAATCCGTCTTTTGTCAACATATGAGATTTAGGTGCCAGGTCCAAGTTAATTAGCCCTAATGTTGCATTTTGTATCGAGGTTTGATACAACTTCTCAAACAATGCCCACAATTCGTCGGCTTCCTTTGTGGCACATGATCCACCATAAGATGCATCAACCATGCGTCTCTCTTCAGGAATCAGTCAATTGTAAAAACTTTAGACTTGTTGCCACCTTGGAACTTGATGATTGGGACAACTCTTAATCAATTCCTTAAAGCGTTCCCAACATTCATGGAATGTTTCTGTAGGTTGTTGGGAGAAAAATTGAATTTTTGGACGCAGCTCAATGGCTTTGGTTATGGGAAAATATTTTTTAAGAAACTGACGGTGTAGCTCTGCCCAATTCTGAATAGATTGCGGTTATAAGGAATAGAACCACGTTTTTGCTTTATCTCTTAAAGAGAAAGGAAAGAGTCGAAACTTAGCTATCTCATCAGTGACATTGTGGACTCTGAACATTTTGCAGACCCCAGTGAATTCATTTAGATGAACGTGCGGATTTTCATTTGCCAAACCATGGAAAATTGGTAGCATTTGAATCATTACTGATTTGAATTCATAGTGGTTCCCTGGAATGGGATCATGCATGATACTATCCTGATCCTCGTAAAAATCAGGATCATTATAATATTCGAGTGTTCTAGGGCCCTCATTGTAATTGTTATTCTCATTATTTCCATTATTTCCATTATTGATATTCTGGTTGTTCCCATTCATTTCTTGCCTTTGATCAGCCATGGCTTCAGTATGATGATATTGATTCCTTTGAATTCTACGATTCTCTCTACAAGATCTTTCGATCTCAAGATTAAACGGTTGCAGATGTGGGTGATGAGATCGAGTAAAGCTCATGCACCAACACTCACAATAAAGATTGATGAATCCACAACAAACCCAAAATATTCAGCTTCAATCGATTAAAGCAAAGATTTTCAATCGATTGACACAAGCGCACAATTTTTATTTATTTATTTTTAAATTAAAATTAAAATTTAAATTAAATTAAATTTTTTTTTTTTTTCAAAATTAAAATTTGAATTTAAATTAAAATTTAAATTGATCGATTTTAAATGTAACCCTTGCAAGTGCCCAAGATCTATTGCAGTATGGCAAGAACAAAGGTGTCGAACCCACAGGGAAATGTGAATTTTAATTAATTCTTTCAGAGATTTAAAAACGTCCCTAAGAAAGTACCAAAGGGCAGATTCAATTTTACCAAAATTTATCACACTTTTCCTAAATGCAGAAAAATAAATTAATCTAAACAACTAATTACCGATGAATCTAAAATAATAATTAAATGAGATCAAGGAATATGCTACCCCAGATTTGTACCCCTTTTCTACCATTAAAACCCATAATTTCATTAAGGCATCATTCACACCATCATTCATCTATAAAAATGATTCGAAATAAAATATGATCATCAATCCGGCATACCCTATCTAAAAATAATGACTCAGTCTATCATTGCGGTATGAGTCATGTAAGAAGCATAACGTATCTCATGATGTTTAGATCACAACAGTAAAAACATAATCGCTCTGCAGCCTAGATCAGTCTGCAGGTCTAGATCTAGCGATTATAGCCGTTGATACGCGCCATCAACGATCATAATAAGCATTCAATATATTTTCAATAACACAAACTTTTAGCAAAACGATTCCATGATGACAATAAATCGACTATGGTATTAATCATAAATAATGGTACTTATCTGGGGATCGCATCTTCCCCGATCTACTGATTTAGCCGCTCATCTTTGGTGTATGATCTCCTTATTCATTCAAAGTCATTCCTCTTTTTATTTCTTCCAAAAGATTTTTGTTTACAATGCCTTTTCCTAAATACAATCTATGCTTTCATGAACGTAAAGGAAAAATAATGCAAATCCTGGGTACAATCTACCCAGATGGAACCCTAGAAGAAGGAGAAAGAAGAACTCTTGAAAAGATGCCAAGAGGAGTCTAAAACCAAAAATAATAATAATGAATAATAATCTTCTAAAAAATTCTCTCCAAAAACTCTAAAAAAAGAAAAGTCAAAACTAACTCTCTAATTATCTATCTCTAATTCCCCCTCTTCTCGAAGTGTTTGATCCGCTTTAAATAGAGCCGAAGTTTCCCAGCCGCAGAGGTGTTCCAACTCGAAAATTTAGGGTCGATTAATCGACCCAATAGGGTCGATGCATCGACCTCCCAGATTTTCGTGAATTCCTGCCGAACTTTACATCAGACACTGCTTCGGTATTTTGGCCATAACTTTCCTGAACTTGGATTGAGGTGATTCTTAGCCGTTGGAAAGCGGACAGAAAGCTCTACAACTTTTGTGTTTTGATAATTTCATAATTCGGCCGTCTTGAAGGTCCAAATTGAGCTGCAAGTCACACCAAGTTCTCCATAACCCAAAGTTGCAGTGTTTTGACATTATTTTCAGATTTCTTGGGCTGTTTTCTGCACTTGGCTTGTATTTACCTGAAACACTTCAAATCTAATAATTCTTATCAGATAGCCTTCATTAGATAGCTAAATGTAGGTATCTAGGGGTGAAATATCATCATATTTCACTACTCATCACACCCACAAACCTACACTTTGCTAGTCCTCGAGCAAAGCAAACTAAAGAAAATAAATGCCACTTTCGTAGGGAACACGATTGCACTTAGCATGTGCAACAAACCTTTAAACCCCTAGGTGATCCCTAGTGGAGGAGTTGTGTCTCCTGAGGGTTTACAGTGAAGTTACCCATAAACTTCAATAAATTCCAAACCATCGGCAAAATGGAGTTTTCAAAACATGGTTTTTTATAACATATATATTATTCAAAAACAAAAACATTAATTATTTTAATATGTGAATCATCAATCTTAAATATTAATGTCATGTCAATCATGCTAGTATCCATTCAAATTAATCTAATCCTCAAATTGTTAAACAACTCATCCATTCATGCCTATACGTGAAGTGTGTGCATACCTAAACCAAGATTCATCCATCTCGGAACTAGTCCAAACGGAAAATCGTCGAATCTGTTCTCTCGACTCAATCCTCACTTTAGGTATACTCTCAAAATAAAATCACTCCGATGATGGGTAAGCTTTCGCACATATGTGAGAGATCAATACAAAACAAGCAAAAAGGTCTCACATGATAACTGAAACACGATATAATCAATGAACAAAATCAAATCTCATAAGAACAGATACTTGTATATCCTAAGCATGTCATATCAAGTGTCATAAGTATTATATATTTACTCTCCACAAGGCAGTTACCAATGCAAGATCAGATCATGAAGGTCTTTTGTAGGGTTGTAATGGGGCTCAGGAAAGGGTAAGAAAGAAAGGGAATTGACAATGGGGATTTCCTCCATGTGAGAATGTGATGGGGAAGGTGGTGGAGATGAATCGGGATTGGTGTAGGCCAGATCAACCGCCCACAACATGGCTTGGTGGCGGGTTAAGTACGGATGCCTCGGGTGGGGCCTGAAAAGTTTTCTCCTCCCCCTACGGGACGATGGAGTGTAAGGTGAAGGCGTTGTGCCGACACCAAAGTCTTTTTTTTTTTTTGGATTTTGATGATTTTTATTTTTTGATTTTTTTGATTTTTGATTTTTGATTTCTTTGGTTTTTGGATAAAGCAAATGAACCTTTATAGGATGAGTTTCGGGGTCCTCGAATTCCCGTTTCGGGCGGTGTTTGCACCCCAAATATTTCCTGCGGCGGGATCCCGACGTGATTCAGAAGAGTCAAAGGGAAACCCTTTGATCTATTGAAGGCACGAGAATCAATGCAAACAATCCAATCCCCCAGAGCGGGTCAATAAAAAGTTACCCTCTTTTGACCGATGGGGGCGTATTGGGTGTCGAATAGTGCGAGACCTATCAGAGGTGCTCAACCACTAAGGGGGGGACTCAGGAAGGTGATAATGGGCCTCAGAATCAGGGTAGGCTTGGCGTGTGCATTATACAGGCTAGAGCAAACCTTCGAAAATTAAGCTTGGCGTGTATTTTACACACGCCAAGTATACACAGAGTATATAGATATATAAACAGCAGAACAACAAGCCCAGAATTATTCTTTTTTTGTTAGTTTTCTAGAAGTGATGCTTCCGGGGATTGATTTCCTTGTTGTAACAGGTCCCTCCTCACCAAACCTAGAGAGACAAGTTTGTTTCGGGGCAACTAACTCACTCCCCCAAGGGTTTTAAGCTTTATAATTGGATCGGTCCCCCAACCTATATACCTCTGACACAAGCGCCTTCTTAGATACTGGATGGGGTGGTACTTTTTCGGATCATCACTACTAGGGGCTGCCGCCGTACTAAGAACCGGAACGTTTATATATTTTCCTAAAATTCCCAACTCTTGAAAAATCTATCCCTGTAAAAATTCAATTAAGTCCCCCTCTTAGTTCAATTTTAATTTTAGATTTTAAGGGAGTTTTCTTAATGTCCAAAAATGGGTGGTGATAGTCCCGTGCCACCTCTATGGGTCAGCGTCCACTGTTAGAATATGATTGCGAAAATGTAAAAGCTCAAGTAGGCCCGCCAAACGACTAAGGCATGTAAATGCACAAGCAAGCCCGCCAATCGGCTAAGGCATTTAAATGATAAAAAAAGAAACTAAGCTGTCAAGTAACCCGCCAATCCGCTAAGGTGGTAAATAGCTCAAGTAGGCCCGCCAATCGGCTAAGGCATATAAACGACGGAAAAGTAGGGGTAAGAAAAAAATTGACGGAATCATAGGGATAAGTAAGCAAGAAATGAACAAAAAGTTAGTAAAAATAAAAAACACACAACGAAAAAGGGCCAAAACTTCAAGGAGAAGCTCTACAAGCACTCCCCAAAAGAGTCGCCATCTGTGCAACTGTGAATTTTTATCAAACCCATTTCGATAATGCGCTCTTGTGAAAAATATAGAGTTGCCACCCGGAGCTTTTGGTGTCCCAGGAAACCTAAATCAATTTTATAAGCACCGAAGTGCCAAAAATATGACCCTGATTCTTGGTCTATGCCAAAGGCTCTTGGGTAGGGGATTAGATTATTGATCGGGAAGGTGTTAGGCACCCGATCAACTCGCTCATAAGCAGTCTTTACTATGGATGGGTCTATGTGGGGCTGGTTTATATATATATATATATATATATATATATATATATATATATATATATATATATATATATAATAAAATGAGCGGCACTTCCCCTTGCCCGAAGGTACACAGATCCTATTGAGCCCTTCTCACTTGCCGAAATTTGGGTAGCGTAACGATCCAATTCTAGGATAGAGGAAAAGCCAAAGAAGGTAGAGGAATAGAGGGGAGAGCCAGAGCTCTCAGGCCCTTGTAGCACACTTGTGGACCTTCGCGTAGGTGCACTTGATGAGCTTCCGATGACTTGGATGATGGAAGAGGGGGTTCTAACCTCTAAAGCTTGCTAGCTAAGGGGTAGGGGAGGAGTGCTAGGGGGTACCACTCACCTAAACTAGAAGATTTTTGATTAAAGGTAGGGTCCAAAGGAGACTTTGAAGTTCTGAAATTTGTATAAAGATGGTGCACTAAAGGGGAGGAAAGCTCTCTTTTAATCTTTTCTCTCTTTTGGGTTTTTTTTAAGCCTTTGTAAAGGGAGGGGTGCCTCTTTATTTATAGGAAAAAGGGAGGTTAGGAGGGTACTTAAGTCCTAATAGGGTTAGCAATTAGGTAATCTTCTAATCTAAGGTTTCTTAGGATTTTGAGAGCTTAGAAATGTGGGTAATGGGTTTCAATGGTAGATGATAGGGTGGGGTTTCAAATGACTAGGGGGTTACAAATAGGTTAAATAGGGGTGCAACAGTCCTAATGAAACCCACCCTAAGCATAGAGACGGTCAATAAGTCAAACCCCAAAAGCAATTTTCTAGCAAAATCCACAGTTACTGTAGTAAAGCTTGGTGTGTGTATTATCCACGCCAAGCAAAGCTATAGTGTTTGGGAAGTTCAGAGCCAGCTGGGGGGCCCATGCCATGCTTGGCGTGTATATTATATACGCCAAGCCATTTATGGGAGAAAATAGCCTGGCGTGTGTATTATACACGCCAAGCCATTTCTGGGAGAAAATGGTCTAGCGTGTATATTATACTCGCTGAGCACGATACATGTATCTCTGCCCGATTTTCAAATCGCCATAACATTTGATATACAACTCTGATTGAGGTGATTCTTAACTGGTTGGAAAGCTTAGGAAGTTGTCTTTCCAATGGTATAAACTCAGCTCAAGAAAATGTCTGTGTTAACTTTAACACTCCTCTTTCCAACCACTATTCTGGTGGGTTCATAAACTAGTCCGAGACGGGTTCTAAGGGGTCCGGGAAGGTTGGGGTTGATTCCTCTTGGAATAATTCCTAAGGGTTTTGGGATGATTCTAAAGGGTTTTGGGATGACTCCTAAGGGTTTGGGGAATACTTTCGGAAGCTCGAGGGTGCGCCCTTCTCGAAGTATGCATCAATCGAGCCTTGGGCCAAATTTGAGTGTCTACACTATCATACTTCTATACATGGTTTTGCCAACAGCCTGACCCTAAGAATCCTTAGATAGTTTAACAAATGTAATTATGGGAGTATGAGCATGTTTAGTCGACTCAAGACCAAAATTTTTAGCCAAATCTCTAGCATATTTAGATTGAGAAACAAAAATATCGGATGAGCATTGTTTAATTTGAAGTCCTAGAAAACAGTTCAGTTCACCCAACATACTCATTTCAAATTCAGATTTCATTAAGTGAGCAAAATCATGAGCATATTTATCAACAGTGAACTTAAAAATAATATCATTGACATATATTTGAGCAACAATCAATGCATTCGACTCCTTTTGTGACAGCCCGGATTTCGGCACCCCGAAATCCGTGCCATCAGCACGATCATCTTGACCGTGCCCCTTAGCTAAGAATGGAACATTGGTATATCAAGCACATAATTGAAATAGTAAATGAAACTACAGAATTTAAATCTATATAAAAGCATTTCTCGAAAGACAGTTTTACCCTCATGCCTCTGCATGAATGGAGAACCGATCCGAACCATCGATGATAGCAAATCATCACGGATGGTTCGCCCCAAAAGAATAATCCCAATTTATACATATACATTGTTTAGCCAAAACAAGGCTTGACATACCAAGCCGTACAAATCTCTATCCAAAAGCCCTCAAAGCGGCACAACGGAGTCCTCTAGAAGAAGACCTCAGGAGGTGGCTCCAACTCTTCCCTGGCCGCAAGGTCCGACTCACCGGGGTCAGCGTCTCCTGAAGCCTCGGCGACTGCAAGTAGTGGACCTGCGACGTATAGTCTATAGGGTGAGCTACATCCTAGCTCAATAGGGAACAAAACACAGTTGAACATATAAATTATTACTCACATATATTCCATGATATGCCATGCATGATGTGTCTATGCAGTTACTGATGAAAACAGTTAAAAAGCATTTCATTTTTACTGGTAGTTTACTTATGTCTTTATTTATTCATGAATGATGCTGAAAAGGCCTAAAGCAAAACTTAAACTTTCAACTTAAGTAATCCCCGAGCAATATAGCATCGAGCCCCGATGAGATACTCATCATCGTTATCTATATAGACACTTTTAACGTATTTCCTGGGAATACAATTTGTACCCAAGCCCCTTTCCCCTGGGGATTGGTGGCGAGGTTTCACTAGTCTCAATCAATACCCCTGGGGTGTGCTTACTGTGTACGGATAAGCCTCCGCACTGGCTTACGGTTTCGCCGCCATATCGGTCACGGATATCCTGCCGTGTCAGTCGTGGATATCCCGCCACGTCGGTGGGGTACCCTATCAAACCTCAAATAACAAAAATATCGGTGCCTTACATATAGTTATTCACCGTGTAAATGTGCTATCTTATATCAGTTAGGCCCTATCAAACATGATCCAATTTTGGATACATCCCTGGGATGTATCCATTCATTTGCATCACACCTAATGCTCTTATCTCCTTACTTCTTCATCCCCTGGGGATGGCTCATTATGATTACAATTATTGGTGTTACACACACACACACTTCTTCACAACTCTTTATAAAACATTTGAAATTAAATCTATATCACTACATACATGCTCTTGTAAAATAAGGTACATGTTCAAGGAGTTCCCTACCTCAAGTCTTCGTTCGATCAATGCATCAAGGTCCCAAGTGGCTCCTTGTGCACTAGCTCACACGTACCACCTATGGTACCACATATCATGTAAAACACATCACTAAAGATACAATAAAGGAGGTCCAAAACCCTCCATGAAGCTTAAAGTCAAACTCAAAAGTCAACATAAACTAGCACAGTCGATTAATCAAATTCCAAAATCGATTAATCGAAAGTCAATATCGATTAATCGATTCTCAAATCGATTAATCGAGATTCCCATTCGATTAATCGAAACCTAATTCGATTAATCGAAATTCTCCACTCTATCTGTCGATTCTCAATTCGAGTAATCAAATTTCCAAAATCGATTAATCGATCCCAAATCGATTAATCGAAATTCTAAATCGATTAATCGAATTCCCATTTCGATTAGTCGATTTCTCCAAGCTATTTTCTTTCCTCCACTAGAGTTCACTGTAGGTTCCTAGTCGATCAATCGATTTCCAATTCGATTAATCGAAATCTAAAGTCGATTAATCGAAATTCAATTCGATTAATCGAGATTGGGGTCCTCTGACTTTTCAACTTCTTGGCCAATTTCGAATAATCGAAACCCAATTTCGATTAATCAAAATTGCCAGATTCAGCCCCCTTCTGGCTGTTCTTCCCAATCTTTTCCCTTACTTTTTCCTTCCATTTTTCTAAGCCTTTATCTTATACTTTAACCCATTTCTAACTACAATCTAACCTTTCAATCTATGCATTTAAACTATAAGAATTTTACCTTTAATCAATCTCAAATTGATTTAAATCAAGTGGTTGGAAAGGCTAGGGTTCCAGCTTTTGTTTGAACGGATTCCTCGCGTTGAATCGGCCTCTTTAATGCTAGAGTCCCCCCTCCAATCACCCAATAACTCTTGTTTAACCTTCTTTACTCCTCTCTCAACAACCCAAAAAACACAAATTTAGGGTTATTAAACCCTTTTATTTCTCCTCTAACTTGCTTGTTGAGCACAAACACCGCGATAGGTGTATGTGACTTTGCATTTACATCATACACCACATAAACACTCACTATCACATCTCATCCGTTCATCACACTCTATGCTAACTATTGAACTCCTAATTTGTCAAACCTATGACCAATCGGGCACAGATCCCGAGGTCACAATTTAACGTGATTTTTCAGGATATTACACCTTTTTTAAGAATAAGGTCTTATCAACACTTCCTCTATTGAAGCCATTGGAGAGAAGACACTTAGTTAATCTCTCGTACCAAGCACGAGGGGCTTGCTTTAACCCATACAAAGCCTTTTTTAGCTTGTACACCATTTGTGGGAGATAAGGATCTTCAAATCCTTTGGGTTGTTCGACATACACATCCTCAGTTAGAACACCATTTAAGAAGTCACTCTTAACATCCATTTGGTAAAGCTTGAAATGCAATTGACAAGCCATAGCTAAAATGATACGAATGCACTCATGATGAGCAACAGGGGCAAACGTTTCATGAAAATCAATCCCCTCAACTTGAGTGTAGCCTTAAGAAACAAGTCTAGCCTTGTTCCTAACAATATTACCTTTCTCATCCATCTTGTTTTTGAACACCCATTTAGTACCAATGATATGGATGTTAAAGGGATGAGGCACAAGATCCCACACTTCATTCCTAGTGAATTGGTTCAATTCATATTGCATAGCCGAAATCCATTGTTCATCTATGAGAGCCTCTTTAATATTTTTACGCTCAAGGATGGAGATATAACATATATGACAAATCAGGTTTGTTATTTGCTTAAACTTATTGCGAGTTTGAATTTCAGAAGTAGGGTCACCAATGATATGTTCCTCAAGATGGTTTTTCATATCTCTTGCATAAGTAGGCCAATTTTTCTTATAGGACGATTAGTAAATTGAGTGAGAACTTGAGGAAGCTCAACTTCATAAGGTAGAGAGACTTCAAGATTTTCCTTAAGAGGAGAAGATGTGGAAGACATTTACATTAGTGGATTCCACACCCTTACTAATAGAGCTAGCTTTTTCCTTATAAGTAGAAACTATATTACTCTCATCATCATCCTCTCTAAGAACAATTGGCAGAGTGGTGACATCCTCAACCACCACATTGGATGACTCCATAAAAGACAAAGTACGCAGATTGAATACTCTATAGGTACGACTATTAAGAGAATATTCAATAAAAATGCCTGTATGGCTTTAGAGTCAAACTTTCCAAGCAATTCTCGATTGCACAAAATGTAACATCGACTACCAAAAATAAGAAAATAACTAATTTGGGGCTTTTTCCCATTCCAAATATTGTATGGAGTCTTAGGCGTGCCAGGTCTAAGATAAACGCAGTTAGTGATATAGCAAGCAGTGCTAACCGCCTCAGCCCACAAATTTTTAGCTAATCCGTTGGCATTTAACATAACACATGCCATTTCTTGTAGCACACGATTCTTTCTCTCAACAACTCCATTTTTTTGGGGTGTGTGAGGGGAGGAGAACTCATGTTTGATCCCGTATGAAGAACAAAACTCAATGAATTTAGAGTTATCAATCTCTTTTCCATTATCACTTCATATATGAATGATAGGAAGGTTTTTCTCAACCTGAGTTATTTTAATGATGACCACAAACTCATCAAAAGAATTTGATTTCTCTATAAAAAATCCTATCCAACTGTACCTTGAAAAATCATCCACAATAACTAGAATGCATTTCTTTCTCACAAGACTGCAAGTTTGCATTGGTCCCATGAGATCAAAATGCATTAACTCAAGGACACGAGAGGATGTGATTGAGGTAACCTTTCTTGTTTGTTTTCCAATTGACAGGCACCACAAATATCTCCCGAGGATTTACCAAGTTTGGGTAATCCTTTTACCAACTGATTTGTGGACAACTTCATCAGATCTGAAGTGTTCATATGACCAAGACGCTCATGCCACTAGTTAGTTTCACTAGTTTGTGCCACAAGACAAGTTAGGTGTCTCTTTGAAGCTATAGCAATTATCAGAGGATCTGACCCCTTCAAGAGCTTTTTCATCGGACTTATTTCTCACAGTGCAACCAGTTTTGGAAAACTTGATGTCCATTCCATCACCACAAAGTTAACTAATGCTAATTAGATTTGCCTTGAGTCGTTCAACCAAAAAAACATCCGATAGTTTGGACCATCTAGGAGCATTAATGATTCCTCTTTCAATAATTCTACTGGAACCTCCATTCCCAAAAGATACACTCCCATTGGAGCACTCCTCAAATTGAGAGAAAAAAGATTTTTCTCCCATCATATGTCTGGAGCTACCACTGTCAAGAAGCCATCTTGACGCTTCACTTGCCTTAAGAGAAATGTGAACCACAAAAGCTGATAAGTCCTCCTTTCTAACCCAAACTTGTCTGTATTTTGGATAAAACAACTTAGAAGAGACTTGGTCCATCACATTCTTAGGCTTTCTAGGATAGGGAAAATGAAAATGTTGAATATGATTTCTTCCCTTACCATGAGCCAAATGAAAATGGATATTTTTCTTCTTCAAAGGACAATGAACATTTATGTGTCCCTTCCTACCACAATAAAAACATATGGGCAACTTCTTTCTCAAGTTTTTGTTAATCTTGTTAGTTTTCCTAGCATAAGTAACAAAATTTAGTTTTGTTTTTGATGAAGATTCAATGCTAGTGTTAAAACCAAGACCATTTTTGTTAGAGCTAGAGAAGGGATTATCAAGCATTTTACCAAGAGACACACTGCTTTGAGAGAAAGAAGAAACTTCAATTGAATGACAGTTAGATCGCACTTCAATGTTGCATTCTTGAGAACGAGACCTTTATAGCTAGATTGATGCTCAAGACACTCATTCTCAAGAACTCTGATCTTGAAGAAATTTCACTGATTCTTCAAGACAATTCTTTTCAGTGATAAGATCATCAAGCTTTATGGTAGCAGAAGAATTGGCAAATTTAGAACCACTAACTTCCTTAGATAATTTTCACTTCTCTTTAGTTAATCGTACACATTCACGATACAATTTACCATAAGCTTCATTAATATCAGACGCCTCACCTTCATTATCAGGTGTTTCCATCTCATTAACAACATTTCGTTCTTCCAAAACAAAATTAGATGATGGAGAATCAGGAATGTGAACAGTGGCAACAAAAGCCTTGAATCCATATTCAGTGTGAGTGGATTCATCACTTGAAGAATTTTCCTGAGCATCAACATCTTGAGTGGCAGCCATAGCTTTGGATTTTCCCTTGACTTTCTTTTTGTTAGGACAATCCGCAGCTACATGCCAAAACTTTGACACTTATAACATTGAGTTTCCTCAGAGAACTCTTTCAAGGGCTTCTTTTCAAAAGACTTTCCTTTTCAAAAATTCTTAGGAGAACTTTTGTTTCCCGTATATAATTTTTTAAATTTCTTAATGAGATAAGCTAGGCAAACTCTTCCTGATCATGCTAATCACCATCGGAATCGGTTTCATGTTTAGTTGATTTGAAGGCAATGCTCTTACCTTTATGAATATCTTGAATTTCGTATTTATAAGTCTGAAGAGAACCAACAAATTTGTCTAAATTGATAGTGTCAGTGTCCTTGCTTTCAATGATAGAGTTGACTTTCGACCTAAACCTCATAGGAAGAGATCGTAAGATTTTACGCACAATCTTGGAGCTAGTGATGGGTTCCCCAAGATTGAAAGACCCATTAACAATATCATTCACTCTAATGTAGAAATCAGAGAATTTCTCATCCTCTTCCATACTAAGATTTTCAAATTGAGAGCTAAGCATTTGAAGCTTAGCTAGCTTCACTTGTTGTGTTCCTTCATAGGTAGTCTCAAGGATCTTCCAAGCATCCTTGGCTATCTCACAGGTACTGATTCTCCGAAACTCAGAAGCAGTGACAACACTAAATAGTGCATTGAGGGCTTTAGAGTTATATTCAATAGAATTATACTCATAAGGACCCCACATATCTCTAGGTTTTAGGGACGTCTTAGTCACTCCATTTGTTTCTGAAGATATAATTAGGGGACACCATCCATCTTCCACAGAAAACCAAATTTTAGGATCTAAAGATTTAAAAAAAGCTCACATCCTAACCTTCCAATAAGGATAGTTGGACCCATCAAATAACGGAGGGCGTGTTGTTGAAGCTCCTTCTCTTGGCAGATCTAGGTTACTAGAATGAGCCATATACACTCGGTTCGTGAGAATTCAAATCAAGTGCATTGGCTCTGATACCAATTGAAATTCTGGTATCCTAGATTTGCCTAGCGATGATATAGAAATAAATAATAAAAATAAAAAATAATCATTACTGCACATGAGATTTTTATGTGAGAAACTCAAAAGGGAAAAACCATGGGATCTATGCTAGATCCAAGGGAATAGATACACTATGAGTTCAAATGTTATAGAAAGTACCGAATGCATGCAAACACACTATTCCTATCAAACCTTCCCAAACCATAACTCTAAATTCCACTACGCATCCTCATAGATCCTTGATTTGTCGCCTTCAACCACCGAGTCGCACGATGGTCCACTCGTGTTCAGACGAGCCACAACATCACCTCATATTCCACCAAGGTCACTCGATTCCACGAGCCAACACACGCTTGAAACCTCAAGCACAATATTCTTCAGAAAGAGAAAAGTAGAACAGAAGCCTTTGAATCACAATAAATATCTGATAAGGAGTTTCAAAGGCAAGAGGGTTTTATTCTCTCTCGGAATGGCTGAGCAATTTGGTATAGAGAGATAAGTTGCAAGGAGTCCCGAAAAGAGACTATATATATAACTTTTTAAAACCCTAAAAAGAGATTAGAAAGACTCTTTATTCATAAGTAATCTCAAGGTTGACCGACACATAAGTGATAGTCAACCACCGAATCAAAGGTGGTTAACTACATTTCTTGTCATGGTCAATCATCAATGTTTCGGTGGTTAACCACGAAACGGAACGTGGTCAACCGTTAAAAAGATAGCTTTTAGTGAAAAGACTCATTGAAATAACAAACACATGTGGATAAGTATTATCAAATCAATCACCATTGGATCCACAAGTGAGAGGTTAAACTTGGCAACACATGGGAGTAAACTACTAGGTTATCATAGATCATGACAATCAGATCTAACAATGCAAAAAAGCTATATTTTTCCGATTTGAATTTTTTCTGCTGTTTGGGAACACGGTGGGTCCCACTTGCTTGGGAAAAAAGTGAAAATAGTTTGGATAAAAGTTCTAGGGAAAATTTTCCTGAATTTTTTTTTAGCCCATGTTGTGGGAAAAAATCTAGGCACTCCTTTCTTGCACCAATGGAAAACTTGGTTTATGTAACTTGAGGTTTGCATCATTAAAAGCGTTGATTGTCTTGATATAGATGATGGGGATCGTTTTTCATCCCTTCTTTAGCGCAATAAATCTAGAGACCATGGCCCACCTATCAGACGGCCACATGTGGATTCCACGTGGCACAGATCCCCAAAAGTGATAGTGAAGATGGTGTAAAATGTTCCGACAACTATTACATGCACATGTGAAGTTGTCCCTTGCACATAGTTTAAAAGAAAGAATTGACATGTGAACTTGTGCCATGTTAGGACTCCATCTAAACCATTTGATTTGAAGCTCATGATCTAAAGATCTTAGGTGAAAAAGATTGACACCAAACATTTTCATCATATTATTCAATGAACTCAAAAACCATTATTTAATTCAACACTTGATTGTGTCAAATCATATAATATAGATTGAGTTTTGTGTCAATCTTTTGCATAGTAGACCTTTAGATCATGACCTTCAAATCCGACGACTTAAATGTAACCCAACCATCTAAGCCACTTAATTTGAAGGCCATGATCTAAACATCATAAGTGAAAAGATTAGCACCAAGCATAATCTTTATCATATGACTCAATGCACTCCAAAGCAATTATCCGATTCAACTGTTGATTGTATCGAATCATATGATAGAGATTGAATTTCGCACCACTATTTTGTTTCGTAGATCTGTAGATCATGGCCTTTATATCATACGGCTTAGATGTAACCTCACCTCATAATCGTACAATTTATTTGCACTGTAAAATCGTAACCTCGCCCCATCTCCTCCGACCAACATGCATTGACCGCTTTGAATCTAATAAAGGAGATTGTTTTTTTATCCCAATCTTCCACATGATGCATCTTGAGATCATGGGTATATCATCAGATGAATTGTTTATTACATGTGACACCCATTCCAAAAAATGACCTGTTATTTATATTTGAGCTTGATGTATGCCTCACGATTTTAGAGTTACTATTTGGGATTTATACCACACGGAATAAAAAACTAACTATCTGAGGGTATGCTCATGATCTCAAGATCCATCTTGTAAAAAAGTTGGGACAAAAAATAATTTTCATGGTCTAATTCAAAGAGATTAATGCATTTTGGCCCGAGGAAATGGGGTGAGGTTATAGGTTCACATGGTGTGAATAATGGTACCTTAGGAAAATAAATTACACACTGTAGCCAAACAATTGAAAAAAATAAAACTAAACCATTATAAAATTTTAAAAATAAAACTTCCCATGAGTTCTTTTATTTACAAGCCCATGTTGCAACCGTGGACTTTGTGGGTCCGTCGCAACGATGCGCATTCTCTAAACAATGATGGAGTCGCCACCTAGAGCTTTTGGTAACCCGGGATACCTCAAAAATCAATACGTAAGCACCGAAGTGTAAAAATATGATTCCAATTTACCGGTCTTTGCCAAAGGGTCTTGGGTAGGGGCTTCGGTTATTGATCGAGAAGGTGTTAGGCACTCGATCAATCTGCTTGTAAGCGGTCTTTGCTTATGGCCAAATGATAAAAAAAAAAACAAAATGAACGACACTCCTACTTGCCCAAAGGCACTACGATCCTATTTGAGCCCCTCGCAATCATCAAAATTTTGGTAGCATAACGGATCAAATTCTAGGATGGAAGGAAAGCAAAAGAAGGTAGAGGGATAGAGAAGAGAGCCGAAGCTCTCGGGCCCTTGTAGCACTGTTGTGGACCTTCGCGTTGATGCGCTTCCAGTGAGCTTTCGATAGCAAATGGGTTGAGGAATGGGTTTGAACCGCCAAGGGTTGGAAGCTAGAAGGTAGGAGAAGAAGGCTAAGGCCTAGTTCTAACCAAATCTAAGGGTTTGATGATAGAAAATGGGATCTAGAAGGGTGAACTCAATTATGAAAATTTGGAGGTTTAGTGCTCAAAAGGGAAGAGGGAACTCTCTAGGATTTTCTCTTTTAAAAATTTTTCAAGCTCTTAAGCAAGGGGGGGTGGCTCTCTATTATAGAGTTGAATGGGATTAGTGAAGGGTTAAAGGGGTAATTAGGTTAGCAATTAGGTAATAGGGATATAAGGTTTTCTAGGTTTTTGAGAGCTTAGATAGGTGGGAAATGAGTTTAATGGTAGATGATAGGGTGGAATTTTAAATGACTAAAGGGTTTTAAATAGGACTAATGGGGGTGAAACAGTCCTAAAGAAACCCACCCCGAACTTTAGAGTAGTCAAAAACTCAAACCTTAAATTCGAAATCTGGACATTTTCCCAAAAAAACAGTATTCCTAAGCCTAGCGTTTATATTATACATGTTAGGCTTGGGAACAGTGTTCCCTAAGAAAATAGGAAAGTCTGGGGCCCATTCTGGAGTTCAATTCTGGAGGAAGAAGCAAATTTTTCCTAGCGTGTATAATATACACGCTAGCCAATTTCAGTCAAAAATTGGCCTAGCGTGTATAATATACACGCTAGTGTAATTTCCTACATTTATGTACAATTTTCAAACCGCCATACCTTTTGATTTACAACTCGGATTGAGGAGATTCTTGGCTCGTTGGAAAGCTGGGAATATCTCTTTCCAATGGTATAGGCCTTAGCTCTAATAGAGGTCTATATAAACCTTGGCTTTCCTCTTTCCATCCACTGCTCAGGAGGGTTCAAAATGAGTATGGGAAGGGTTCTATAGGTTAGGGTTGATTCCTAAGGGTCTGGGAAAGGTTGCTAAGGGTATCGAGATGATTCTTAAGGGTTTGGGAGATGCTTTCAGAAGCTCGGGGTTACACCTTGATCGAAGTATGTGTCGATCAAGCCTTGGGCCAAATTTGGGTGTCTACAGATGCCCTTCTTTGGTATCTGATCACTAGTGATCGTATGCCAAAGAAAGAGACACCTGAAGAGGCCCAAAGCAACACTCACGGGTCTACTGTATTCAAAGCAAACCTCAAACATCAAGAAAGTAATAGGAAAATAACTAAATGGAGAGTGACATAAGCCTAACACTTGGGAAAATGTGCGTCATTCAAGAGTAACGGAAGCCCAACACTTGGAAAAACGTCCGTTCCTCAAGGCTACCGGTCCCCATGTGCTTAGCGATATTACTAGAAAAAACCATGATGGTGTACTTAAAAATGCACAATATTTGAGATTCATTTCGAACAAGATTGCCTCGTGAGTGGGAGGGTGATCGACCCATACTTGAAGATTAGCGTAAAATAATGATGCGAAGATCCACAGTTTATGCCCAATCTCATGAGGCATTGATTACCCTATTTGATCAGCTACGGGTGCCCCTATGTGAGGTAGGGTTCGAGAGCTTTGAGCAAACTCATTGATCCTGGAGATGATTTAGCACAACTACCCGAGCGAAATGAATATTGATGTCTCAACACTTTTTTTGGGAGTGTGTGCCACTTTTGATGACGATCTTACAAGCAAATCAATAATGTAAAAATATGGACCCATTAAGGGCAATAAATAATAAAGGTGGATAGAAGTCCCGACCTAGATCCTGTCCAGGTACTATTTATAGGAACAAGACCATCCAACATATACCCAGACGCATGGTGTACACTTTACAGGGATACTGTACAGGTTTTTTAAGCCTACGATTGAGAATAAATAAGGGAAAGATCCCTTCTGCATTCATGTTTGAACATAATTGTTTGATACATAATCTCATTTAGCGGTGGAATCAAATCGATCGAAACATTGACTGTTTGACCGAGATTGACATTGTCGGTCCTAGTTTGAAGTAGGATCCAAAGATCTAAGGTGAACCTTAGATTTAGGACATTAATTTAGCACAGTTGTGTTGTCGAAGAAATAGTGACATTTCACCGCATTGAAGTACGCATGTGCATAGCTGTGCATCGCAAAAGTACAATGAAAACATAGATTTCTTTCTTCTTTTTTTTTTTTTCTTTTTTTTTGAATAGACCGACGTGAGTGGTGAGATGCTTCGTCTGATCTATCCATCATTGAGAGGTTGCCTGCTTCGAGGCTTTGGAGCATTTGATGTTCCTGCACATTCTCAAGAAAACGTCAGTCCCTTTTTTGTTTATATAGGTAGTAAATATGTATCCTAAATAACAGAAGGAGAACCAAACTTTTACCTACACTTTTTCATTTTTTAAGATTTATATACTTTTTAGATTTTAGATTTTAGATTTTTTTCTTTTTCTTCATTTTGAGATGGAAGGACGATGCTGTAAATATGTAGATGAACATAAAAATTAGTAGAGATACGCATATATATTATATATATATTTTTTGTATTTTTCCTGATGATTTTTTTTTACTTCTTTTTTGCTTTTCTTCTCCTTTTTTTTTATGCCTTAACAGTGAGACGAAGTAATGGGTCCCATTTTGAGCATAGTCAAACCCGTTCATGTGGTCGGACCTGAGTGAGGTTCAGAATTTTTACCAAGGTCGGAACGTCCATCTCTTTAGATTGAATCAAGTTTTTATCCTTACCTCAAGTCATGCATTTGATGGTGTGGTCTAAAAATCTACCTAATCAGTACCCGATTTGAGCAAACATGAGGGGCCCAGTTGGCGACCATATAATTCAAAATTGTAACCAAGGGAGTAACCGATGACTTTATCTTTTTCTTTTTCAACCTTTTTTACTCAGCACCCAAGACAAATTTTTACCGTGCCCTTTGTTGTCCTCCTTTTTACCCGTAGCGCTGTTTCAGATTTTTACCACATTCATGGGTTTGTGCTCTTTTTACCCCAGGCGTCCTTTCAGGTTTTTGCTTGATCCGCACAAGGCCGCTCTTTTTACCTGTGGCACCCTTTCGGGTTTTCACCATGTCCATTTGGCTTATATATATATTTTCTTTTCATTCATTTTTTCAAAGACCACGGTATGGACATCGATTCCGTCATAATCGGGAGGATGGAGTTCTTTTGTTATCTCTCAGCTTGGCTCATGCTGACTCAATCGAGACTGTGACTGCTTGTGGACCTTGAAGATGACTTTCTTTAGGATGTATCGTGGCCATAGGATAGGATAGGAATTTTGAAGGTATCCTTGATTTTAAAGGTTTTTCTTGATTAGGTTCTAGTTGCCGTAATATCCTTCTTCCTTGGGGGATTTTTACTGTACATGCCGCATGATTTTTCTTCTCTTTTCTTTTCTATTTTTTTTTATTATTTTTACTTTTTTCAGACATCCTCTTTTTAGAATTTTACTTTTCTGATTTATTTTTGGATTTTGATGGTAACTCTTTTTCTCTTTTTTTTTGTCTGGTATATCCTCTTTTGTTATTTTTTTGGGAGGGGGTACGAAAGAAAGGCTAGAGGCTCAAATTGGATAGCAAAGGGTATGAACATTCAGGGATGCTTTTTGGTTACTTGGTTTTGAAATAATGGCCTCTTTTATGGGGTCCTTAATGTGATAGCCCAAATTTTCTAATCTCGAAATTCAGACCATCAAACCACCAATAACGATGATCCCCAATGGAACACTTGGCACATTCACACACACAGCAGAATTCAAAATAGATATATACATATAGCTGTAGAAACCTCCATTTCTATATACACATGAATAAGGACAAAATAATAGTTCTATCCTTATGCAACTCATAAGCCTGATAGAACCAAAATAAATCACCGGTAATGGCCGACCATCTCCTAAACAGTGGTTCACACAAAAATATACGTACTATATTTCATGTATCCAAAGTTCTACAACAAAAATAAATGGCTGGACGTACCAAGCCCTAGTCACAAGATTTCAAAACAATCAGACATCCCCTAAGGGAAGTACTCATTTGGTGAAAGATCTGAATCTTCTTCAGGAATGTAATCAGGGTCTTCCTCACGCCCTGAATCCTCAATTTTTGTATCTACACCTGTGTCTATGACGTATAGTCAAGAGGTGAGTTAATAGTCTAAGCTCAATAGGGGGAATATCAACAACATTCATATCATATTTCAAAGCATAGATTTCATGACTGATTTTAGAAATAAATCTCACATAAAACTAAAATTTCAAGGTGCTTAAATCAAATAAAAACAAAATTTAAACATAAGTTCGGAGTTTGTTTCTTTGTTTCTAATCTCTTGATCGTTTTCGGATTTTACATGCCTTTTCATATCTCATCATGACTCAAAACAATAATTTAAATAGTATCTCATACAAAATATAGTATTGAGAGCCACACATATACCGATGAGAATCCACGAACCATCGTCGTTCAATGAACTAATTTTGGAATACGGAAGCCTCTATGCTATGAGGGCACTTGTGCGGCTAAAGTTTACCATTGGTCGGCACAAATGTATCGATATCCAGCCGTATCAGTATACAATAGGGATTCATTCCACGTGAACCTTAAATTATTATGCAAATTCTAACATATAGTTTAACACCATGTAATGTGCTTATTTTATAGCTAGTTTTGGAACTTAGAATTCAAGGCTTAAACCCGAAGCTCATACTTGAAGTCACACACACACATACGCAAATCACATTCACATTTTGAATCACAAATTGTAGAATTCATGTACAAAGCTCATTTTAAAAGATTCATAATTCAAAGATTTAAATGTATATCGAAATTATCACATTGAATTATCAGTTATTGAATTTCTCCTACCTCATGGCTCACGAAACCACACGAATCACACCAAATGAAGCAAAGATCCTTATGCACACATCCAATTTACAACCTACATTATAATGTATCCAAAGGGCATGAATCAATGCCTAAAGAAACAAACTCATCAAAGTTTCAGAGAAATTTCTCAAAAATATCCAAAATAGCCAAAACTGGCTTAGTCACGTGCGCGATCCCCAAAGTGGCGCGAGCGACTCCCCTGGCACACCCTAGTTGCGCGGCCTCGCTCGAGTGACTATTCCACCTATTTCTTATCCAAAATAGCCTGAGACAGTCGCGTGTGAGAGTTCCAAGTCGCGCGAGCGACTTCTCCCGGCACACTCCCAGTTGAGCAAGCGACTGGTTCCAGTTGATTTCACACCTATTCTGAAGCCTATCTCGCGCGAGAAACCTCATGTCGCACACACGAGATCTAAAGTCGCATGAGCGACTTTCAAAATTTCTGTATTTCTTCCCGAAATCTAATTTTCTTTCTCGTTCCCTTTTGTCCCTTTTTAAACCCACATTAAATGCCTAACCTTTAGGGCAATAATTGCTAAATTTAATCTACAACAAACCACAATTAATCATACCATTCATGTTAAAACCTCCAACAATCTAATCATAAATGATCGATGAGATCTTACCTTTCGATCCAGAACTAGCGGCACTCTCGCCACCCTCATACCATGGGTTTGAAAACCCAACTTCTTAAGGTTGGATCGTGACGCATGCGAAGATCAATTCCTTCCAATGTACACAACCAAATCTCCCCACGCTCTACGGTGATTTCAAGACGGATTCTTCTAAGAAAGGGTTTTATAGAAATGGCTCTCACTCTCTTTAAAAATTGAAATCAACCGCTTCGACAGTCACCTCTCGCGTCAACAATGAGATGGAAGAACGAATTGCATGGTAGATCGCCCACGATCTCGGTCGAGATGCATCAAGGGTCTCATGTGAGGAAAAACTCTCTCTCTCTCTCACTTTTTCTTCTTTCTATTTCCAACAAAAGTAAAGTGAAATGGCTTACTATTCTCTTATACCCTTGACTTGTTTCTATGTGAAGCGCACACACACACATGGGTGTTTGTCAAACGGTTTGGTTCATTTGTGAACCCTAGACACCTAAGCTAGGTGTTATATCTGTAGACTAACAAGTTCAAACGGACCTAGAACAATCCAAATAATTCGTCCAAAAATCCGAAATGGTATCAGGCATCGCAACTGATACGTACATCAAACGGAATATATTGGATTAAAAAATTTGGGGATCTTACATCCGCCCCTCCTTACAAAAATTTTCGTCCTCGAAAATTGTTCACGGAACGTAAAGGCATCTGCCATTACAACATGAAGCCCATTTGTTATGGTTAACACCTACCCACCCGGATTAAACAAAATTCATGTATATAATCCATTAAGAAACCATACATTTTCTACAAAAAAATCATACAGATATTCCTACAAAACTAATCACCATAAAATTGAAAATCCATAACAATGAACTCACAATGAGTTTACGCACCACCAGAATCATAACACTGAATAACGATGTACACAATTATTCATACCACAATGCGAAATAAAACCACATACATCCAATTCAATTAGCCACGACTAATTTAACATGGTACCTGCAACAAACACATCCATAATGATGACACATTGATCATTCACCATGATCTCCCAATTCTATTTATCTTGCAATATCAAAACCACATTCACGTCCAACCATATATTCTCACATTCCACATGATTTATTTGGCATTATTCACATCTATGACACCCCATAAAAATTTATGGATGGCACCTGCACAAATTCATCCACTACTATGTAATTATGCTAGACATAATGTAGGTATGCACGCACATAACTACTAAGCAATGAAACCATATTCCACCTATTCACAATCATATTAACCAAGCCAATTATACAAAAACTATTCAAAATTTTAAACTATTTTCATCCGAACTAAACATCATCTCGTCAATTAATTACAACTTTCACCAAATTTTCCAACCATTGTTTAAAAATAAATTCTTTCACACTGAATACAAAATTAATTCCCTTGACCCGAGTCCTCGACTAGTCCTCCTCATCACCTGGTTGATCGGTGTCATCACCTGCTCCACCTGATTCAGAGCTAGACGAGTTTGGCATGTACGCTCGTGCCGCTACCATGCACTGTAAGTAATCGGATGGGTACATGTGTGACTGCCCAGATTTCTGCGCCCAAAGATCCGTGCCATCAGGATCATGCTCTGGATGATCCCCAGGACAAATCACAGTGTCTGCTCGTATAGCAAAAATTAGAGTAGACACCGTCCAACAGTGACAGATTGAGTCATCATATAAGGCCTTAAATGAAAGAAGAAATGAACGAACGCATGTATATATATATATATCTCAAAAGAATATATATCTTTAAAAAGGAACCAAGAAGAACCACTGGTGATAGACATCCATCACCCAAAACAATGGTTCCTAATAGTAGTTCCTATAGAATGTATAATAATACAAGTAAACAAACATCTATAATAATAAATACAGATGGTGGTCATCAGGCACACAATAATCTAGAGTATAGTAAACAAAAACCCAAAATACAAAACTAATATACCCAGGCTAAGGGTAAAACTCGTCCGCCTAGATATCAGTCTCCTCGTCCTCGGCCTCAGCCTCTGTCTCTGGCTGGTAGTCCGGGTCGCTCTCGGTACCGGGAGCCCTAGCCTCAGAACCTATAATTGTTATAGAAAATAGGGTGAGCTACATCTAAGCTCAGTAGAAGAATCACAACTAAAATTATATTGAACATGTAAGACATGATTTGCAGGTAGTATCTCAAAATAGAAAATCAAAACAGAATATGTAGTCAGGACAATTCATATGACATGTATTGAGTTTTCAAAGCACAGAATAGATGCTATTAGTATATAATTTGTGACTTAAATCATGCATAATTCTAACTTAAGAAACTCCCGTGAATATATAGCACGTGGTAATTAGGTGTATGCTGATAGGAAACCCCAACCAATCGTTGTTCATATGAATAATTTTCAGAGTGCAACAATGCCTCATCTACGGAGTGCAACTGTGGCGAGGGATTATCAAAGCAGATGCACGATTGTGTCAAGGCACGAATATACCACCGAGTCGATGGGGATCATCTGGATTAAATACTTAAAATCACATACACACATGACCTCAAGAATCAGATATCAGAAATCAGAAACAGGCTTCATAATACAGAAATCAGAATGCAGGAATCAGGATACAGATGTGAAGGAATCATGAAATCATATTCAAATACATTTTTAGGTTAGATTTCTCCTACCTCAAGTCAGACCTTTCTAAGCAAATCCAAAGCTTTTTAAGGCATCACAGTATGATTCTAGACCATAAACATAATATACTAAGTGTCAGACATGTCAGGAAACTAACTGGCATAGTATTCTGTAGTGTTTTGTCCCCAAAACTAAAACAACAGAAAAACAGGGGTGATTGATTGATCAATGTCCTTGCTTGATCGATCAATCCATCACCTTGATCGATCAATGTCCTTATTGTTCGATCAATCGTTCAAATTACTCACACGTGTTAAAAGGGATTTGATCGATCAACACCCTTGTTTGATCGATCAATCCACAACTTTGATCGATCAAAACCTCAATTGATCGATCAATACCTTCCTTAAATCCACAAACCACAAATGGGATTTGATCGATCAATCCATAAATTTGATTGCTCATATTGATCGATCAATCCAGAAAAATTCAAATTTCCCTCTTCCCGTTCTCACACTATTCTTATACAATTTGATCGATCAATGTCCAAATTGATTGATCAATCCTTGCCATTGATCGATCAATGTCCTCATTGATAGATCATTTTAGTCTTTGATCAATCATTTCACTGTGATCGATCAACCCCTCTAATTGATTGATCAATGCTAAATTTGATCGATCAACCTTCAGATTTGATGGATCAAATGCCAATTTGATCGATCAATGCCCATCGGGCATCTAACTTTCAGAAAATACTCCACTATTCTCATTAATTCCTTAAAAAAATTGATCGATCAATCCCGGTATTGATCGATCAATTCACTGCCTTGATCGATCAATAATGACAGTTTTTTTGTCATTAATGGCGATCACCATTTTGACCTATTTTGACCCTTTACCTTTAATGGTTTCCAACAACTATTCTTACACATCTATTCTATGCATTTATGAGGCTTAACCTCCACCCTTTTTAATCTTAAAGCTTACCTCTTTGAAGTCCCTTGTGGAATCTCGGCAAAGCGATTCGAAGAGGGTTTCAGATCTAAAATCCCAGATCGTCGCTATCGCAAGCCGGAATAGTAGGTGCTTGGCTCCATTTCGACACACAGTGACAACACATGTCCTTGCAAAATAGATCGACGTAACGACGTCATTTTCACGCTCTCCAATCGAGCAATCACTGACCGAGGGTTCTTTCACTACTGTGGTTTCTCAAAGCAACCACCTAAAAACCATAACCTAGCTACAAACTTTCAAGAAGCAAGAAGGAGAAGATGAAAGGTGATCATTCCAACCCTCTTCCTTTTCTTATAACCTAAGAAACAAAAATATCTTTGATATTTCTATTTTTTTCCTAAACTTAAGCTCCGGTGTGGAGCACCTACACGGTCTCTATGGCGTAACATGCCGCATCAACGTCTTACAAGCCTCAGACTTACACACGAAGTTGCACATGACTTCATCTAACAATGGGTGAATATTATTTTCAATAATATTAATTTAGAAATTTTAAATCTGTCTCGATTTCCATGCTGGGCATGCTTATCGAGGCATTCGAGTTATGTTTAGAATTTTAGGGTCATTACATTATCCCTCCCTTAGGAATTTTCATCCTCGAAAATGTCAGGTAGGTGTGGTCAGGTGACAGGTGTGTCCTAAGGCCAACATGCATAGTAAAGCAGAACGAGCAGAAGAATTCAACAGGAAGTAAATATGCACATGAACAGAAATGATATGGAAGCAAAATAAATAAATATACATATATAAGTATGTAAAGAACAACATGTAATAGTATAGTAGGTACCTGCCGGGACGTCAAAAGGTCTGGCCTTGTCAGGGGCAGGTCTGTTGGGGCGAGGTGATTGGGTACTGTAGTCGCGAGGATCCACGGTATGCTGACGGGCATGAGCGATCATCGACGTCGACGTGGTAGCGTACAAGTGCTGCATCACGAGCTCGTGCATGCCCTCATGGTAATCCAGTCGGCGATGAACCTGACGCTGGAACTCCTCCATCCCGTCCAGTTGCTCGTGGATACGTCGGTTGCCCTCAATGAGCTCACGAAGCATCGCTTCCATGTCCACGGTGGAAGGAGCAGGTCCACGCGACGTAGAGGCACGGGCAGGTCGGTGGATAGGGGTAGGTCGAGGAGATACCAACGGTCAAGGTGGCTTATCAGGCTGGGCCTCCCCCTCACCAGGAACTCTCTCTGGTTACTCGGTGCCCTCCTCAATAGCAGGCGGAGCCGACTCTACACCTTCTGGAACTGAAGGAACCTCCTCCTCTCCCTCAGGCAACCGTTTGACCAAAAGGTTATAACTCTTGGTCCAGTCTTTTAATTGAAACACCTTCGTGTTATTGGTCATCCGAGGCTCATCGGGAGCTAAACTATATTGCTCTCGCAATGCAATATATTGCTCCACCATCTTTGTGATTAGGAGAGTATAGGGTATCTGTTTCTTGGACCCGGTCTTAGTTTTCTCAGACATCAGGTCCTTGGTGTTCATCAGGCCATTTATGACCAAATCCGCAATAGAGAATGTGACAGCCTGGATTTTGACACCCCGAAACCCGTGCCATCAGCACGATCCTCCAGGCCGTGCCCCAAAACTTAGCATAAAACATTGGTATAACAAGCACAATTTAACAAATAAGGCAATTAATCTCATAAAGCGAAAAATGTTAATATGCCCAACTGGCATATGCAAAAGACAGTTCTACCTTCATGCTACTGCATGAACAGAGAACCGATTCGAACCATCGGTGATAATCAGATCACCCCAGATGGTTCGCCAAAAGAATAATCCAGTTTAATTACATTATTTCAACAAAATAAAGGTTTGACATATCAAGCCGCACTAATATGCTCACAAATTGACTCTCTATCAAAGTACACAGCAGAGTCACCTAGAAGAAGTCCTCAGGTGGAGGCTCCAACTCGTCTCCAGGTACGTAATCCGAATCCCCCAGATCTACATCTCCCAAAGCCTCAACTGCTGCTATCAGTGGACCTGCGACGTATAGTCTAAAGGGTGAGCTACATCCTAGCTCAATTGGGAACAAACACAATGAACATATAAGTTAAGACTCACATATATTCCATGATACTCTAAGCATGATGTGTCTATGCTTTTGAAAGAAAACAATTTAAATCTGATGAATTTACATTCAAGTTTACTGGTTATTAGCATGTCTTACTTTACTGTTGATTTATCATGAATGACACTGAACAGGCCTAAAGCAAAACTTAAATCTTCAACTTAAGTAATCCCCGAGCAATATGGCATCAAGCCCCGATGAGATACTCTTCATCGTCATCTAATTAGACAGTTGTAAAAATGTATTCTCTGAGAATACGACCCAAGACCCTTTCTCACTAGGCGGCGGGGTTAAATATCACACAACATCCCTGGGATGTACTTACGGTTATGGATAAACCTCCGTACTAGTGTACGGATTTGCCGCCGTACCAGTCACGGATATCCTGCCGCGTCAGTCGTGGGTATCCCGTCACGTCGGTGGGGTATCCTATCAAACCTCAAATAACAAAAATAACATGTGCTTTACATATAGTTGTTCACTGTGTAAGTGTTCTATCTTATATCAGTTAGGCCTCAACAGTAATTATTCAATCCTATGTATACATCCCTGGGATGTATACATACCCGCATCACACCTGATGCCTTTATTACTTTCTCATCCCCTGGGGATGTCTCAATCTCATTAGATTTACATGTTCTTAATTACTTGCATCACACAGATGCCTTTATCACGTTCTTGGTGTCACACACACACCCATTTTCACAAAGCTTTTCTCAATTTAAAAATAACTTCAATTTGATAATTATATCACTACATTCATGCTCTTAAAATTAAAGTACATGTTCAAGGTGTTCCCTACCTCAAGTCTTTGAATTTCCCAGCATCAAGGTCCCACGCGGCTCCTTGTTCTCATGATCACACGTACCACCTATGGTACAACATAACACATGTAACTCATCACTAAAGATATAACAAAGAAGGTCCAAGACCCTCCGAGAATCTCAAAGCCAAACTATGAAGTCAAACAAAATTGTCAAAGTCGATTAATCGATTCTCAAAATCGATTAATAGAAAACCAAATCGATTAATCGATTCCCAAAATTGATTAATCGAGATTTAAATTCGATTAATCAATCCCAAATCGATTGATCGAAGTCTCTAACTTAATGAAGTCGATTCTCAACTTGAGTAATCGAAATCACAAAATTGATTAATCGAAATTCGAAATCGATTAATCAAAATTCCAATTCGATTAGTCGATTTCCCCAGGTTACTTCCCTCCAACCACTAGAGGTACCTAGTCGATTAGTCGATTTCCAAATCGACTAATCGAAAATTCAAATCGATTAATTGAAAACAATTTCGATTAATCAAAATCGGGCTTACCTGACTTTTCAACTTCCAGACCAAAATCGATTAATCGAACTCCCATTTGGATTAATCGATTTGGTCAGATTCAGCCCCCTCTCGAGCTGATCTTCCAAATCCTCTTCAGCCTATTTTTCTTTCTTTCTCTAAGCCTTTATCCTATGATTTTAAGTATTCTTGATTACAGTTAAACTCCTACAATCTATGCATTTAATTCAACAAAATTTACCTCAATCAAATCCCAATTTGATTAGATCTAGAGGTTGGAATAGCTAGGGTTCTAGCCTTAGCTCTAAAGGATCCTTCACGTTAAATTCGGCTTTAAATACTCGAATCCCTCTCCCTTGACTTGCATTTACTCCTTGCTTAACAACTCTCTTTACTTCTCTCTCTCTCTCTCTCTTCTTAATTCTCTTCAACAACCTAAAACAATGAAGTTAGGGTTCTTTAAACCCTTATATCCCTACTCTCTTTGTGTTGAGCACATACACCTCGATAGGTGTATGTGACTCCAGATTTACACTACACTCCACCTACTTACCTCATATTCACATCATATCCGTTCATCACTTCTCGAGTCAACTAGTGAACTCCTACTTGGTCAAACTTATGACCAGTCGGGCACGGATCTCGAGGTCATCGTCTAACGTAAATTTTTAGGATATTATAGAGAACCAACGATTCTCAAAAGCTGAAAACAGCGCCTGCTACGCAATATCGATCCGCGCAAACTTGTGTAGAAATGGGTTGAGGGCACACTTGATATATGTATCAAGCATCCACAACCGGTCAGGTAATTGGGTACGTGTAATGGATTGCCCTAATCCATGCTAACCCTGGGTCATTTTGGTGACGACGTCATGAAATGGGATGTCCTTGATGTAGGGTGGTGCCAAGCCACATGTCTCAACATACACCGACGTGTACCGTAGGCCGCCGCGACATAAAACTAGTTGAATTTATATTCAAACCCATCAATCGAGATGACGAGTTAGTGTCGGCTGTCGCCCCTATAGAGATTCTGGAAAAAGAGCCGCATGATACGAGGACAATAGTGATCGTGAAACAGCTCGAGTAAGGGGTTCAACCCTAGCTTTGTGATGTAATCAATGGCCCAAGTCATCTCGGGCCGATCCTCACAAAGCATAGAGGCGAAAACATATTCAGGAAGGAAAGTTTTGGAAGCCTACCATGGGTTTGGGACTTCGCGTAGGATTTGGGTCGGTTGGGGTTTTAAACAGGTGGAACCGCGTTCACAACAGGTGCCACAGGTGGCACGATGGGTTGGGCGACGGGTTCAGGTGGTGGTACGGAAGGATGAACCCGAGATGTAGGGATCTTATGCGAGGCATTCTTGGTCCTCGGTCCCATAGCTCAAAAATCCCAAATTTTAAACACAACGCAAATGAAGAGGAAAGGGAGGGTTTTACCGAGTGAGCCGAACACGAGCCGAGCAAAATACACGCTGGAAGGAGGTCAGGTGCCGAAAATCACCCCCTAAAAATCGCTTGAACTCAAAAGCAAGGAAACCTCTTTGAACGATTGAAACTCTGATCGTGCAAATAAGGAAAATAAAACTCCAAGCGTTACTTAAAATGATGGGATTGATCGATCAATGCTCAAATTGATCGATCAATTCATAAGTTAAAATGCCCTAACCCGATAGCCTTAATCGATCAATATCCTTGCTGATCGATCAATTTCCAAATTTGATCGATCAATGCTCACTAATTGATCGATCAATACTGAAGTTCAAGGCCTTTGCTCGATAGCCTTGATCGATCAATGCACCTCCATTGATCGATCAATCAACAAAATTGATCGATCAAAGTTTAAATTTGATCGATCAATCACTAAAATTGAGTGCCAATTTCCAAATACAATTGATCGATCAATCCCATGTTGATCGATCAAAACCTCAATTGATCGATCAATTCACTAAATTGATCGATCAAACATGACAACAAAGTGATTTCTTATCATAAAACCTTCCTTAAAGCAAATGAGTTACATTTGAAAATTTAGGACCTTACATACCTCAAAAACCGCACCCATACAAGTAGAATATACTAGTCAATATATTCCTACATGCATACCATAGACATACCATCACAATAATAAACTCAAACAAAAATTGTGAAAAGTACCTTCCACGTCAGGTAAATAAATGTGGGTACTGCTCGCGGATCTCAGCGGCGCGCTCCCAAGTAGTTTCCGAAGCTGAATGACTATGCCACTTTATGAGCATAGGTATACTAATTATATTAATTAAAGCAATAGAACTACTTGGATTGAAATTCTAGTTAAAGAAAATAGACTGATTTTACTAAAATTCCTGTTAAAAACAAGTAAGCTACTTTTTTGTGATTTTTGGTTAGAATAATGGAACCGATTTTAGTAATCCTAATTAGAGCAAGGAATTAACTTTACTAGAAACTCTGGTTAAAGCAAGTAAATTAAGTTTACTAACATCTGAGAAAAACAATAAGGCTGATTATGGTAAAATCTAATTAAAACAACGAATATAACTATACTAGAATTATCTAATTAAAATAAAGGAACTAATTTTATTAGAATTCTAATCAAAGTAATTATTCTAAGGATTTAATTAAAATAAAGCATGTAAATTAATTATACTAAAAATCTAGAAAAGGTATTTTCTAATCCTAATTAAAGCAACAAAATAATTCTAAAAAGGAGTTTTGGGCCCGCTATGCTAAGGAGGATTGGCCTCGTTCCCGAGAGTGCAACCGAAGGATTTTTAATGATCCTGTCGCGACGATGCGCTACTGGGATCTAAGCTTAGACTTAGCTATTATATTAGTAATTAATATAACTAACTATTAATAGAACTATATATAGTATTTTGTTTTGATTTCAAATAATTATTGAATATTGAATCGATAAATTATATAATTTACATATATTATGTAATCGAGAATATTTTGATTCTATCAATTTTGAATATTTTAATTTTCATTAGAATTTCTCTTATAAAATTATAGAGTCGCCACCCCGAGCTTTTGGTGTCCCGGGAAATCTAGATCATTTTATAAATACTAAAGTGTCACAAATATGACTATGAATCCAGTCTACGCCAAAGGCTATTGGGTAGAGGCTTCAGTTATCGATCAGGAAGGTATTAGGCACCCGATCAACCCACTCGTAAGCGGTCTCTACTATGACTGGGTCTATGTGGGGTTGGTTTATATATATATATATATATATATATATATATATATATATATATATATATATATATATATATATATATATATATAAAGAAGCAAAATGAGCGGCACTTCCCCTATTGAGCCCTTCTCGCTTGCTGAAATTTGGACAGTGTAATGGCTCAATTCTAGGATAGAGAAAAAGCAAATAAGGTAGAGGAATAGAGGAGAGAGCCGGAGCCCTCAGGCCCTTAAGCTTGTAGCACCAATGTGGGCCTTCGCGTTGATGTGTCTTGGATGAGCTTCCGATAGCAAATGGGTTGAAGGATGGGTTTGAATCTCTAAGGTTTGGTAGCTAAGAGGTAAGAGAAGAAGGCTAGGGGCTAGTTCTAGCTAGATCTCAAGGATTGATGGTGGAAAATGAGGTCTAAAGGCTGAACTAGGGTGCTAGAATTTTAATAGACAAATTATAAAAGGGGAGGAGAGGAATAGTTAAAACCTTTTCTCTCTTTTAAATTTTTTTTCAAGCCATTTACAAGGGGGGTGCCTCTCTATTTATAGAAAAAGAGAGGGTTAGGGGGTACTTAAAAGCTAATTAGGGTTAACAATTAGGTAATGGACAATCTAAGGTTTTTGGGCTTTTTTAGAGCTTGGAGAAGAGGGATTTGGGTTTAATGATAGATGATAGGGTGGTGACTTGAATGACAAAAGGGAGATAACCTAAGCTAATAGGGTCACTAGGGTCCTAAAGAAACACACCCCAGGTTTTGGGATGGTCCACAAGTCAAACCTCCAATGTCAATTTTGGCCATTTTTTAAAGGAAAATCAGGCTCAAACTGTTGGAAGTTGAAGACCCGCAAGGGCCCAGTCCGGTTTTGCAATTTCCTACATAAATTTATGATATTCATTTCGCCATAATTTTTTATGTATAACTCTGATTGAGGTAATTTTTAGCTTGTTGAAAAGCTGGGGAAGTCCTCTTCAAATGGTATATAACTCAGCTTTAAAAGAGGTTTGTGTAAATTTTGGCACTGCTCTCTTTAACCATTGCTCAGGAAAGTTCAAAGCTGGCTCTATGAGTTCGATTTTACAATTTTCTATACAAATCTGTGATCTTCATTTTGCCATAACTTTTGATATATAACTCTAAATTAGCCAATTATTAGCTTGTTGGAAAGATGAGAAGCTCTACTTTCTAATGGTATATGCCTTATGTTGGGAAACTATCTATAAAAACTTTGACACTCTTCTTTCTAACCACTATTCAGGAGGGTTCAAATCGAGCCCATGAATAGTTCTAATAGGTCTGGGAAGGCTATGGTTGATTTATAAGGGTTTAGAATGATTCCCAAGGGTTTGAGAAATGCTTTCAGAAGCTCGAGGGTACACTTTTCTCGAAGTATGTGCTGATCGGGTCTTGGGCTAAATTTGAGTGTCTACAGATGCCCTTCTTTGATATTCAATCACTAATGATCGAATGCCAAAGAAAAGAGGTATCCGAAGAGGCCCAAGGCATTACTGATGGGTCTGCTGCATTCAGAACGAACTTTAAACATCAGATGAGTAACATGGTGAGAAAACAAAAACCCTATATGTCGAGAAACACGGTCGTTTCTTAAGGTAATCGGTTCCCAAGCGCTTAGCGACATTACTATACATAACGGAGATGGAAAATGAGTTACGAAAGCCCAATAGCTAAGAAAAATGGTCGCTTCTCGAGATGCTTTGGAAGAGTTTGATGTTCAAGATTCAATCCGAATGCAACAGCTTCTTAAGTAAGGAAGGTGATCGACCCACATTCAAAGATAGACGCAAATCAAGTATGCAAGATTCTACAATTTGTGTCCAATCACATGAGGCATTGACCGCCTCATCTGACTGGTCACGGGTGTCCCTACTTGAAGTAGGGTTCGAGGTATTTGGGTGAACCTATTGATCCCAAAGTTTATTTAGCACGACTACTCGAGCAGAACGAATAGATGTTGCAACGCTTTTTGGGAGTGCGTGTTGTCTTTTCAAAGCATATTTTTTGTTATTTTATGTGGAACATTTTTTTCCTTTTTAGTGTTTATCATTCTATATGATTTTGTAGATTTTGAGTTATTATTTTATGTGATTTTTTTTTATATTTTAAGTTATCATTCTATGTGATTTTATCACTTTATTATTTTTGGGATTTTCTTTATTATTTTATGTGTTTTTTGTTTTCAAAGTTATTATTTTATGTGAAATTTGGTTTTTCAAAACTATCATTTTATGGGATTTTTGGTTTTTCAAAGCTGTCATTTTATGTGATTTTTTTTTTTTGGGGGTTTTCAGAGCTATCATTTTATGGGATTTTTGGTTTTTCAAAGCTATCATTTTATGTAATTATTTTTTTTCATTTTTCAAAGCCTTATATGCCCGAGACAATCCAGATTCCCTCTCTTTTCTTTTTGGCTTGGCCTTCTTGACTGATTCTTTTTCTCCTTGCTTTCCCAAGGGCAGGTCCATCAACATATTGAATTTTATATTCTTGAGAGACCTTTGTACATCTATGGACCCGCTTTCCAACCCTCCCTTATATGGAGGGCCCGAAAACAATTTACTCATTTCGTTGGGCTTGGGGCCCAATTTTCTTATAAGTTGGCTTAGGAGCTTGAACGAGAGTGAGCTTGTTGAATTGGAACGGCTTGGGCTATCACATCTTCCCTTCTTTCTTGATGTTCCTCTACGGTGGGACCTACTTCGTGCGGCAACCTCTTTTTGGGATACCAATGCGCATGTGTTCCATTTTGGGAAGCGGGAGCTAACTCCGTGCGGCAACCCTTGAGGAGTTATCCAATTTATCTGGCTTGAAGCTTCACAGAGGCCTCGCAAGAGTCATGCCGAAGTCGGGCTACTCTAAATCTGTTCACCTTACCCTCGATTTGAAGAAATTTGAGTATGAGAAAAGTTTCGTTGGGGGGCCCACAAGGTGTTCAATCAAATTCCTCAAAGAACTTTTCAGTGACGAAAGTCATCAAAAATTACCGGTTAGGAACATCTTCAATGTGAAAGTCTTTGCTCTCGGTCTCATCTCGGAAGTACTTTTCTTTACTAGGGGAGAGAGCTTCTCTCTGGCTCTTTGTGATGTTTTGATCGAATTGGCAGAGGGCCGATCAATGATGCATTTGGTCCTTGCTGAACTATATCGATGTCTTGATGTGTTTGCTCTAGGGAACCTCAGGGGATGTCCTTTGCTGCTTCAAGTTTAGTTAGGTGAGCATCTCTCTATCTTGAGACCCGTGCCACGCTTTTATATTGCTCAAGGTGAGGTGGCTTAATGCTTTTCGGGTAGGTGTCACTTGCTTCCGTAGGGCGATTCGTCAGCTTTAAAGCTTTGGTTGACTGATGCCGAGCTGATATGAAGGCTTCCTTAGTTAGACCGGACCTTCCCAATAGTTCGTTCCAGAGACCATAAGGGCATCACCCTTCTAGGATTGACTGGCAGCACCTTCGATTTCTCATTTCGAGTGTTGCGTCAGTTTAGCTACTCTCAGCAGTGCCTTGTGTGACAAAGCCCCCTCTATGTGACTTGATCTTTTCTAGGGGGTCATCCGGGGACATAGATCAGATTGCTGCTCTTTGGGAGATGCATCAATCGATGCTGATGTGCGATATGGAGCAGGGAGATCTAGTTCAGTCTTCCCCTGAGTATGAGGCTTGGTTATTGGCCGAGCATCCTGTTGTTGATCATCTGGATTAGCCGGAGAGTGTTGATACAGGAGGTCCCTGGCCTAAGAAGGAGATGGCACTCCAAGCCCATATTGAGTTGTTGACCGATGAGAAGAGGGTCCTGCATGAGCTTTTAGCGTAAGAGAAAGTTAGAGAAGGGATAGCAGAGAGCGAGGTCCTTCGTTTGAAGGGATCTTTAAGTGTTGCCCTTAGAGCCGTTGATGCTTCTCAGAAGAGGTGTAAGAGCTTGCATGGACATTTGTTGACCGAGCGGAATTTTTGAGAGGATGGTTTTCGTACTGAGATTAGTGCCTTGAAGCATGAGCTGGGTCGTTGATTTCCTTCTTGCACATATAACTTTTTGCCCATATCAGATACACAGAAAAGGGGCATAAGAAACCGCTTTACAAATACACACATCTTTTTGGTATACATATTTATCTTATATTTTTATATTTTCTACTTTTTGTAAAAAGGAAAGAAAGAAAGAAAGCTAGACATCACACCGGCTATTTTTTGGGATGTGATGTAAGCGATGCATTTTTAAAGAAAAGGGAAATCTATTATATTTACACAGACTTTTTTGTTGTTCTTTTGTTTTCCTCTCTTTTTTTTTTGATTAATGGGTTGCTTTAACAAAGAGGGCTTTCCACCCTGTTCTTTATTTCTCTTTTTGTTTGGTTTGATGCCTTAATCACTGGGTGAGATTTCGGGTCCCCTTTTGAGCATGGTCGAACCCCTGAGGGAGTTTCAGCAGCCTCACCAAGATTGGAACGTCAATCCCTTTGGGCTAAGTCAAACCTTTCTCCTTACCTTGTGTCATACGTTTGACGGAGCCGTTTCACAAAGACAATTCTGGTCGGGGTCCGATTTGAACTAGCATGAGCGTCCCAAAAAATGGGATCAAGGAGAGTAACCAAGAGGGCTCCTCAAACATCAATTCTTCTCAATCAGTTCAAACCTTTCTTTTCTTTTTAATTTTTTAATCCTTTTTTACTCACAACGCCCAAGGTGGGTTCGTCGTGCCCTTTTTGCCCTCTTTTTACCCGTGGTGCCCTTTCGGATTTTCACCACGTCCATGGGTTTAGCTCTCTTACGCCAAGCGCCCTTTCGAGTCCACACAAACTCGTTGTTTTTATCCGTAGTGCCCTTTCGGGTTTTCACCATGCCCATCTTGCTTTGAGCTTTTTTTTTTTAAATTTCATTATCAAAAGCCACGACATATACGTCGATTCCTTCATAGCCGGCTAGATGGGGTTCTGGTGTCGTCTCACAACTCGGCTCGCCTTGACTTAACAGATACTATGATTGCTTGTGAACCTAAAAAGAGGGCTTTCTTTAAGGTGTAGCTTGGCTATAGGTTAGGTTAGGATTTGAAGGCGTGCTGGGCTAAAAGAGTTTCCTTGATGCGGCTTCAGTTTTTCACAACACACTTCTTCCTTAGGAGATTTTTACTGTACAAGCCCCCCATGATTCTTTTTTCTTTATTTTATTTTAGGCAATCTCTTTTTAAGGTTTTACTTTTTCAATTTTTTTGGATTTCGATGGTAACTTTACTTCCCATTTTTTGTATATGTACACATTTTTTTTTTGGGGAAGGGGTTTATTGAAAGAAAGGCCCAGGCTCGAATGGGGTAGCAAAGGATATTATTATTTTTAGGGATGCTTTTTGGCTACTGTACTTAGAATGATGGCCTCTTTTGGGTGGTTCTTAAGCAGTCACATATCTGTTTTACCAAGACTTACCTTGTCATGATAGACTAAGAGTAGAACCGTTGGACGTATCCAGCATTGATGGGCTTAGGAAGGTGATCTCCATCCATGGTGGCGAGGCGGATGGCGTATCCTGGTAGCACTTCTCGGACGACGTAAGGTCCCTCCCAGTTCGGGTTGAATTTTCCTTTCGGATCGGTGTGGAGGGATGGGAAGATCTTCATCAACACAGTGTCTCCTACCTTTAGATCTCGACCGCGGACACGCTTATTGTAAGCACGTGCGATTCGCCCCTGGTAAACTTGAGTATGACATAAGGCAAGGAGTCTTCTCTCGTCTAGTAGATTCAATTGTTTAAAGCGAGATCTCTCTCTCTCTACTTTGGGTAAGCCTGATTCCATGAGAATTCGGAGCAAGGATACTTCAACCTCCACCGGTAGGACGGCCTCGGTTCCGTACACAAGGGAGAGTGGTGTTGCCCCTATAGCGGTATGGATCGACATTCTGTAGGCCCACAAAGCAAATGATAGTATTTCGCTCCAATCTCGGTAAGTGACGACCATCTTCTCTAGGATGCAGACGACCGTCTTGTTCGCAACTTCCATAGCCCCATTAGTTTGAGGCCGATAGGGTGACGATCGATGGTGTTTGATCTTGTACTACTCGCATAAGGCTCAAATGTGCTTATTCACAAAGTTTGTGCCATTGTCCATGATGATATCCTTGGGTATCCCAAATCGGAACATTGGGATACCCAAGGATATTGTTCTTGAGAAACTTCTCAACGTGACTGGTCGTGATGCTGGCATATGATGCTACTTCTACCCACTTGGGGAAGTATTCAATGGCGACGGGGATTAATCGATGTCTATTTGATGCTTTTGGATTAATCATTCCAACGACGTCAAGGCCCCAGGTAGCAAATGGCCAAGGAGTGGTCATGCAGTGAAGATCGATGGCAGGAGCGTATATTAGATAGGAGTGTTTCTGACACTTGTAGCAGTTTTGAACATGTTTGTAGCAATCTGATTCCATAGTGGTCCAAAAATATCCCTACCGTAAAATTTTATTGACAAGCATGTGACCGCTGACGTGGGCTCCGCATACTCCCTCGTGGATCTCCTTCATAATATTGATCGCTTCACTTTCTGTAAGGCACCTGAGCAAGATGTTATTGTAGGATCGCTTGTAAAGGCATTCCCCACAAATGACGTAGCCTGCTGCTAAATGTTGAATGGTTCGTCGATTCGTCTTGGATGCACCTTCAGAGAAAGTTACTATCTCAAGGAAATTCTTGATATCTGAGAATCAAGGTGGCTCATCATCAAGCTTTGCAGGTTCCTCAATCTGGAGGCAGAAAGCTGGCTTATTTATTTGCTCGATCATGATTAGCTTCATCTCAGCACCAAACGGGATTTCTATCATTGATGCCAACATCGCTAGTGCATCGGCAAAGTGATTCCTTATCCGGGGGACATATGAGAATGTCACGTCTTTGAAGCAGGCTATTAGATCCTCAAGGTGCTCATGGTAAGGGATCAGTTTCTCATCTTTCATCTTCTAATCTCCATTCATCTGACATATGACCAACTGCGAATCGCCGAATGCTCAGAGGTAAGTTATATTCAAATCAAGAGCCGCCTACAAACCGGTAGCACAAGCTTCGTACTCAGCCATGTTGTTCGTACATGGAAAGTTGAGCTTGATGGAGACTAGTACATGGGATCCTTTTGGCGAAATTAAAATGGCGCCAACTCCCTGACCCTCAACATTTGTTGCCCCGTCAAAATGCATTACCCAAGATTCTTCTGCTTCTTCTGTATTGTCTTCCGTCATGAATAGGATGTCCTCATCGGGGAACTCGGTTCTCAAAGGTTCATAATCTGGCAAAGGATTGCAGCAAGATGATCAGTGAGTGTCTGTCCCTTGATCGGCTTTTGAGTGACGTAGGTGATGTCAAACTCAGATAACAAGAGTTGCCATCGTGCAATCCGCCCAGTGAGAGCCGACTTTTCGAATAAGTATTTCAACAGGTCCATTCAGGCCAAAAGTAGAATGACTTGAGATAACAAGTAATGGCAGAGCCTCTTAGTAGCCCATACAAGAGCCAGGCACGCTTTCTCCAGATGAGAATATCGTGTTTCATAATCAATAAACTTCTTGCTCAAATAGTAGATGGCCTGCTCTCTTCTTTCCATCTCGTCATGCTGCCCTAAGACGCATCCTATCGAAACTTTCGTCGTGGAGAGATACATGAAGAGTGGTCTCCCCGGCTCGGGTGGTTCCAAAGCAGGTGGGTTAAGGAGGTAGCTTTTGATTTTATCAAACACTTCCTAACAATCATCATTCCATTCAACGGGTGAGTTGTTCCGAAGTAGCTTGAAGATCGGCGTGCAGATTGGAGTTAGTTGCGTAATGAACCAACTGATATATTGTATTCTGCCTAAGAACCCTCTAGTCTCTTTCTCAGTAGACGGCAGTGACATTTTTGTATAGCTTTGAGTTTGACGAGGTCGACCTCGATCCCTCTTCTGTTAACAATGAATCCTAATAATTTTTCGGACATAACCTGTACTTTCTCAGCCTCTCAAACAAATTTTGGAGGTTTACCAAGTGATCGCCTCGCTCCAGTGACTTGGCTATCATTTCATCGACATATACTTCAATCTCTCAGTGCATTATGCCATGAAATAGTGTAGTCATAGCTCTCTGGTACGTTGCACCGGTGTGCTTTAGCCCAAACGATATGACTCGATAGCAAAAGATTCCCCAAGGGTGATGAACGCAATCTTTTCTTGATCTGCCTCTACCATCTTTATCTGATTGTATCAGAAGAATCCGTCCATAAAAGAAAGCATCCTGTGCTTAGCGGTATTATCGACCTAGATGTCGATGTGCGGCAATGGGGAATCATCCTTCGGGTTCGCTTTGTTCAAATTTCAGAAATCGATGCACATGTAGACCTTTCCATCTTTCTTTGGCACATGCACAATATTAGCTAGCCACTGTAGGTATTTGGATACCATGAGAAACCTCGCGTCACACTGCTTGATGACCTCGTCCTTGACTTTCAGCATCCACTCAGGTCGGAGACGTCTCAGCTTTTGCTTAACCGACTTCATATCAGGGTAGAGAGGCAACTCGTGCTCGACCAAATCAGTGTCCAGACCAGGGATGTCCTCGTAAGACCAGGCAAAAATATCTTGGTATGACCGAAGGAAATCGATCATGCTTTTTCTTTCTTCGGGAGACAGCGACATTTCAATCTTGGTGATTCTGGGAATCTCCTCAATTCCTAGATTAATGTCCTCAGTTTCTTCGAAAATGGGGGTAGGGCCATGCTCAAATTCAGAAAATCAATCAAGGAGCTTATTGGGGAGCTCTTCCAAAGGGATATCCTCGTCCAGACTCATAATACCTACCTCTCCTTGTATTTTTACAGGGAAGGGGTCGATTTTACATGGGATGGGTATTTCAATTAAGGTGTCTTTTTGTGAGACTTTATTTGGAATTTTAAATGACAATATTTTTAGACTTTGTATTTTTTTGATGTTTTTGGAATTTTTATTTTCTTCAATGTTTTTGAGTTTTTATATTTTTTTTATGTTTTTGAGATTTTTATTTTCTTCGGAGATGGACCCTTGGTAGCGCGAGTCTGTGTATATACAAGGTATTGCTTGCCAAGGGCTTATCTTACTTTTTATAGGTTATTTTTTTTTAGAAATGGGTGCCAAAGACGTGTATAGTGGGTCTCTATCGGATATGATACTGACCGCTATACCATAAAGCCTGACTATATCTTTAAGGTACAACTCTGCGAGTTTGCTGGCAGTATATGTCGTATTGTATGGCAAGAAATGAGCGGATTTCGTCAACCTATCCACAATGACCCAGATGGCATTATGTTTCCTTAGAGTTCTCAACAACCCTAGAATGAAGTCCATAGAAATGGCCTCCCATTTTCACTTAGGTATCGGTAAAGATTACAACAATCCTGCAGGATTTCGATGATCAACCTTGACCTATTGACATACCAAACATTGCGATACGTACTCGGCAACATCTCTCTTTAAGCCTCTCTACCAGAAACTCTTCTTCAAATCCTGATACATCTTGGTACTATCAGGATGAATGATATACATAGATTTGTGTGCCTCTTCTAAAATGGTGTCCCGAAGCTCAATACTGGTTGGTACGCATACTCGATTTCGAAACAGTAAAGTTTCGTCTTCTTTGATAGAGAAATCAGTCTTACTTTCGTCAGTCACATCTCGTCTGATAGCCATAAGCTCATCATCAGTCATCTGTAGCTTTCGGATATTCTCGAAGAGTATAAAATGAGTCACAAGAGTAGCCATCAGAGCTCCTGAACCTTTAACATCGAACCGTGTGCTGCATAAGGCCATATCTTCAAGTAAGTGTCATCGGTGCACTTGAGCAATGAGATGTGACAACTGATCAGAGGACTTCCGATTCAGTGCATCTACTACCACATTAACCTTCCCAGGGTGGTACTGAATGGAACAATCGTAGTCTTTTAGGAATTCCATCCACCTTCGTTCCCTCATGTTCAAATCTTTTTCAGTGAAAAGATACTTAAGGCTTTTGTGATCTGCAAAGATATCAAAAGTTTCCCCATAGATGTGATAGCCCGAAATTCTTTACCCGAAAATCCGTGCCATCAGGATCATACTCTGGATGATCCTCCAAACAAGACAAAGAATGTCTGCCAGTCTAGCGGAAATCAAAGCAGACACCATCGTAAGAGGTAGTTCATGTCATCATATAAGGCTCTAAAAAGAAATAAAGAAGATAAAAATAGTATATATATATATATATATATATATATATATATATATGTGTGTGTGTGTGTGTGTGTGTGTGTGTGTGTGTAATAAAAGAATATACATCCATAAAGAGGAACCAAGAAGAATCATTGGTGATAGACGCCCATCACTCAAAATCAATGATTCCCAATGATAGTTCCTATAAGATGTATACAAAAAAAACAAAAAAAAAGTAACTATAGAGTTTAATACAAACAGGGTGGTCACCAGGCACACATATAATCTAAAGTATGCCAGAACATAGATCCCAAACAAAAACACCAAATACCTAAGCTACAGATGGCACTCGTCAGCAGGAGTATCAGTATCCTCCTCCTCCTCAGCCTCTACCTTAGGCAGGTAGTTAAGGTCACTCTCTGTACCAGGAGCACTATCCTTCGAACCTATGACATAGAGTTAGGGGTGAGCTATCCATCTAAGCTCAGTAGCAGAAACTTAATTAAATTTGCATCTAAAAGTAAAACATGGTTGCAGAATATAATACAGATAGATAAGCAAGGCAGAGTAGAGACAGAACTGGACAGATGCAGACAGATAATCAGATATGTAGAATAATCAGAATACATAACTTTTAACGAACAGAGCAGATGCAGAAGTTGTAAGAACAGACATAAATCTCAGAGTTTTCAGGATGCTATACATACAGTATTTAAATAATTTAAAATAGTATACTTAAGTAGCTCCTATGAATATAGCACGTGGTAGTCAAATGTGTGCCGATGGGTAACCCCGACCATTGTCGTTCAATGAACAATTTTAGGAATGCAACAATGCCTCATCTAAGGAGCACAATTGTGTCAAGGAATTTCTAAAGCAGATGCACGAATGTGCCAAGCACGGATATACCACCGAGTCGGTGGGATTTGTCAGATAGATAAACTTAAAATCGCATGCATACATATTATAATAACAGGAATCAGAGGTGATGGAACTTTCATTCATATGCAAGACATGATTTGGAAGACAAAATCAGAACATGCGTCAGAACACAGAAGCTATGAACCCATGAAATAAAAAATAAATGCAAGTTCGGTTGAATTTTTCCTACCTCAGATCATACCTTTCTAAGCAAATCCAAAGCTTTTTAAAATATCACGATCTCTTCCTAGACCATAAACATAATATACTATATACTAAGTGTCAGAGATGTCAAGATATCAACTGGTACAACGTCCAATAGTATTTTCTCCATAAAACCCAAAACAGTAGAAACAGGGCATTTAATTGATCAATCTCCTTATTTGATCGATCAATCCCTCAGATTAACCCACACAGAACAGAGGAAATTTTTTATCGATCAACTTTCTTGTTTGATTGATCAATTTCTCAATTGATCAATCAAACCATCACATTGATTGATCAATTTTCACATTGATTGATCAATTTCCTCATTGATTGATCAAACCATTTCATTGATTGATCAATTTCCACATTGATTGATCATTTTTCACATTGATCAATCAATCTCACCCTTGATCGATCAATTTTCAAATGATCTATCAATCCTTCATATTGATCGGTCAATTTCCATATTGATCGATCAATCTTCAAATTTGATCGATCAATCTTCAAATTTGATCGATCAATCCTATCGGGCATGAACTTCTAGAAAATACACTTTCTGTTTCTATATATATATAATTTGATCGATCAATCTTGAATTGATCGATCAATTCCAAATTTGATCGATCAAATCCCTAATTTGATCGATCAAACATGATAGTTTCTGTCATCAATATCGATCATTAATCTTGACCTATTTTCATCTAAATCTTTGGTGATCTTCATAGAATCACACACATACACACTAAATTAAAACAAGGATTTATTCTATAATCTAAACTATTAAAATTAAAGAAAAACTAATCTTTCTTCGATCGATTTTGTGACTTTAAAGATCGTTGTCGAAGAGGGTTTCGGAATGAAACTTCTAGATTTCCACGGCGAATCCACAGAAATTTATCACAAGGACTTGAAGATGATGTCGTTCATCCATACACGTCGATCTTAAACTCTTTGAAGTGTTGAAGACGAGTCCAAGGGTCGGTTCGCACTCGTTTCAAAAATCTAAGGGTTTCAAGTAGAAGGGATTTCTAATGGTCGGGGTTCACAACGACGGAACTTAAACCATGATCGATGTGAAACATGAGGAGTGCGGAGTTTGCAACAATCACGATCTTACAGTCAGAATCTCTTTGAGAAGGGGGTTCATGGGTGACGAGTTTCCACAAGGTGCACGGCTCTCTCTCTCTCTCTCTAACTTTCAAATTTCAAAAAGGCTAAACTTAGCCATCAAGTAACCCTTCTCTCTTTCTTATAATAAAAATCCAATACAAATATTTTTAATATTTGTAATCAAATTCTATCCACTATTCTCTTGGGCTTGGTTTTGGTGTTGAGCGGCACACTGTGAGTTGGTGCACGACTCATTCATTAAAGGCCCAAACAATATTTAAACCTTAATCCGTTTCACACAAAGTTATCCCAATATTATTTAATGATTTATTTTTATACAAAAATCCATGGTGACATTGGTCACCATGCCGGATACGCACACGGGTTCAGTCTAGTTTGGGTTCGGATTTTTCGGGTCATTACAATAGAGATAATGCCTCTAGATCTTCAGGGAAAAGATGACTGCTGCTAATTCTAAGTCATGTGTCGGATAATTCTTTTCATGGTCCTTTAGGTGCCTAGAACCGTAAGCAATGACTCTCTCGTTCTGATTAAGTACGCAGCATCATCCTCCGTATGAAGCATCATTGTACATTACAAAACCTCCACTGCCTGACGGTATGGCAAGCACTGGCACAGTGGTCAATCTCTTCTTAAGCTCCTGAAAGCTTTTCTCGCATGCTTTGGTCCACTCAAACCTTACAAACATCTGTGTGAGTTGTGTAAGTGGGCCTGAAATCTTGGAGAAGCCCTCTACAAATCTCCTATAGTATCCCGCCAAACCAAGGAAATTACGAACCTCTGTAACACTCTTCAGTTGTTCCTAGATCACAACTGACTCAATCTTTATTGGATCAATGGTGATGCCAGTCTCAGAGACATCATGGCCTAAAAAACTAATATGTTCAAGCCGAAACTCACACTTATTGAGTTTTGCATATAGCTAGTGGTTTCTCAGTGTTTGAAGAACCACTCGTAAATGCTACTCATGCTCCTCTCTCGTTCTCGAATAGATGAGGATATCATGTATGAAAACCGTCACTAATTTATCATGGTGTGGTTTGAATACTCGATTCATCAAGTTCATGAATGATGTTGGTGCGTTCGTTAGTCTAAAAGGCATAACTAGAAACTCATAATGACCATACCTCATGCGAAACGCAGTCTTTGAAATATCTTCCATCTTAATCTTTAATTGATGGTATCCTGACCTCAAATCGATCTTTGAAAAGAACTTTACACCCTGCAACTGGTCAAAGATGTTATCGATCCACGAAAGTGGATAACGATTCTTAATCGTCAACTTGTTTAATTGACGGAAATCGATGCAAAGCCGCATCCACCTATCCTTCTTCTTCACAAATAACACTAATGCTCCCCAAGGAGAGATACACTCGGTCTGATAAAGCATTTATCTAACAGCTCCTGAAGTTGTTCCTTAAGTTCCTTCAACTAAGCTGGCGCCATACGATATGGAGCCTTCGACAATGGTTCGGTACCTGGCACTAGCTCAATTGCGAACTTGATCACTGGTCGGTGGTGATACATTTGAAATATGATTATATTTCACACTTTAGTTCCTATAATTAGCTACCCGATGAAAGCTATCTGACGGTCATTATCTAGTTTTTATGATTTCAGGTGATTCTGACCATTAGATCTTCAAAGAGCATAAAAGGAGATAATTAAGGGTTACACAAGAACATTAGACCTAGAAGTCAGTAGAAGCACCAAAATCCGTGAACATGATGGATTGGCCCAACATCCACCAGGAGAATAAAGAGTTGCCCTTTATGTGTCAATCGATTGATTACCAAATTTCAATCGATTAACAAGAAGGATAGCCTTTCCCCCTCTAATTCAAATTTGAATTTCACTCGATTGATATTTTGAACTCAATCGATTGATATTCAAATTCAAATAATAGAGCCAAAAAGAGAATTTGAACTCAATCGATGAGAATGGAATTTCAATCAATTGAGCTTATTTTTGGAAGTTGTCTTGCCCGCTCCCTATAAAACTACGTCTTAGGGTTTGGGTGTTCTTAGTCTCTCTCTCTCAGTAGATTTTTCTTAGGTTTTCTTCTCTTAGTAGATTGTACTTAGGTTTTCATAGTTCTTCTTTACAGTTTCTCTTGAATGATAGTTTGTAATTAACACCCACACTTCGGATAATACTAATAACCCAATCTCTAGGTAATTTCCAAAGTACGATCTAAGATCAAGGAGATGTATGATTAACACCCCATGAGTGTGTGATTAACACCCACACCTCAGATAGTGATTGGAACTCACCACTGGGATAAAGTTACACTATCAATTCGAGATTAAGGAGATGTATAATTAACACCCCGTGAGTGTGTGATTAACACTCACACATCAGATGACAGTAAAACTCCACCCCGAGATGGGTAAAAATTAGAATAAAATCATTATCACATATATGAAATCATAGGGCATGATTAGCTCCTAGATCTCAGATGACAATAAAATCATATTCATGCCAATAATAACATTAGGGTCCTTATAAGAATCTAATATCTCAACTACAAATTTATATTAATATAAATGAATACCTCGGATGGGGTTCATCAGATCCCCATCCTTAATGAAACTAGCCGCCCATGATAAAAGTAGACAACATGATTAAAAAGTAAACTATCATTAACATTAAAATACTGTAGGGAATGATCCATAAAAATTCACGAAAAGCTTTAATCCAAAGTTCGTACACCTCCTCCTCGAAAGTGGATAAATGAGAAACTAAGACTTATCTTCTATTTGGAAAATGAATACTGAAAAACTCATAAAGAAGCTGGGAACTGTGCCCTTACAGAACTCGAAAACAGAAAAATAGAAAAATGCAAAATAGAAGCAGATCCCTCAAATCCTCAAATTTTATCCTTTTAAATAGTATCCAGATCGGGCGGTCAAATTCAAATTCAAACTCCAAATTCGAACTTGGTCGATTGATCGACTAAAGCAGTCGATTGATCGACCAACTTAAATTTTTATTTTTTAAATTTCAAATCCTCCAGATTATGTCGATCAATCGACCAACAAGGGTCGATCGATCGACCTGGTCAAAAGGTCAATCTCCTCTGCTTTGCTTTATTCGCCCAGTTCTTTTCAGCTTTTGCACCATTTTGGCTTCCTAATGTGTTTAATGGCCACTTTGTCCTGAAACTTATAAAACTTGATAAATCATGTTAGATAGCTTTCATCGGACGGCTAAATGTAGATTTTTAGGAGTGAAATATCATCATATTTCACTTCACATTAGTTTCTAATAAAATTTGGCAAGATTTGAGAAAGATAGGAGATATCCAGAGCTGTAGCAACATAAAAACTATAGATTGCCTCACCCTAGGGCATTTTAAACTGACCTAGGGCAGTTTATTTCACCCTAGGTCAGTTTATCTCACCCCATGATTAATGGTTTAAGGTTTAGGACATTTTTCTAAACAATTTTTTTAACATAAAAAGTATAGATTGCCTCGCCCTAGGTTAGTTTTTTAGTTTCAAACTGACATAGGGCATTTTAAACTAACCTAGGGTAGTTTATTCCGCCCTAGGTTAGTTTGAAAGTGCCCTAGGTTAGTTTATCTCACCCCATGATTAAGGGTTAAGGTTTAGGGTATCTTTCTAACTGAGTTTTTAACATAAAAAGTATAGAATGTCTATCCCTAGGTCAATTTCAAGGGCATTTTAAATTGACCTAGGTCAGTTTGCACCACCAAAACTGACCTAGGGCAGTTTCAAACTGGCCTAGAGTAGTTTCAAACTGACCTAGGGCAATTTATTTCACCTTAGGTCAGTTTGAAACTGCCCTAGGTCAGTTTATCTCACCCCATGATTAAGGGTTTAAGGTTTAGGCCAGCTTTCTAAATAATTTTTTAGCATAAAAACTATGGATTTCTTCGTACTAGGGCAGTTTCAAACTGACCTATGACATTTTAAACTGACGTAGGAAAATTTCAAACTGACCTAGGGCAATTTATCTCGCCCTAAGTCAGTGTGAAACTGCCTTAGGTCAGTTTATCTCACCCCATGATTAAGGGTTTAAAGTTTAAGGCATCTTTCTAAACGAGTTTTTAACATAAAAAGTATAGATTGTCTCCCCCTAGGTCAGTTTGAAATTGACCTAGGACATTTTAAACTGACCTAGGTCAGTTTGCGCCACCAAAGCTGACCTAGGGCATTTTAAACTAACCTAGGGCATTTTAAACTGATCTAGGGTAGTTTCAACTTGATCTAGGGCATTATCTCACCCGTTTCTCAATTTCAAACTAACCTAGAGCATTTTAAACTACCCTAGGGCAGTTTCAAATTGACGTAGGGCAGTTTCAAATTGACGTAGGGTAGTTTGTCTCACCCTTTTCTTAGTTTCAAACTGACCTAAGGCAGTTTATCTCACCCGTTTCTCAGTTTCAAACTGACCTAGAGTAGTTTATTTCTCCCTAGGTCAGTGTGAAACTGCCCTAAGTCAGTTTATCTCACCCCATGATTAAGGGTTTAAGGTTTAGGGCATCTTTCTAAATGAGTTTTTAACATAAAAAGTATAGATTGGCTCGCTTTGACCAATTTTAAACTGACCTAGGTCAATTTGCACCACCAAAATTGACTTAGGACATTTTAAACGGACCTAGGATAGTTTCAAACTGACTTAGGGACTTTATCTCACCCGTTTCTCAGTTTTAAACTAACCTAGGGCATTTTAAACTGATCTAAGGTAGTTTATTTCGCCCTAGGTCAGTTTGAGACTGCCCTAGGTCAGTTTATCTCACCCCATGATTAAGGGTTTAAGGTTTAGGGTATCTTTCTAAACGATTTTTTAACATAAAAATTATAGATTGCCTCACCCTAGGTCAAACTGACCTAGGGCAGTTTATCTCACCCGTTTCTCAATTTTAAACTGACCTAAGGCAGTTTATTTCGCCCTAGGTAAATTTGAGACTACCCTAGGTCAGTTTATCTTAACTCATGATTAATGGTTTAAGGTTTAGGACATCTTTCTAAACGATTTTTTAACATAAAATGTATAGATTGTCTCGCCCTAGGTTAGTTTTAAACTGACCTAGGACATTTTAAACTGACCTAGGTCACCACCAAAATCGACCTAGGGCATTTCAAACTGACCTAAGGCAGTTTATCTCGCCCTAGGTCATTGTGAAATTGCCCTAGGTCAATTTATCTCACCCCATGATTAAGGGTTAAAGGTTTAGGGCATCTTTCTAAATAATTTTTGAACATAAAAAGTATAGATTGTCTCGCCTTAGGTCAGTTTGAAATTGACCTAGGGTAGTTTATCTCACCCGTTTCTCAGTTTTAAACTGACCTAGGGCAGTTTCAAACTGACCTAGGGTAGTTTATCTCTCCCTAGGTCAGTTTAAAACTACCATAGGTTACTTTATCTCACCCCATAATCACAAAACGGGCAACATCTTTGTTTGCAAATATCCCCAAAAATAAAAAAGAACGAAAAAACTTGTTAATCTCTATTTAGACACAATAAATCAAATTCGAATATCAATATACTCCTATTGCCACAATAAAGGGGCCAAATACCTAAAAATCAAAACCCCTTATGTAGTTTCAATTACTATGATTCTAGGGTTCTAACCTCTAATAAAATATACAAAAATTTACAAATAATTTAAAATATGTACAAAATAAGCAAAAAAAAAGATCCAATGAAACAAAAATAAAAAAATTGCATAGAAAATGTTTGGCATTATGATTAAGATGATGATTACGATGAGCATAGAAATTAAATATAAAAACTCATTAAAATTTTAAAAAGAAGCAACTAATTAAAATATAAATAATGAGAAAATACCTTATTAAGGTAATGTAAGCAAATCCAAGCATATAGGGTGAGATTGTGTGTACAAAACCTAATTCGGAATTAGAATCTACAAGAAAAGAGGGCTTTTGCTTTTGATTCCAAGAAATTGAATGGTCAAGATTGGGCAAGAGAGAGAGAGAGAAGGGATCGTGGTTGGGGCGCATCGAGGCAAAAAAATCATAGAGAAATTGAGCACAAACCCTAGAAGCTGCGCAAAACACAAACGATCGTCACTTCATAGCTCCCAGCTAGAACGAGAAAACTTTGCACCTCTCTCTCAAAACTTAGAGAAATCGAGCACAAACCCTAGAAGCTGCACAAAACACAAACGATCGTCACTTCATGGCTCCCAGCTGGAACGAGAAAACTCTGCGCCTCTCTTTCAAAACCCTTCAAACGATCCCCAAAAGCTTCTAAACTACCACTTATAGAACGGTAGTTGGGTAAAATCATGCTGATTTTATAACTTACACGTGCCACTAATTTCACAATCTCACGTAAATTAGAACAAAAAAAAATGGTAAAAACCTTTTCCTCTAAAACGTTTCCTACTTGTGCAATAGGCTAAAACGTTTCATTTCTAAGGTTGTTCCTCTAATTTCCCCTTGTTTTTTTTATTTGCTGTGTGCTTGGATTTGAATTAGAATGATAAACATTCTCATTTTCCGAAGCTTGTCTATTCCTAATTGTTGTGTTATGTGCATGTTTGACAGTTAATCTGTTGAGCACTTAATGTGATCCAGATGTATTTTTTTTCTTGAATCAAATTACAATTTTGCTGATTTATGAGAAATTATAAGTAATCATATTAGTATCCCTCCCCTTAATCTCAATTAAAAAACTATTAGTGAAGGTATTAAAAATCAGTCGACATATCGGTTTTTCGGAAAACGATACGTATCGATATCCTAACTCGGATATCCGATGCCGTAAGTATCCGGTATCGGCCAATACGTCTCGGTTTCGGTGGAGACGTAGGCTTTTTTTTTTTTTTTTTTTTTTATAAATCGGTCGATACGTATCTGCCAAGTCGTATCGGTCTTGGGCAAACCGATACTCGAGACCGATACCAATTTTGATACCTTACTATTAGTAACCATTGTTTTTTCACAATTGTTTCTGTACTTTAAGCATGGGCTATTGTTTTGAAATTGTTTCTGCCACAAATTTACTTATTTTTCACCGATTCATAGGATTATATATATTTTGTATTATAGCCCTCTTACAACAACTTCACCACATTTTATGACTGATGACTTATCTAATTTTATAGTTGCCTCTCAATACTTGATTAAGCCACATTCACGAAGTTCCAGGTAGAGCAATGGTCAGGTCCTATCAAGTAGAATCGGATTTCTAGTCCTACCTCATTTGTTGCCCTTGAAAATAAGAGAATCTTGACTACACGTCATGGTATAAAAAGTGAAAATCCAAGAAAGTCAAGATTCTCCTATTTTCAAGAGCAACGGATAGGGGAGGACTGGAAATCTGATAGGACCTGACCATTGCCCCTCCAGGTACCATTTTTGATAATTTTTGAACTCCATATGCCGAAAATTAATAACGGTAGATAATTTTTGATAGATAATTTTGTAGGCAGCTTATGTTGCAACGTGACTGGCTGCAACCTAATTAAAATCAGGAAGGGTATGTGCTAGATTGTTTAAGCACCATTTGATGCTTAACTGACGCTCAGGAGAGTCGGCCCCTAATATAAAAGGCGTAAAGAAGAGAGAGAGAGAGAAAGAAATAGATTTTTTTCTGTTATATCGTAGTACCTCATATCTCATCTTTTTTCTCTAACAAAAGACTGTGGACGTGTGGTAGCAAGTATCAACATCAATCGTCACAATTTTCTATCTTTTCATATCAAAAGGTATTTTTTCTCTCCCTCTTTCTTCTGCGTTTTCAATTTTTAATTCATTTATTCCACCACAGACTATATAGGAGTGCTTTGGTTTTTTTTGTTTTTAATTTAAATTATTCGCATGTAGAGTTGATGGTAGAAACAAGGATGAACGTAGAAGTTTAGCATAATCATTGAATCGTTTTTCTTTTATGGGTTTAATTCGGGGTTTAGCGTATGTGACTCTGAAGAAATCTTGATTTCCAGGGTTCTAAATCTTGATTTTCAGGCTAAACCGAAACCCAACTCAACGTGACCCGATAATTTACGAGGTTGGGACGATAAACTTTGACCCGTCGGGTCGGATTGGGTCTGGCATGAGACATCCAACCTGACCTTCGCGTTCACCAAGAAGTCGGGTTGGGTCAGGTCGGCCAATATTTTATATGGAAATAAGGGGAAAAAACAGGGGTTATTTACCGGGATGGGTCGTGTTTGCAGGTTAGGCATCACACCAATTCGGTTTCGGTACCTAAAAATTAAAAACCGTCACACCAATTCGGTTTCGGTACCTAAAATTTAAAAACCCGCCGGGTAGGGTGAGAAATCGGAGAAAAATCAAAGAATTGAAAAAATATCTGAACGGATTTGTATACCTTTTATGAGTGTGATTCTTTAAAGGGTATATGCTCTAATTGATTAGGGCTGTGCAGAAAACTGGAAAACCGATCAAACCGATCTGCCTGACTGAAACTGCCCGAAATTTTGGGTTTTGGTCAGTTTTAAGGCTTGTCGGTGTGGTTTCGCTACCTGATTTTTGGGAAATCAGGTTACCACTTTGGTTTCGGGTTTAGAGTTATTTTGCTTGAAACCGAACCGTTAAGCAACCATAAAGGTCACACACTGCAAACAGGAAAAATGGGATTGCAATTAAAAATAGTTCTTCTAAGGTGCCCGGATGGATGGAATATAATAAATATAACATTTTTTTATGTGTAAGTTCGGCATGAAACATCCAACCCGACCTTCGGGCCGACCAAGAAGTCGTGCCGATCACAACCCGACCTTCGGGACGAACAAGAAGTCGTGTCGGGTCGGGTAGACCCAACCCAACATTTTATATATATGGAAATAAGGTTAAAAAAACAGGGGTTTTTACCCGGTCGACCCGACCTGACCGACTTTTTATATGGAAATAAGGTAAAAAACAGAGGTTTTTACCCAGTCACGTCGGGCGTAGTTTCCAGGTCGCCTTGGGTGACATCGGGACGGGTCAGGTCTTTGCAATTTTATTGTTGAGCAACAAAAATTTTGACCCAACCCATTCACATCTTTGGTAGCTGTGTTGGCAAAAATCCTTTTGACTGTTTAAATCAGACCATTCAGATCTTTTTCTATTTTTTCCTTAATGTTCCAGCAACAGATCTTGAGATTGGATCAGTTTCAAGTCGGTTTCGAAGCATATTGGTTTGGTATCAGTTCGGGCAAACTAGAAACTGATACATATCGATTCGGTTGTGATTTAGCCTTATAAACGACCCAACCCGACCCGACAACACCCCTAGTTCTAATGAGGGACAGATATTTGGACTGATGGCAAATGTGTCATGTGGCAACGCTTTAACTGTGTAAGATTAAAAAAAAAAAAAAAAAATTAGTGGTGGGAGATCATTTTAAAAACAACGCCGGTTTTTGGATCATGTACTCTAACATGTGATCTAGAATTTTTTTTACAAAAACAAGTTTTTGTATGGTTAAAATTGTAGTCAACGTTTGGGTACCACCACAGATATTTTGGTACACTGATCTTTCTTCGCTTTGACAATATTTTGAATGGTGGATATTCATCTGATCATACCCAATTTTTTGAGCGAAAACCTATATCCCTGACCTCTTTATTTTTTCAGAATTTGCCTATTTATTCTTGCCTTACCCATTTTTTCGGAGAATTTCGACTTGGTGATTATGGGCCTGATGGTAGGCTCATGCACTCGAAATCTATTGGAATCAAGGTGTCAAAATGGGTATTGGTCCATGGAGGATCGATATGACTCAGCCGATACATATCAATCGATACCGATACTGATACGTATCGGCCTATTTAAAAAAAATAAACAAAAACAGAGGTATCGGTTGCAACCAATTCCGATACCGAGTTGAGATACCAATACGTATCGGGGCTAATACGGACTCAGATCAATCGATAATACCCATGGTTCAAAATTTCAGCCGCCCGAAATGTTTCGGTTTCGGTCCCCACCAAAACCGAAACTAAAACAGATAATTTCGGTAAATTTCGCCCCCCTTTGAATTTTTTTGCCGAAATTTCGGTTTCAATCCCCACCCAAGCCCTACCGAAACCGAAGTGAAAACGGAAATTTTGATCCCTGTCAATACCAAGTTGAGATACCGAAACGTATCAGGGACGATACGTATTGGTTTGCGTATACGTGTGGTTATCGGCCAATTTTTTATTCCATAATTGAAATATTATTAATAAAAGAACAAATTTCCACCATCTGATTGAAAACTGTCTTAACCATATTTGATACCATAATTGGAAGATTAGATCGCAGCCCACGTGGCACTACTCCCAAAAATAGCAAGTCGTAATATCGAAGCTATGTACCCCTCATATAAATAGGTGCCGTAAATCATCATATCTCGTTTCTCTCTTAACAAAAAAACACTCTGTTGGACGACGTGTGATAGCAAGTAGCAACACGAACCTTCTTTATTGTTTTTTATTTTCAGATCAAACGTAGTAACGTACTATTATCTCTCTCTCTTCTTGTTTTCAATTTTTTATTTTCTTTCTTTTCAGATCAAACGTTCTATTGTCTCTCTTTCTCTTCATGTTTTCAATTTTTTATTTTATTTATTTTCCAAATTAATTTGAAGCTTAGCCACATACTATTTAGGAATGCTTTGTTTCTTGTTATTTATTTATTTTCTTTAAATTTCACGCATGTAAAGATCATTGGAGAAAGAAGGAATGATGAACTTAGAAATTTTGCATCACAAGAAAGGTTTTCTTGTATGAATTTAATTCAGATAAGTTAAATCTTGGGGTTTTACCAGCCTTAAAGACGAGACTTTGATGTCATCTCCCACATTTTTTTTAATTTACGTGATTTCTTATCATGCATTTATTTGGCCTTATTTCTTTGGCCTTTTATTATTCCCATATAATTATATATATATATTTTTAACCTTTATGCATGTAGATGCCTTTCTCAGGTCAATAAATGCATTTCTCACTATTTATTTTTTAGAACTTATGGTGAGAAAGGTGTGTAAGGGTTTGCTGTCTTTCCCACGTTATTTCTAACCTACCGTGAAAGGGTTTGCTGTGTAAGGGTTTAGGGTTTACAACTTAGTGGATGTCTTTCTTGATGGATTAGGGTTTACACCTTCGTAAAAGCTTCTAGTGGATTACTACAATTTTTGTTGTCAACGCTCGCTTTACACCTTATTTGATAACTAGCACATGTGCCTAAATCAATTCTAACCTCTCACGTGTATATTTGTAATTTTTATTTTATTTTTTTAGAAAAAAGTTTTATTTGTAATCTTATTTATACATTTTCTTGTCATAATATTATAAGTCACGGTGAAGTAATGTAATCAATTTTGTGTGACAATTTGTATGTTCTATATTTCTATCTCTTTCATTTCTTAATTTTTTTTTTTTTTTAAATAATTTTAATAAATCTTGAATTTTAGATTCTAATGTTGAAAACTTGCCTTTTAAGGCTTTAACACAGTAGGAAAAATATATCTTTTATAAATCTTTGTAGGGTAGCTGTTAGAGCTATCGAAGGGTTGGGTTTTGTCAAACCGATACCCAACAATAATGGATCTCTTTCATACCCTTTGTATCAGGTGATCCAAATCTTGTGATTCAAATTAATCAACCCCATTTATTTCAATCTTTTAGAACATAAATCTTTGGTCCTCAAATAAGAGAGTACATGACATAGAGTTAGTTTTAAATCTAAATTCGAGACATACGGATTAGTCTTTCTCGATGAGATGTGAAGTGCTTAACGAAATTGTAATAAGCTTTTTTTTTTTAAAATACGAAATTGCAATGATCGTACATCATTAAAATATTTTTTATTTTATACCATTAAAGTACTTTTCCACATTATAGCCATTTAATGAGGTTCAATATTAGCTCCTAAAATTAAAATGCACAGATTTGGATAAAGCAGTACAACCCTTCACTGAGTCATCACATAGATTAGATAGGATCAAAATAGTGCCACATTTCCAAAAGTATAATTCAGACTTGTAACATATGAAAATTTATGCACCTCATGAAGTTACAGAGATTCTTGTATTACTTTAACCCACATGATGGGTGAACACCCATTGTAGACTACCTCTATTTAAGACCTTTGCAGCTAGCTTAGAGATTAAGAGAACATTTGATCTCATAACAGTTTTTTTTCATGTAGGTCGTGTGAAGTGCATCATGTCGAAAGATATGGTAAAGTTGTTGTGTAGCTTCGGTGGGGAATTTGTGCAATGGCAAGGGAAGAACTGCTACATCTGCGGTACAAGGCGGCTCATTTTGGTGGATCGAACGATCAGTTTTTCGGGCTTGTTATCGAAGATGGCCGATCTCTGCGGTTCCTTGCCAAGTGCCATCTGTATAAAGTTTGAGCTCTTTGATGAATATCATGAGTGTTGTCGGGTGACAATCGTATCGGACGATGATGTGTCCTACATGATGGAGAAGTTCGATAGTACACAGAAGATTCCGGTGTACCTCTTCACATCCAATCAATACTCCGAGGTGGCTCCTGCAATTGCTAGGTACAGAAAATAGACCACTTCATTCAACTGAGCTATATATGCAGCCGGGATTGTAGGCTTCCAAGTGGTGTTTTTTTGGCGTATTCTTTATTAAATATGTTTATTTTCTTATAAACTTTGTAAGCCATATGAATCCTTTGTTAATTATATATGTATATATATATATATATAAAGGATACTAGATTTTTTATATTTTTTATTCTAAGGTATCTAAAGTTTTGGGTTTCCTAAGTGAAGTTAGTAAAATTAATATTAGTTAATTAGTAAAAAATATAAGCTAAAGTTTCACTAACTGTTGGGTTAAATTAGCTAAATAAGTACTATTGCAAAAAGAAATTTATATAGGCTGATTCATTTATTATTTATACTAATAGGTGTCACCGGTATATACGTGAAGGATATTTTAATGGGAGCCATTAGTTGCACACGGGTTTTAAGCCCTTGCACCGCTTCAGAAAAATTAGGCATTGTGATATTTTTCAAAATGACGATGCTACCCTCATGGTTGCACCAGCACATATAAAAAGTTAAAATAAGTTGAAATCCCTAGAACACGCCTGAAGAAGAGGGAGACAAAAGGGAACCAAGGTATAGAGAAATCGCTGGGTTCATTGGTCTTCTCCACAGTGACTATACAATGGATTCCGATAAAGATGGACGAGAAAACACTTCTTCATGGAGATTCAAACAAGAGAAGGCTCACTGTACGATTCTTTAGGGTCCATGGAGTAAAATCTTCTCCGTGATTTATAAGAAATAAAACTCTCACAGATCTTTTATGCAATTTTTTCGTTTTCTTAGTGCTAATTGTGTTGTTGAGAATTAAAAATCCTTTGGTCTTAAATTTTTATCAGCGTTTTTTCCCATAAAATTTCATTTTCCTAGAGAATTAAAATCAAAATAAAGGAGGTTAGTATTTCAAGTAAGCACTTCATCTGGACAGAGATTGAAACAAGAAGGCCCTAAGCAGCTATTAGGTATCTAATAAATCTATACTGTAGTTCATCAAGCATCAAGCAGAGACACCTGGTTGGAAGCAGGGCATTTTCAAAAGAATGATACTTGAAACAGACGTTGAGATGAGAGGTTAAGTATTGATTTCGATGGTGTTGGTTGGTAGAGCATTTTAAGAGTTGTTGCTTGGACCGAGTTAGGAACAAAACACCCAAAGAGATGAACCGGGGTAGAGAGAGACACATAAAAATTAAGGTGCAATTTGTTTTTATAATTTTAGGTGCAATGACAAGAAGCATGCACAAATAACAAATTTTGGTTAATTTGGTGCAACTACTTAAAAACGGTGTGCATTTAATGGCTCCCTATCTTAATTAGGTAACTGATATTTGTAATAAGGTTTTTTTTAGACGATCAAGCTTCATGCATGCAAAAGTCATTGATTAATTTGAATCGGATGATGAAGATTATGTTTCATCCTAATCTTTCACACAATTAATCTTGAGAGATCATAAGTCTATGGTCAGACGGTCAAATGTTGATTTAACGTGGCACATATTTGAAAAAGCTAATCATATTTGATGGTATGTCCATGATTACATCAATTTTTGGGATGAGTCCCACATGGAATCAAAATTTGACCGTTTGATAGTTAGCAGATAATCTTAAGATCCTTTGTTTGAAGGATTGGGATGGAAAAGAAATCTCGATCGTCTAAGCTAAAGCAGTCAATGGTTTTTGCATGAGCAAAGCTTAGTCGCAAGAAAGTTTATCTGATGCAAAGATCAGCACCTTCCTAATTATTTTATTAATTTTTTGAAAAAATTGATTATAATGTTAGAGAGAATTTAGTATTTTTGTCTGTAGTCTCAATTCCCCTTCTCGCATTATAATAGCAAAAACAAAGTTATAACTCGAAAAAGGCATTGGTCAGGTCTACTTGGTCGAACCTGATTTCGTGCCCAACCATATTTTCAATCATTTTCTAAAATATTTTTTTTGTATGATTATATCCCAAAAAGTGACCTGTATACCTAAATCGCCTCATTCTCGGCCGCATATTTAACGGTACCGATAATTTCAGTAGAAGCTTTTACAAGTGCAGCCAGGATTTTCCATAGTTTAAAACGGTTGACTTTTGTGAATCAATGGATGGAGATAGCTTTTCAGCCCAATCTTCTAAAGAATATTAGATATTAAGATCATGGCCCACCTATTAGACAATCAGATGCTAATTCTACATGGAACACTTCCTCAAAATGATCGGAGAACCATTCTCATGGTGTGCCCATGACCACGGTCACTTCTAAAGATATGTACCACGTGGATTCAACATTTAATGGTGGATAACCCTAGTTGGGAATGCAAATTCTTCGATTGTAAATACTGATACCTCATATTTAATACTAACCCGTATATATAAGGGGGAACTGGTATTTACAACTGAAGATTTCGTTTTTATAACTAGGGTTTTCATAAGTAAAAACTGTTGACAGCCTTGAATTAGACAATGTATATTGTATTTCAGCCCAATCTTCTATCCAACTGATCTTCAAATCATAACTCACATATAAGACGGTCAGATATTGATTCTACATGGCCTACATCCATAAAAGTGACCTGAGAACCCCTTCAATCATTTTATGCCATGATCACAATCATTTTTGGAACTTTGTTACACCTGCAATCCGCATCTCAGTGTCCGATCGGAGAAAATTGTATTTGCATAGACTGAATCTTCAGTGGCAAATACCCTTACCCTTATATGATTGATACTGCAAATAGGGAGTTAAAACTTGAATCCGAGATTTGTACCCTGGAACATGGTTAAAAAGAAAGTTCATGATGTGAAGATCTTTGAGGGTAAAAATTGGCACAAAACGCTATCTCTATCGTACAATCAAAAGCCATTTTCTGATTCAATGGTTGACTTTAACCATTCAGATCTTAGAGACTATGTTTCGTTCCAATTTTTTGCCACAATGATCTTTACATTATGGTCTCAAATCAGACAACTCAAATGGTGTTTCACATGGCACATATCTAAAAAATAACAAAGTATTTATTTTCAACCATATGTGTCAGGACAACACAAATCTTGTGTACAAGTTTTAGTTCCCTTGTTAATATCTATAAATCATAGCCTTCAAATCAAACGGCTTAAATGGTGTTTTCCCATAGCAGAGGTTATCAAACTTGGAAGTCTCTCTTTTAGATTCGGTGCAAGGGCCAACTTTTCTGGTGCAAGTAATAGCTCCCTATTGTTGGGGTACCATCATTTACTCAACACCTCATCTCCTCTAGCCATAATGCGTTAATGGATTTGAATTAGAAGCTGGAGACCTTTTTTCATCCCAATCTATCACATGATGGATCTAGGGTAGCGACCATCTGGAAAAAGTGACTCTAAAATAACCTTTGAGCATTATGAATCTCATATAATTTAATGATCACTTTTTGAGATGAGTGTTACGTAGAATAAAGAACTAACCATCTGATGTTAAAGTCATGATCACAAGATCCAAATGTGTGTGAAAGATTCGGAAGAAAAGCGATCTCCGTCACAAATTGGTCAATGCATTCTGATTGGAGGATATGGGGTGAGGTTGTAGTTTTAAGTTCTGTAACTAATGGTACCCTTTTTTCAAGCATATCGGAAGATAGTTGAACGGTTGAACCAATCTTTCAGGCCATTTATAAGTGCCGGTTTTGCAATCGTGATTCTGTCCTTGCATTAACACCATTGATTGATTTGAAATAGACCATAGAGATTGTTTTTAGTCCGATCATTCTCACATAGATCTTGAGACGTCACACCGTCAGATGTTGATTCCATGTGACACATATCCCCAAAGTGACCGCGATCATGGCGTGCCGAGTTTGGGGATCTGTTCCATGTGAAATCAAAATTTGACCTTATGATAGGTGGGCCATGATCTCGAGATATATTATGTGATCGATTTGTACGAAAAATGATCTCCCATCAGACTCAAAGCAGTCTTATTGTTTTAACGAGTAGAACACCATTATACTAACTGGCCAACTCACCCTCCATTCACATCGCACGTGCTACTGCAACTGGTGGAATTAAAACGCAAGAGGGGGGTATTTCAGGTATCTTAAAATCGTTAACTAACTTTTAAATCACTCGGTCTATTTCTTTTCGTCTTCACCAAGAAACCAAGAAAACTCCCGTTCAGAATTTTCGTTACAGAGGTATTCTATCTCATTACCTTTCAATTCTCGAAAAAATTAGTTTGACTTAAAGTATAAAGCAAAAGGTGGAAGTAAACCCAAAACGAAATCCAGTTAGATTATAGTTTTGCTGGAAGATAGTTATGAAATCCAGTTAGTTAGCCCTCTTAACTTTGAATTTTTTATCATCTGATTAAGTTAGAACAATATGTATTTGCAGGAAGATGATCATGGGTCGGAAAATCTTAAGATTGGAGTATGGAGCAAAGTATTTACCAAAACCATTATCATCTACTGGTCTGGGGGAAGATTCGCATTTCGCGTGTGCTGAACGGAACGCCATTGGGGTCGCTGATGGTGTCGGTGGGTGGAAGAATAAGGGAATTGACTCTGGAATTTATGCTCGCGAACTAATGCTCAATTCTTTACGAGCAATCGGTGAGGAACCAAAAGGAAGTTGGGTGGATCTACGAAGAGTTTTAAAGAAAGCCCACAGTAACACCAAATCCAGAGGAGGGTCGACAGCTTGCATCTTTACACTCAGAGGCGATTGGGTACAGTTGTTTATCCATGCTTATTTACTTTTGGTTGTTTCATTTTGAATCTTATATTTATTAATAAATATATAAGAAAATCTTATATTAATTACTTAGTATTGACTGGTTGCAGAGTATCGAAGGCATCAATGTAGGTGACAGCGGATTAATGGTGGTTAGAAAGACAAGAGTTGTGTTCAGATCTCCTGTGCAGCAGCACTCATTTAACTACCCCTATCAACTTGGGAGTAGCTGGACATGCGACTCACCCGCTAGTGCACAGGTAAGTTCGAACAATATGTATATATATATATATATATTTTTTTTTTTAAAAGGAAGCGCTAATATTGATTCTAAGTGCATTTGCAGGAATAAGTACATCCACCCTTAATATGCATTCCAACACTACGTCTTATTTTAATTTTTGATTAATTTGGATTTCAATATACACAGGTGTTTCGATTTGCTGTGATGGAGGGTGATGTAGTGGTGGCGGGAACAGATGGCCTCTTCGATAACTTACATGATTATGAGATCGCTGCTGTTGTTACCAAGGCTATGAAAGAATATTTGAGCCCTCAGAACGTGGCTTCCAAGTTGGTTGAGTTTGCAGATATGAAGTCACGTGATCCAAAGTGCCTAACTCCATTCTCCAAAAATGCTCGAAAATCCGGAATCCAACATCAAGGCGGCAAACCTGATGACATCACAGTCATTGTTTCATTCATCAGCAGTTGAAAGGTATATAAACAACTTCATTTCTTTTTTCCCTAATCTATATATTTCAATCAGAAGAGGCAAATCTCTCCAACATTGTTACAAATATCAGGGCCTCGGACATATGTGGAGTGGTGTCTCTATCAATCTAGGACCAATCAATTCATGAACCTCTTGTCCTATCCTGTTATTCTACTCACCTACTCTTCCAACTTACCGACCTCTTTTCTTTTCCCCCCTCATATCAAACATTTTCCTATTCAAAAGTAATAAAAAATAAAAAACTTTTATTTTTTGCATGTTCATGTTATGTTTGCATTTAGCTTGTCATCCTTCAGTGGTTGTAGAATTTTTAACATCTTAGGTTCATTTGCATTATCTTCTTCTATGGTCCTAGTTAGGTTGTTGAGTTTCTCTCTCTCTCTCTCTCTCTCTCTCTCTCTCTCTCTTTTAAAAAAAAATTATATATAAAAAAAAAATCCAAAAAAAATCATAAAATTCTAAAATCCATAAAAAATTATTAATTAAAAAAAAAAAAACAGAAAAAAGAAAAACGAAAAAAATAAATAAATAAATAAATAACAGAAAAATCTTAAAACCCCAACATTTTGGTTGAACTGATTAAAAAAAAAGGTGGCTGAATGAAAATTATCAATGTAATCTAAGCAAACTAGGAGGAATTATTTTAAAAAAAGGTGGCTGGTTGAAAATTATCAATGTAACCTAAGCAAATTAGGAGGAATTAGGTGTGGTTCTTTTGAATTTTTCTGACTGCATGCTCAAGCCCAATGGGCCACTTGATCGAAATTCTTCGCGAACCAACAGATGTATACTCAATGTTGTGGCATAAACCAAAATCTGAACGTTGAAGGACATAGCTCCACCTCCATAGCATCCGTCAAAAATACTTGCTAAATAAGGCTTGCCCATATATGACCTGCTCGGTCGATCAACTTTTCCAACCTCTTACTCGGGCCCAAAGATTTTCACTTCAATCTAACCTCTCGGTCTCGAGGAATAAGCTTCAATCATTGAGTATCACAAGGGGATACCTCCGCAACTTAGAGCTGTCTACGTGACATTATGAAAACTTCGTGTGCGTTTCAACCGTGTTAAGGTGCGCTTTTGGAAACCCCAACACTAGCCATAGAAGCGGGGTGAGTGATAAAAAATAGGTGTGTACTCCCAAAGGTGGAAACTATAACCAAAAAACATCATAAGAACCTGAAGGACATACACATGGCGGAGGAATACTCAAATATGGCGGCATCACTGCACACACAAAAAACTCGTGGATAATGGTTGACCCGAGCGTGAGAGGAAGGCTTGAAGTGTTGTCTTGAAAGCTTTAACCACCATTTCACCCTTAATTTCTTTTTCGGTCAATTGATCGACCGAGTCTCACTTGTGTACAAACCAAACCTTGGCAAATGTCCCAAACGTGATGTGAACCTCATTCCATTTCCACCCTTCAATCAAAGATTCAACTTATGCCTTAAAATTGAATATACATCTCGAAGATCAACAAGAACTAGATCAAGGGTCTTGAAGGTGAGATAATGTGACAACATGTTCATTTGACTCACCGTATTTCTTTTAATTTGAATAGATTCAAGTCGAAGACTCGTCTTTATGTTGAGGCTTAATCATCAGCCCCGTCGCCAGGTGCCCTCTTTCTCATGCGTCAGATAAAAATAAAGACAACTCAAAAAAATAATAATAATAAATAAAATCTGTAAGTAGAATTGCAACATCATATATTTGGTCTATGCCACTTCAGTCTCACAATGCATGGGAATTTCTTTAAGCAGTAGTCTCCCTCTTCATACCCATTTTGGTCTTTTCTTTCATTCCATCGCGTCTAAACCTCTTCTCTCTTGTCCCACTATCATACCTAAACTCCCCATGCCCTCCTTCTCATGTGTCGAAAGAAAAAAAAGTAAAGATAACTCAAAAAGAAAATAATCTGTACTTAGAATTGCAACATCATGTATTTGGTCTATGTCACTTCAGTCTCACAATGCATGGGAATTTCTTTAACCAGTAGTCTCCCTCTTCATACCCATTGTCGCCTTTTCTTTTGCTCCATTACATCTAAACCTCTTCTCTCTTGTCCCACTATTATACCTAACCAACCCCCCCCCCCCCCCAACCCCTTTTATCCCTTCTACGCACTTAAGCATTTGAGACATTGTCAACAAGTTGACTTCGAAAAGACATCAAATGAGCAATTCAGGTACGCTAGCTCTAACTCTTAATTAGTTTGTTTCCTTAATTGCTTTGCTTTTACTTATGTAAAAAAATTGCATGGTTTCAAAACCCGATCGCTTTTCCCCTATGATTTCCATTCGAGACGAAATACATGGAGTGCAAATTTAGTGACATGATACACCTCTATGTTCCATTTAGAAGAACTCTTCTGCATTGTCCCTACACCTTTGATGTTTGGTCCACGATGTTTTAACCTCTTCGGCATTCATTGGAAAATCCAGAGATGCCACCTCTGGAGATCCACCCTTTTCAAGAAACATGGGAAGGCGCTCTGGTTTTTCATCCCCTTTTGCTCTCCTCTGGCTTATTTGGAAAGAACGGAACAACTGCATTTTGATGTGGAGCAGGGATTCCAACAGCAAGCTGAAGCCTTTGTTTCTTACCATCTGTTTTGACAAGCCTAAGGTGTTCGACGTTATCAGAGAAGCTTGGGCCGAGCATGAAGTAACGGATGGCGGGTCAGAGATTCGTGAACAAACTCAGAAAAAGTGTCCATGGTTTCAAGATCACCCTAGCAAAGGTGGAATTTATTAGAAGGTTGAAACTTACGATTTTGGAGGTGGTCATCAGTGAGCACTTTATCGAAAGCCACCAGCCACAAGAAAATTTTACTGCGAGCAGAAACCTGCCCTTCAGAGCCAAGTCCATTCCAAGGAATAACAAAGAAGTTAATTTTCATGTAGAATCTGACCTTGAACTCCCGTCAATGGCCACCGCCAAATGAGCCGATCAAGCCTATTGTCACGGGTAGAGACTCCTCAAGTAACATTAGGTGTTTGGACACTTGAGCAATTTCGCGTCAGATAATCTCCTATTAGCAATGATTCCAATTAGGGAGACGTTATCATCTCGATTCGCCACCTCAACCACATAAGCATTTCTACTTAGCATAAGGGAGAACAAAGCTTGGAATCTATCATTCAACAAACCTCCTGACATCCACGCCAAACTAGATTAGATGTGTCTCTGTCGTTGCCAATGATAATGTGAGTAGCCTTGAGGAAATTGTGACGGGATTTGGAAACATGAGACTAGAAGCCCGATCAACTGGAATTTGATTCTGGTTTGATCATCCATCTGTTGCCCTCTGTATCATATTTTTGGGTGAGGATTTGGTGCCATAGACCATCCTTTCCTTACCAATACACAACCAACATTTTGTAATCAGACCTTCATTGACATCTTTAAGGTTGAGGATACCGGCGCCCCCCATGTCTTTGGGTCTGAAGAGTTGCTTCCAACTACTAGATGCATCTTCTCAGAGTCACCTTCCCCTGCCAAAGAAACATGGTTGAATTTGTTCAAGTCTATGCCTAACCCAAACAGGACAGGCAAACATGGACATGAAATCCAATGGGAGAGAGGAAAGCAACGAGTTGATCAGAGTAGTTTTCCCTACGTACGAGAGGAGACAACCCTTCCAGCCTGCAAGCTTTCTTCCGACTTTCTCAATAAATCCCAAAGCTCTTTCTGAAGCATGCCAAGACCCACCAGAATTTCAAGATATAAGAAAGGAATCTGACCCCATTTGGACCCGAATTCATGACGGCTTCTCCAAGGGTAGTAGTGTCCATAGCACAGATCCCAAGAGGTGGGATTTATCGTAGTTGTCACACAATTCCGAAACTGCTTTGAAACACTTAAGAGTAAGCTTCACATTTCAAAGTTCTGATTCCGTAGCATTGGTGAAAACATTGTCTGTGAATTGTAAAGGACACACCGTAATTCCTCCCCTTTTCAGAGTGAAGCCAGAAATCAAATTGAGAGGATGCCACCTTAGTAATGAGCTGGTTGAGCCCTTCCGCGACACAAAGGAAAAAGGAAGGCGAAGATAGGCACCCTTGGATCCATTTAATCTACTTCAGCTCCATTCCCATTTTGCTCATTAGGTAGAATAGAAAATCTTAATCCACGTACTCATATGCTTTTTCAAAATCCACCTGCAAAATAAAACCCGGTTCCTTCTTATTAAGAAGACTCAAGGATTTACGTTGTTCGGCTCTATACGCCTACGTCCACGACAAAGAGGATAAAGAGATGGATAATATCTCTTTTCCCTACCCAACTGTATTTATATCATTTAGTGTTACATAATCAACTTATTGTTACAACAGATAATTTTTTATAAAACAATAGATAACATTTGAGAGTTATCAAGTTGGCCAATCCGGTGGAGACCGAACCGAGGTTGTTGCTTCTGTTCCAGACTTATTGAGTCACCACTGTGGAGGATGCTGGAGGAGGCACTGCTAAGGTTGGACAAAGCCACCTCCGTCGGACATAAGTAAGCACCCCCTTTTGTTGTTGAGAAACTAGAAGATCCTGAAGTGTAGGCCAAGGGAGAGGAGGGGCAGGGGTAGGAGTATGACGATCCTCATTAAAGTAGGGAACATCGTAAAAAAGGTGACATCCTCAAGACGGGTTTGTGAGGTTGAGTTAGGCATGTTGGATACATTACATGGAATCAGTCATTCTTTCTCCCCATGTCACCTTGTCCATGTGATTTGGCTCAATCTTGCCAACACGTGCGGGGGCATGTTGGATTTGTCTCACATCGGTTGTGGGTTGGCTCATCTTGGGCTCTTATATTTTGGGCACTCCTCACATTACAAGCCTATCTTGTGAGGTTGAGTTAGGCCCATGGAATTCTATACTTTTCACCCTGGAGTTGAGCAATGTGTGACGGGGCCAATACTGAGCTGCATGGTGCGTGTGGCACGACATGTGTGCCGGGAGGGCACGCGACATGGGGCCAAGTAGGCTGGCGACGTGATCGCTTAGGACGCGACATGGTCGCATGGGGTGAGACGCGAGCGCCAGCGTGACATGACGCGACATAGCCAAGGTGGGCTAGCGATGCATGAGGCGTTGCGGTATGTCAAACCAAGGGGTTTGAGGTTCTCCTGCCATTCTGGCTACATGACTGTTTTACCCTTATATAGGGGAAGGGAGCTAGAGAGCTATTCCCTCAAGACACGGGCCTTGCGCTGCTGAGAGGGCGTAAGTGTCCCTAGGCCCGAAGGGTGGGCCTAGACGCCGACGCTGATGCCGTGTGGAACCCGATGGAGGTTGAAGTATGGCTCCGGACTACGTCATGGGTGCATACGGGTCAAGCAACCTCGCGTGAGAACACCAAGGCGTGCGTGGGACTCTTGAGAGCACGACGACATGTGGGCTAAGGATGAATCGTGGGAGGCACGCGAGCGCGAGGCACAAGGTTGTGGGCTTGGTTCGACAGGCGAGCGAGGTACTAGTGCAGTGCACAGGGTGAAGCTTGAGCAGGCCAAGTTTAGCATGGTGGTGCAGATTGGCTTGTCGTAAGGGACACGATGAGCTGAATGGTAGGCCGTGAAACAGAGGCAACCATGTTGGGAGGAGTTCCCGTCCTCTAGGCGGGTGGTATCAGAGTTGATGTGCAGATGGGTTGGCTTCGTTGCACGCGGTAGCGAAGCACCGCGCGGGTTGAAAGCGCGTCGAAGGACGCCCCTGCGACAGTTGGTATCAGAAGTAGGCTGACCTAGCGAAGCGTGCGTTAGGTGCCGCACGGGACTGAGGTTGCGGAAGTGCGACCCCGTGACAAATGGCTTCAGTAATCTCGTCAACATCGAATGGTTTCTCCAGATCATATCAATCCTCGTCAAGAATTTGGGTGAATTGCAGAACATCCAGCTACGGATGAACCCACCTGTGGCAATGGAATCTGCTCGAAAAGTGCTCCACAAAAAACAGCTACGGACGAAGCCACCAGTCTCTATGGAATCTGCTAGAAAAGTGGTCACCAAAATGTTTGCAATGTCTTGCTAGTCAACGTATTAACTTCTTTCCTAGTCGACGCTACCAATATAGGTCTGACGATGTTGCAGTTTGGATTTTGAAATACCGAGTGTTAGGATCCCAGCATTTGACCCAAATATCCCTTGCCTCCAATATCTTTCTTCTGTCAGTAAGATGGCACTGAGATCATCCTTGAGCTTCGACCTCTCCTCTCGGTCTTCCAAAGAGAGTTAGCTGCTCATCTTCCTTCTTCCAATCTAAGGATCCAATTTTGTTGAGAAGGTCGCTCTTGAAGCTAAAATGTTACCATACGCATCTCTATTTCATTTAGAAAGAACCTTTTTGACATTTTTGAGTTTGTTGATTAATCTCTGACCCACCCATTCGTTACTTACATGCTCGGTCCAAGCTTCTTCGATAATGTCGAACACTTCAGGCTTTTCAAATTAGATGGTAAGAAATCTAAAGGGTTTGACGTTTTGGAATCCGCTTGACCTCAAAATAGGCGATGGTCAAAGTTGGCCTCGAGAATCAGGACCACTTTACAATTAGATGGTAGGTTTGAAGAGGTCTTGTCAAATACGATTAATGTGGGTTGGATGAAATGGAGGCATGCAAGCAAAGTATTGTGCGACTTAAGAGTTCCACTTAAATGGAAGGGATGTTTTATGAGACAATGATTAGACCAGCCATATTATATGGTGGAGAATGTTTGGGTACGGAAAAAGACAAGAAAATAGAATACATATGGCCGAGATTGTATGTTGAGATGGATATGTGGAGTAACAAGTAGGATCTAAATAGGTTGGTATGAGCCCGACTCGAAATCGGTCGGGTATGGGCTGGGGTAGGTAGGCTCGAATGAAAAATAGGCCAGACCCGATTGGTAATCGGGTTGGGTATGAGCTAGTTCCAAAACCCTGATTAGTAATTGACCCGTTTAAGCACAGTCCGAACTCGGCCCAGCCTGGTCATTTGGAACAAACACTACATAAATGATATAGAAATTGTGGGACAGCCTATGGCCAGCCAGGCCTGGGCCGAAATGCGCTAGGCATATGTTGAGGTAGGTAGGCCCTACGTGATTAGTAATAGGGCCAAGTATGGGCTAGTTCCAAAAGCCCGAGTAAAAATCGGCCCGTTTTAAGGCCTAACCCGAACTGGGCCCATTGAGATTCCTAGTAACAAGAAAGGATAAAATTTGGAATAGGTACATAAAAGTAAATTTGAAAGTGGTGCCTATAAAAGAAAGAATTACAGAATGTCACTTGACGTAGCATGGACATTTTCATTGGAGATCAAAAGTTGGCCCTGTACAAATGGTTGAGAAGCTATGAGCGTAAGGAAGTAGGAGAAGACGAAGACCAGCGAAGACCTAGTAATAAGACGAAACATGACAGATTGCGAAGTCACAGGGAACTTGATTAGAAGCTAGTGGAGAAGTAGGATTTGCAAAGCTGACCCTAAATAGATGGGATAATGTTGTGATGATGATAATGAAATGTTTCCTCGAAAGTGGCAATTGTCTCCTCATAGTTGTCTCGTAACTCGAAATTAGGTGATGACTGACATATGCCCATCACCCTTGCCCCATACTTTTCATGACAAGAAGTATTGAAACAATGATTCGCTTTAAATTCAATAATTAACATCTTAAATTTTACTATATAAAATGTTGTTAGCAGAAGATTGATCTTAAGTAACTGGTCCACTATTCTAAAGTAGGAAAAGGAGTTGATCAAATCAATACCTATTTGGATTTGATTTCCATGATTTCCCTTATAATATTCTGCTCTGTGGAACCCCTCGGGATGATTGGTAGTACTACATTTCATATGGATGAACTCACAGATTGTAAATTTAGGTTTTCCTTTGTTTATCGAACTTGATATTGACTACCAAATTTTCAGATTCCATTAGTCTTGAGAATGAGAAAGGAGATAATGTAAAAAAAAAAAAAAAAGAGTATGAATGACGCCTGAGATCCTATTATTTACCAAATTTTGATCTTTATAATAAATTTCTCCTTGTAGCAGTGATATTCTAAAGAAAATTTTGATTCCTAAGGTTAAGTCTGCTAGTCAACAAGTGGATCCTAGGAATGAAAACCTATTCCAAACCAATGTATGAGAGGAATTGTTTAAAACCAAAAGGTTGACTGAGAAGAAACTAAACATAGACGGTTTGGAGAAAATGGAGTTGTTAAAAGGACGTCTAGAGACGATGACGAGAAAATTGGGCACCAGATTAATCCAATTGATAGTGGAATAGGAAATCTCTTTGAGCTGCGTGAAGAAACATAGAACATGGTATCCCATAAGAGGAAATTTTCTATTCTTGTAGAGAAAAGTCAGCAGATTAATGAGGTATTGAATTTTCATGGTGGGGTTCCATCCAATGTGGTGCATAATATTGAGAATTCTAGTAAGTTCCCTATCTATATTGATCCGAATGAGGAAACTCCTAAATTATGTATCAATTTAAAATGAAGTTTTTATTATTAAAAGTGGGGATGAAGAATATATAAGGTTCAATTGCAAATGTTGATGTAGTTGCTATAGAAGGAAATTATCCTCTAGAATTGAAATTGCCTAATTCAAAGTAAATGGAGGGAAGCAACAGGGTTGAATGAGTAAACCTAGGAAAAAAGATATTTAGTTGAATTTATATACTCATTCGAAATTAAATTCCAGCAAGAAGTTAAAAACCTCTAGAATGTTGTTCTTATTGACATTGCATACTGAAATATTCATGACCTTATTCATAAAAATAAATGAGTGGCAGGGGATCATCTTATTTGAGGAAAAGCTGTTGATATTTTTTATGTTTGTTAATCAAAGGTAATTGAAACCCAAGCTAAGAAAATTAAAAGATTTCTTTTAAAAAAATGGGTAGTGCGTTGATAATTATAGTCCCGACTCTTATGAGAACTTTATGTTGCATGAAATTGGAGCTCTTTATAGAAATAATAAGTTTCTTAGAAGGTTATTTGATATGGTTGAGTTCAAGCAAACTGTTGTGTATGCCTCAAATATCACCATTGATTGAACTTGGCTATGGAATGCCCTAATAAATAAGCCAACAATATTAGGAATATGTGGGCGGTTATGGGTGAAGAGGAAGGCCAGTGAAACCTAGAGGGAAGCAATGAGAAGGGACATGAAAGATTGCAATGTCACACAAAGATTGGTGCTAATCAAAGACGAGTGGAGAATTTGGGACTTGCAAAGCTGACCCCAAATAAGTGGTGGGACTAAAAGGGAGACAAAATACCTTTAAAGAAAAATGGGTGCCCAAGAAGTTTGAAAGTATGAAGGGCTACATAAAAGGATACTTGGTAGTAGAATCCAGAGGTTCTAAAATCAATTTTCAAGAAAAAAGTATTGTAGGAATGACAAAGAACAAGAAATATAAAACATCTTAGCTATATAAGCTCGCCAAAGGACAAGCTAAGAAATGCGAGTAAGGTAAGTATAAAGCTAAGACAATCTATACAGTAGGTTGGGAAGGAAGGAAGGAAAAACAACCTACAAAATCGCAAAGATTGAAGACAAGAAAAATGGGGATCTTAACAGAGGGAAATGTATTAAAGATGAATATCAGATAAAGAATAGCTGACAAAAATACTTTAAAGATCTATTGAACATGATGTATATAAGGGAGAAGAGGAACCAAATCAAAGGATGATAAATGAAATACAAAAATATGAAGTAAAACCATTCTCAATAAAGTTGCAGAAGAGTAGCATTAGGACCTGATGGAATACTTGTAGAATTTGAAATGTGATGACAGAAAATGGATGGAATTGGTTAACTAAATTGTTCACTAAGATACAGTAAATGGATAAATACCTGAAGGATGGAGGAAAAGTAGTGTGTTCCCTATTTCTAAGAGCAAAGGAGATATCCAAAACCTTGATAACTATCGAGGCACCAAACTTATGAGCCAGACTAATGAACTATGGGTGAGAGGAATATAACGACTAAGACAAGAATCAAGTGTATTCAGATAACTAGTTTGGATTTAGACCAGGAAGATCAATAATGGAATCCATCTCCCTATTGAGGCAACTTGTTGAGAAGTTATAAGAGAGAGGGAAAATTTTGGATAAGTTTTTATTGATTTGGAAAAGGTATATAATGAATGCCGGAGTAGATTTTTGGTAGACTGTGTCGAAAAGATCCATTCTGAACATATTGAAATTATCCAAGACATGGCATGGAAAGCGAATAACTTGTGTAACAACCATGTATGGAAAGACGAGTGAATTCCTTGTCCAAGCTGGCTGTATCAAGGATCTACCATGATCCCTTATTCGCTTGGCTTGATCATGGATGCTTTAACAAGATATGTTAACCATATATATAAAGAGGATATTCTATGGTGCATGTTATTTGTGGATTATGTAGCACATAGCCCCAAAAAGGACCAAATAATTATGAAGACCAGCCTGAGAGTTAAGAAGTTTAAATTATTTTGAAAATGATGATTCAAAATAACTTTTGGAGGTGGGAAATTATGCACTTATTTTGGGGAAGAAAAGGAAATTGAAGGGAACATGTAGCTTGTGAAATCTATGACTGTCTAACTATCTAATGCATGCCCCTTGACTAAATAGATAACTACTTATTTGAAAGTGGGGAAAAGGAATCAAAGAATGCTTTGAGGATTTTCTCTCAAAAATATCACATGTCCGATTTGAAAAATCATGCAATTTTCAGAAGTATTGAAGTAGCAAGCTTAAGGAAGTGAGTTTACTTTGACATACTTATGACATTTTAAACTTGTAGTTGAGATAATTCAACACTTATATAGTCAATACTCATAGATGCACTAACAATTCCTACTTTGGAAAAATGTAGCTGTGAACCTACACTTGATTCATCCAAATGTTATAGTACCGATTTGCTAAAGAATATCAAGAATAAAGTCCCATCTTACCTAGTCATAAGCTTTCCAAAGTGTCTTGTGCCCTTTCACGAAAATTTAGATTGATAATGAGGTGAATGAATTTGGCAAGTAGAGTTTAAATAGTGAAATCTAGGCCAACATGGCACTAGATGGTTTTCTATTTTAACTAAAGCCTCCTCCAAGCTATCATGTTCAATAAATTTGCACTCCATATCTTTTGTCTTCACTCTACTAATTTTAAAATTCAAGATTCTTTTAAAACAAACTAATTGAACTTTATTTTCTAAAATCACAATTCTAAAAGAACTTTAAAAAATTTTCACTTCAAATTCCTAGATTTTGAAAATACAAATGGTTAAATTTTATTACATGAAACTTTATAGAAATTCAAAGGCATGTACATCTCATATTATACTTATTTTGTAATTCTTTTGAAATCCAAAGGCTTGCACATCTCATATTATACTTATTTTTCAGAACTCCTTTTAACCTTTTTTCGAAGTCACTTCAGGGTTACAATTGTGACTATCGTTTTTGTATAAAAGACCTAGATACTTTTAATTTGCATGATGATCTTTTACTATATTTGTACAACTCATTAAATTATTAAGTCAAAATTCTGAACAATTGTAACCCAACGTTTTTAACTCCGCCATTGCCGGTCCCAAGCCCGGATGAGAAAGGAGGAGGGAGAGCATTAGGTTGACAGCTGACTATAAATGAACTCTGGTAAATTTCTAGACATGTCCTGTTATATAAAACAAGTGGAGAAATAGGACTCGAAAAGCGGACACTATATTTTTGTACTTTCACATCCATTGCATATTTGCTTGTTGCATTTTCAGTTCGTATTGAAAGGGTTTACTACTTAGATCTTATTTTATTTCAAACATTCATCATTCTGAATGATACCTTTCCTTACCCTTTTACTTATATAACAAGTGCTTGTTTAGCCATAACCAGATCTATACCTGTGATACCATTTAGTTTAATTTGAACCCAAAATTCACAAGTTAAGAAATATTCCCTGGTGGGTCCTTCTTTAGCTCAGTCAATGCATCTAATGTTTTGGTAGTTGGATTGTTGTCCGATTGAGCAAGGCGGATTAGGGATAAGACATATGAAGGACTGTAATACTGTGGCTTGGCTAAGTAATTTTGGTCCATTGCGAAACTAGATTCCTCACTTTTGGCTTGTTGGATCCAAAACAACTATGTATATCAAACTCCAGTTGGAGCTGTTGTTCTCCCAATTCTTCTTGGGAGTAGAGAAGCATTCTGAACACCAGAGAATATATCGTTAGAGACGGCTGCAAAATTGATTTTTGGAGGGAATCGTGGATGGAAAGTGACCCCTTCTCCCCAGATTGGTCGTCAACTTTCTCTCCAATTGGGAATTGAATTCAACACCATTGTCACTGATCTGATTGAGGATTATGAATACTATTTTGCTTGATTTGGAATAGAAATAAAAAGACTATTATAGAGATTTAGGTGGTTGACTATATTAGTGGATATGGAGTTTCAATCTGTCAAGTTTCTAAGGTTTTTTGCTAGGAATCTTCTTGAAACATAAAACGGTGTATTAAAATTGCATGCTCAATATCCCTTCATCATGCAGAGATTGCAGTCAGATCAGAAGAATCAACCAACACTCAGTTCAGAAGCTCCTACAGTTTTCTATTTTCTAGGTAATCTGACACAAATGGGACACTCGAATTTTTGAAGGTTGAGAGAGGTCGGTTATATTTCTTGTTGGGGAGATTAAGAAGCATCTTCTCTCTTGGGTCCTGCTAGCCAGAGTGTGCAGTGATTGGTCATCGCAGCAGGCAGAGGACGCATGGGACATTCCTGATTTGGAGTGGCTCAGTTTGCTTCTTCCTGGTTGGGTTTCATTTGTTGTCAGCTTTCATCAAAAGGGTGATGGCCATGCCAAAGCTCCCCATTTTGTTGGCTGCCATGTCTTTCTTTTTCCTCTTTTGTTCTCTCTTTTTCCCTGTTTTTGTTTTCTTTCTCCCTCAGCATCTTTCATAATGTAATTCTGCTGTACTTTAATTCTCGAATGAAATTACAACTTCGCCAATTTATTAAAAAACAGTAAGTGATCCTGTTAGCATCTTACAATAATGTGATCCGTTGTCTTTTTTCCCTATTTTTAGCAATTGATAAATTTCTGCTTTTATTTTCATAAATAAAAACATTACTACGAATGTTCAGTGAAATTTGATGTCTTCCTTCACATAATCATGCTGTTTTGTATTCAGGAGATGCCATCATCTGACAATTAACTTATAAGATTGTCTGAATTCTTTCTTAATTTTCATGGCAGATAGTTCAAGCTTTTTACTGAATTTTACTCTTAGCAAATTTCAAGCTATTAAAAGCTGTGTTATTCTTTTCTTTTGATCAGCTTTTTTTTTTTAATTAGAAACTTGTTTTTATCGTAACTTTTTCTTGAGGACTGCTGATAATCCTGTTCTTTTTTAACTTTTCCTGCTTGATTTCATATATAATTCTAACTCCCCCTCCTGTTTTGGCAATTGCAGGAATAAAGATTTTTGAACCCACTGAACCAAGTTTGAGGTGTGGAAAGAAACATTAAAGTTTTATCATTGCAAGACCTATTCTCTGCATCTCTAGGCACAGAAGTGACATCATTCGAGTTACAAGAAAAAATTAGATGGCCAAAGGTGGCCACATCTAGTTCTTTGTGCATGACGTGTATTGAACAGCTTCAATTATTACTGGAAGATTGTCATAAAGTAGAAGACTCAGGGTTTGTGTCAAATACTCTTGAGCCAAAGGATCTTTGTTCATACTTTATGTGTTTCTTTAAGGCAATTGGCCAATGAGGATGAAAAGGCATTCATGAAATTGCTACCAAATTTGAGTCTAGGCTTTTCCGTGAGGTGTTATATTTCCTTCTGTCACCTGAACTGCCATTCATTATTGCAAACCAACATGGATAGTTATTACTATTATTACTATTGTTGTTAATGTCGTTATTATGTTATTAGTGTCGCGGTTTAAACTGTTAACAATATTTGATTTTTCCAAATTTCCATCCTTTGCAGGGTTTACCAAAACATGACTCTAGTACATATAAAAAAAAACCATGACTCTAGTCTATATGGGCATTTTTTTTCGTTTGGTTTGCATTAACGGTGCTAGTTTTTTATTTCGATTATCCTAGCTCGTGTGGGATGCAATTCTTTTTTTACTTTGGGTGGCATCCCAATATGTCTTTAGAGCCTAGATGTGGCTTGTATATGTCAATGTGTAGGACATTACACTTCAAATTATTGTATCAGGCAGGTTCCCATTCTGAAGTATGGGTAATGGATAATGTGCCAATTTTGGTTGGAGAAAATAATTGAGACACAAAAATGGTCCTTCTGCTAAATTTATCATCATTTTACTATCCTGATTTAATTTGGTCATGGGTAGTAGTCCTAGTGAACAGAAAATTTTCGACCAATTCAACTGGCTGATTGCTTCTAAGGGCGCTAGATAGGAAAATGAATCATCATGAAATTTTTGTAGTACCTGTTCTCCTTATGTGATTCAATGAAGAACAGAGTTGCTCATCTGTCAGGCATGCTCTTTGTATGGGTTACTTTCATGTTTAATTAATTGTTATTTATTCCTAATTTTTTTCGTGGTTGAAATTTTAGTTTTTCTTGCAGGAATGGAACAGTGGGCTTGGTACTGATACAGATAAGGTGCATGCAGTGCGCTACTTGCTCATACAGTTGCTGCTGCAAGTTCTCCGGACAGGGGGCATTCTCTTAAGTTGCTTCTGAACTCATCATATTCTGCAAGAAAATTTTCAGTGCTCCTGCTCTTCTTGACGCTTCCAGGAAAGATGAGGACTTTGATGACAACGGGGCACCAGAGCTGATGGACGCCTTTGTGGATGCTCTGCTTTTGCTGCTGCCTTAGCCATCCACTCCTATGCGTTTTTCTATTAAAAAGCAACACACACAGGCAGTTGTATAAAAATAAGCAATAACAGCCAATACTTTATTATAAAATAACTCCTTGCAATTGGAGCGGAGGTAAAACAAATAAAACAAATGGAGTCAGACCATGTTGTTAGATGTATCCTCCTTAATCATGGCAACCTTCATTGACACATATGCAGTAATAAAACAAAATATTTATTATACCAAAGGCTGTAAGAAATAAGTTAAGATTCCGCTCATCAAGTGTCATAAGAAACTTTATTGATTAGCAGTCTGATGAGATACACCTTAGGAGAATGCTCCTAAGCAACCAGTATCATTAAGGTTTATAATAAAGTCATTTTAGTTTCCTTTATAATTATAATACAATGTTTTATATTTTAGGATTAGGTTTGACCGAGGGATTGATTACTGTTTTATATTTTATTATCCAGAACTAAGAAGACAGGTTGTTGTTGAATAAAGTTTTTACTTTTTTCAGCTGTTTAACTTAAGCTTTCAAGAGTCTACTCTCAGGCTAGAAACTCCCACGTTTCAGCAGAACTTTGATTGGTTTGCCTTGGTGTTACTGCTGTTTTGCTGAACTATTTTTATGGTTATTGTGGCTGCTGATTTCACCTAGTACCCACTAAGACTGTTGCCACCCTTCTTCTACCACCAGTAACTTTACTTTGCCTCATGTCAAAATATATCATCGATATAAAGAGGTTATCATCCCCTTAGATCAGCTGCCTAGCTTTCTACTATGTATCCTGTGGGTTCACCTTTCGAGCTTTGTGGGCTGCGGTTCACATTTTCCTATATAGTTGAACCTTGATCAGGTGTGCAAGTGTAACTATTAGAAGTGCTCAATGATTGATGAAAATGGCTTCTTTAATCGGATTGGGAGGATGGTTTGTCAATGGATGAAGTGGATCTATTAGAGATGCTCTGGAATTAGTGAGGATGAATTCATCTAAGGATGATGCTGATGCTTTCATCCATGGCCTTCACTTTAGGGCATTGTAACACATTTTGGTGGTTTGCTAGCCAGTGGCGGACCTTATTGCGGCGAAGCCCCACTCAACCAAACTTTAAAAAAAACGCTGTACGCCTAAAACCAGCGCCTTTTTCTATAATCCCTTTTGATTTTTTAAACCCTCTCCTCTCTCTGTCGCCTCTCTCCTCTGTCGCCTCACCCTTTCTCTTTGCCCCACCCTCTTCTCTATCGCCCCGCCCTCTCTCTCTCTCTCTCTTCTCTGTCGCCCTCTACGGCTCTGTGCATCTCTCTGGCTCGTTGCCACGAGGCCCGCGATCGTGACCGCGACGCCCTCTCTCTTTGTTGCCCGATCAAGCATTGGAGCCTACTATCCAACCGCTTGCCGCCACTGCCGCCTAAATTTTTTGGTGAGAAACATTCTTCTTCTTCTTGTCCCTCTCCCTCTCCATGTCCATCTCTGTTTCTCTCTCTAAGCCCAAGGCTAAAAAACCCAAACCCAAGCCCTCCCTCTTTACTGTGGTTTGTATATTATATATTTATATTTCCCTAATCTGTTGATCTTTTTGGCATAATAATGTTCTTACTTTGCAATATCCGTTATTCTAGTTAGCTTGTGGGAAAAGTTGGGTATTGTATTTGTATGTGCTGTGTGCAGTGGCAGTGGTCTCTTGATGATTAAATTTTTTCTGAGGATTGAGTGTTGCTTTTGAAGCCATTGGATCTCACTTTGTGATTATTTGAAGTTTGATTTATATTTTATAGATTTAGGGTTACTTTCTGAAGCCATTGCTTCTCTGTTTTTTCATATTTGGATCTGTGTGGAACTGTGGATGTGGTATTCTTCTTTTGTTAATGTTTGGGTTATAGGCTATGTCTCTCTCTGTGTGTTTATGTACAATATTCTATAACAAAAAAGGTGCTTTAATCTTGGCTTTTGGCTGATACATAACCAATACATAGGCCCAGCCAATATGTACCTGTTTTAAAACCCTGCTTATAGGTTGACCCTTTACAAATTAATTATGTATGTTGGCTGGTGCCTTTTTTTCGTTTGCCTTCCACCGACATAATCTTTATAGCTCTTCATTCTTGATTTTTGTGTTTTAGCTAGTGAACAATTGATCCGTTCAATTTCAAGATTTGTGGAATCCCACATATCACAAGGAGCCATTTCCCAAAGGATCACTTGTTCACACCACATGCATGATACTTGGAATAAAAACTGACGCTCAAAATAGTTTCAAGTTAAATCTGTATCCCATAGTTTCACCAAACATGTAACTGATATCAAACAACTTATAGCCTTATAGGGAGATGGGTTTTGGTGTTTCTTTATGGGCTTTGTGTTTGATTTGTTGCTTGTTCAAGTGTGAATTAAGGTTTCCGTAGCCCCTAAACTCTAAAGTCCTAATTCAATACATCCGAAATATCTAAAGCCCTAATTTCCTAAATTCGAAATTAGGGGTGTATTCGGTTCGGTTTGGTCGGTTTTGGACCAAAATCAGCGAGTCTTTTGGAGATTATTTTTTGTAGATGAATGATACGTAATTATCAGTATCTTGTTAATGAAAAGTTCATTTTTTGTATGCAATTTTAGTGAAAATGATATTTTAGAAATAAATAAATATAAATTATTTTATATGTATATAATTTATAAATCTAATTCAATTTATGCCCCAGCTGGATGAAAATCCTGGTTCTGCCACTGTTGCTAGCCCTCTCTTTTTGCAATGGAGATGAAATAAGTTCCATCCGATATTACTGATGAAACTATAGGACTGCATTTTGGCAATGGTTTTTCCTATAGTTTCATCATGGTGTCAAAGCTTGTAAAGATAAAAAGGTAGGAAGTGATTTTATTGGCAAATTTTTTTTTTTAAATGAAGTAAATTGAGAAGTGAGTAGGGGAAAAAAAATTGTAGTCCTATAGATTCATCAATTCCATCCTTAATAATTTCATTTGCAGAGTGAGGCTGGGACTTGTTTAGATGGCCTACCAAAATACAAGCCACAAACAACTTTTTTGGATGAGCTGGGATCATTCTTGGTGAGACGTAAAATCTATCCATTCTCATTATGGGGGCACAAATTGGATGACCTGTGTTTTGTGCACACATCCAAACAGCTCCTAAAGGAGTGGAGAGTTTGTATTTTTCATCTATACTCAGTACCGCAGGTCTCCCTGATGGACAATACCCAAATTTCCAATGGAATGGGTAGGGACTCGCATACACCCCCCCACACATAATTGAAATCACTAATTCTTCCTTGTCAGTTGGTGTTCTAAGATGGAGGTTTATGTGTACTGGCAGTTGGTGGCCAACCAAATTAATGAGATTGACCAAGTTAAGGAACCACATATCTAATGACAAGTTACCTTTCCTTGAGATTGTTTTATTTCTTAACTGTACTTTAGTCTTTTCCCTGTTATGATTCAGCTCTAAGCTTCTTTCTTTGAAGGGGTTTTGTTGCTTGTAATTTCCACTTTTCTCATAAATCATCTATCACTCATTAAAAAAAAAAAAAATACGAATATAGTTTCAGCTCAATTCATGCAGCAAAACGGAACATATAAGCACAAGAATCAAGAGTCAGAGATTCCTACAACATGCTAGCCTACAGGTGATGTACGATGGTATGAAATGATGTTACAGAGCAATAGAAAAGATTTACTAGGTTTAATGCAAATTTAACCAGCGGCACTGTTCAACATTTGGCATAGACAATGTTGCTGCAATGATGAAAAATAAGCCGCGCCCCACCCCTTCAGATCAATCTGCATGAGATATTGTACTTGAGTTCGAGGCCTCTCATTTCGAGATTTTAGGGGAGAAATGTTGAAACCTCCACTTGCAAAAATGGGATTACGAAAGGTTGATTAGGAGACTGAAGGGTTTCCTCTAAACTATTTACTAACAACATCAATCCTAGTCATAGTCAAAAAATAAATAATGAATTTACTTTCAATGTGAGCCCGCACGAATTCTGGCTGTGGACCACAATTTGGATGCTCCCTGGAATGAAATAACACAACTTCACAATGAAAAGGACGTGCTTGCCCATTGTTAATCTGAAAATGATACATTTAGAAAAATAAAGCATTAAATCTCAGATGTCAGAGTCAAAAAAGGCAAAACTAACCATAACTTCCATCATCATTGTGTCGCCAGTATCTCACATAGCAAACCTGCAATATTACATGGTTTCATATTATTGATATTTTATTATGATTCTTGAAGCATGGATATTGCAAACTCTTTTCAATAGTCACATAAGTAAAATATTTTTCTAGAATCTTTTCCCTTTAAAGGTAATTTTGGTATTAAGGTGGATATTTATGGTGAGGAGGCATTTAAATAACTAAGTTTTAAGTACAGGAGTTTATTAGATATTAAAAGAAATATGGGGAGGATTTAGAAAAGTAACTTTAAAGGGGGGAGATTTTTGAAATTTTCCCTTATTTTTAATTCATTTTCGACTTTTCTTAGCAATCTAAGTTGTTATTTGAATTCCATTTGACTAGAAGCAATGGGCTTCAGAAGAGGAGGAATAATGAATTAGATGAGGAAAAGGCATTTTTTTAATAGTTTTAATACACCCATTTTGTAAATAGTTAAAAGTATCTAGCCTTACTTTTGTGTATATTAAAGTATCTAGTTTCGATCAGTTTATGTATGTGTGGATATTAAAGACTGTACTTGCTTTTAAATTGTGATTTGGAATGTGTGGATATTAAAGATTCTACTTGATATTAAAGTATGATTTGGAATCACACACCTACTATAAACGAGAGAAGACAATCAGACGAGAAGAAGAAATAAACCATGAGAAAATTCCATAGAAGATAACCAACAATTTCGCTACTATAATACAAAAACAAAGATATTTGAAGACCACCCAAACATGGTTCAAAAATCCGGATTCCAGCCTTGTTCTGGTCGAACCACAAAACGGAAAATTTGAAATTTCATGCCGAAGTTTGAATTTGCTGGCCGAATATTGACCAAAATTCTGGCAATGTTCCGGCTGGTACAATTTAAAAAAAAAAAACAGAAAAAAAGTAAAGAACCACAGAGCTTGCATGAAGACCCTGACAAGCCAAAAAATCAGCCGGTTTATTACAACTTCTCCCCACATGCTTGAACCTGATATCAGAGAAAGCCTTCTTCATTGGTTTAATCTCCCTCACTAAGCAAATGGTATTTCCAAGGAGCTTTTTTCAAACCAGAGATGGAGTCAATAGCCATATTTGAATCGGATTCAACAATAATTCTAGAGATCCCAAGCAGTGTAGGCTCTTCCAGAGAAAACAAGATGGAATGCAGTTCAACGAGGATAATGTTTCTCCAGTTACTTGGAGAGTAGATTGCATGAATCGCCCTGCCGAATAATCACGATAGATATCACCCATACCCTGCTAGAATCAGTAATCGATCCATCACATTTAATCTTGATAAACTACTCCGGAAGAACCTCCCACTGCCGCTGTCTAGAGAGTTCGAGCTTTTCGCTCCTAGATGCCAATGAGCAATGATAGGATTTCCATTAGACTCATCTTCAGAATTGCTACTGTCTATTCTCATTACCACATCAGAGAGAATCATGTGGAGGACCTTCTTTCTATCCAAACTAGAATTCTTAAAAATTATTATGCTAAGCTCTATCCACATATGCCCAATCCAAGCTGAAAAGGCGAGCTTGGTAATCAAAGAGGCGATCTTTCCGAGCTCTAGCTAGTGTGTTTTGGGCACAATCTGACATTGGCCACTATTTGATATAACTTATATAGTCTCCTTATTTTGAACACGTGGAACTCTACATTAACTACTATTTAAGCATGTATTAAGCATCATCTCAAAACACATAATTTGGCACCATGCATGGGTCTTAGTTACAAACAAATTTAGCATTTCCAGATTTGGTGAATATGAGAGTATATACCTGAATGATAGGGTCTTCGGATTAGAAAATTAAGCTCATAACTGGAAAAAGTACAAAAATTATGTATAATAAGCATCATTAACATCCATTTACACACAGAATTCATCACACATTCCAATCAATTACATAGTTATGTAATATTAATTTACATATATTCAGCATCTAAACAAATCACAAGCATCTTTCTTAATCATGAAAATGAAGTAAGCCTCCTATCATACAGTAAGATTTTGATTCTTTGTGGCATACATCCCCAAAAGTGCTACTTGAGAACCCTTTCTCATGGTAACTTTTCGAGATGTGTGCCATATGGAATCACGATGTGATCGTCTGATAGATGTGCCATGATCTCAAGATATATTGTATTAAATATTTGGACGAAATACGATCTCCAACGTCTGATTCAAGACAGTCAATGTTTTTTTATTGTGGAAATGCTTCACAAAAAAACCAGTGCAAATAACGTCACCCAAAATTAAACATTCCGCAGGATTGGTTGGTCGATATGTTAACTTCTCGCGAATCAAGACTGTCTAAAACTTTAATATTGCGTGACAGGCTGTCGATAGGTTTACTTCTCGTTGAACAAGACTCTTTAAAACTTCAATAACTTCTCACACGACGGTCCATCGATAATATTAATTAGTAACATATCGTCGGATGGTATCTCGATAAGTTCCCTTCTCTCTAAACAAGACTATCTAAAACTTCAAAAACTTTTCGCTAGCCAGTACAACGATAAGTTTAGTTTTCGGGTTGCTGAATATACAGCTGAAAGTTTGACCTTTGTAACTATGGTTACACGTGCGAAGAAGTTGACTTGTTTGAATCAGAGGATGGAGATCTAGTTTTGGCCCAATATTTTACACAAGTGAGCTTTAGATAATCTGTCACTCACCAGACGGTCAGATTTGATTACACGTATCAAAATCTTCAAAAAGGGACTAAGATTATGGCTTACAATGAGAAGGGTATGTGTGCAAGGAAGAATCAACTTATGACCGTCTGATAGGTGATAAATAAATCTCCATCGTCTATTCAAGGATTTCGACCGTTAAAACTATGGTTGCGGAGGCGAATCGTCAGCTGCAAGTAATAGTTAATCCTTAGTTACTTAGTGCTTACTAACGGTAAGAGAAGAATATATAAGAAACTAAATCGTCTTCTCAGGATGACTTCGTCGTCTCCTCTCTCGTCTTCGCTGGATGGCTTCCGTCTCGCTTCGCTTCTTTATATGCAGAATTGAACGAATAGCCTTAAAAAGTAATTCATTGTTTGGGTGGGTTTATATGCAGATTAGAATTGGGGAAAGTTAGTCTGTAAATCGTTGTTTGGGGTTTGTGTTTTAGAAGAGGGTTTTTGGTGGTGGTGATTGATTAGGGTTTCTCTATCGTTTCTGCTAATGGATACGTTTGGGTGGTGGAACGACCAAGTAGAGAGTTTTGAATATTCTCAACCATTTCTCTGGCTTCTCTTCTTTCTCCATTCCCTTTACACCCAACCCGACAATTCAAAAGCAAAACCAAATCGCCTCCTCTCATTTCCTCGAGTAACTAACTCTCAATCAAAATCCGATTGAGATATTTTTGAATCGAAACCGGATTTCTACTCTGATTTCGTACTTTCATATTTCAGAAGAGGCTTTTTCGTGGTGGTGATTGATTAGTGTTTGTGTTGGGAAGATTTCTCTATCGTTTCCCCTAATGGAAACGACCAAGTAGAATTAGTTTTGAACCTTGTCACCCATTTCTCTCGCTTCTCTTCTTTCTCCGTTCCCTCTACACCACTATTTAATGCCTTCCGAAATGAAATCTTAATTCAAAGAAGAAACAATAACAGAGATTGATGGAGAAACCGATTGAACAACAGCCCCCAGCTGCATTTACTCTTCTGAATAACCAACTATTTTGGCTGAAGAAAAATGGCGGCACCACTCATGAACGGTGCCAAAAAGGAGTCTGACTCCAGCGATTATCCTCCGATCACTGGATTTGACGACGTAAAATCTGTCTTCTTTAAGGATCTGCTCTGCTCAGCTTTGGTCGATCGGTGCTCCCATCACAATCAATATTCTATGCATCTACGGAATCAACTCGATCACCCAGATCTTCGTGGGACACATTGGAAATCTGGAACTCTTAGCCATCGCCATCGGATTGTTGGTCATCTCCGAATTTTCCTTCGGGTTTCTAGTGAGTTTTCTGTTTTAAAACCTATTATATTTAGTTCCACTTCTTTTTCTTTTTTTTTCTATTTTGGCCTTCTTTTGAATTTCTCAACATAGTCACAAAAAATTTGCGTTTCAAATGTAGAAAACAAGTTTTTTTTGTTCAAGACGCTATGCGTTTTTCTCCATATAAAATACGTTTTAAACGGAAAAAGGGCTTAATTAGTTAATTTCATATGTCTTTTATATTTTTAAATTTTACCAACTGTGCTTTGGGAAACATACAATTTGGCACAGATCCTAGAATACCAACTCTTTCTTTTTAAACTGTGTATGGGTTTATAGAGTTGTGAATGTCACAGTTGAGGATGTCTTGTGTATATTAGATATTAAATAATGAGTCTCTTGCTTGTTGGGATTTGCATAATATCAACTCTAGCCAATTTCCTAGTTTTGATTTCTGGACTTACATGGTAGTTGAGTTGAACAAATATTTGGTTATGATCGTCCATGGGTTTCGCTGTCCATGACTCCTCGTTTTGTGAGCTTTAGTAGTTTTTATGAGAAATATTTCAATTTTGCCAGGATCTTGTTTGTGAATTTTAACTTTTCCAATATTACTCAGGATTTTTATTACATCTTACTAATTTACCAAAATTTGTAACTCACAAATTTGCAATCACCAGTATCTACATGACCACGCATTATCATCCCTGCAACCTATTTTTAGCATGACCTCGCCCCAGTTCAATCATTCCCCATGCTATTGGTCTCTTTATTTGGATCTAGGAACCAATGGTTCCTGCCTTAATTAGTAACTTGGAACCATGAGATTGTTATTCTACGATTTTAAGAGCAATGCTTCATCCTTAGATGGGAAGTTGAATTCTATAAGTTAGGTTCGTAGTTGTTATTGTTTTAAGTGTTTAGTAGTGGAGTCATTTTGCATTAAAAATAATAAAGGGGTAATCCAATTGGAATTAGGATTATTCAGTCGCAATGAAGTACTCTGTGCATATAGGGGTTTACTGAGGGATTTGTCAAATTTTTGAGTCCACGAATCTGAATTGAATCAACATGAGCTGAGCTGAGAACTTGGTTCTACCGTAGGAATCCATGAAGATAATAAAACCACAAGAGTGCAATCCCATTTATTTGATTTTAGTTAAATTGCTGACAAATGAAATTTAGTTTTTAGCAACTACTCTTTATTTGGATTAGGGAACCGATGTCTTTGCATTAATTAATAACTTGGAACAATGGAATTGTTACTATATAAGCAATGGTTCATCCTCAAAAGGGAAGTTGAAATTGCCCGATGGGCTGATTTTAGTTAGTTAGCAAAACACAGAATGAAGATGGAAAACAAGGAGTGCAAACTTAGTGAACAAGATAGCTTGAAGGAGGCTTCATTCAAAATAGAAAGTCATTTAGTATCACATTGCCATCGATTTCGTTACTTATGCTCCACTTTACAATCAGATGGGGAATTTGAAGAGGAAATCTCTAATACCAGTTGGATGCAATGGAGGCAAGCTAGTGGAGTGTTGTGCGATCCTAGAGCTCCACTTAGATTGAAGGGATATTTGTATAAGACGGCGGTTACACCTGCCATAATATATGGGGTGGAATGTGATAAATTTGGACATCCATCTTAAAACCAAGTGGTTATGAGTGGAGGGCCTAAGATCTTATAAGAGAAGATACAAGGCTATGAATATCTGATGTGTTGGCCGTGTTGGCCGGACTGAGCCAAATCACGTGCACAATTTAATTAGGTGACATGGAGTGGAGAAATGCCAATTGATACCATGATAAATTTGGGCATTATTCTTAAAATCAATTGGTTATGAGTGGAGGGGCCTGGAATCTTATTAAGAGGAGAGACAAGGCCATGATGTGGGCCTAAATTTATCATGGTATCAACATAATGTTGGGCTACAAAAAAGTGACAAGAAGATAGAGTACATCTGGCTTAGATATGTTTATTAAGATGGATGTTTGGAGTAATAAGAAATGACAAAATACGAAATGAGTACCTAAGAGGAAATTTGAGAGTGACACCTATAAAGCAAAAATTATGGAGTGCCACTTGAGGTGGTTTGGACATGTTTATCGGAGGCTAGAAGCAGACACTGTATGAAGAGTTGAAACTCTACAAGTATGAGGCCGTTGGAGAAGAGGAAGACCAGTTAACACCTGAATGGAAGCCTTGAGATGGGATATGAAGGAATGCCATGTTACAGAGAGCTTAGCGCTAATTAGAAACTAGTGCAGAAATAGGACTGGGCAAACCCCAAATAAATGGGATAAGGTTATGATGATGATTATGATGATTTTCCATTCATCTGACATGCAATTATAATATTTTTGTCTAGGACTCACCAATTCTCTTCTAGTTCATGTCACTTTTTCTCTTTTACTAATGAACTACTTCTTCATCTATCGTCAAATAAGAGGATTCTATTTATTAGTCTTTCTTGATTTGTATTTTCTCACAGGTACCATCAATTATTTTTTGGATACAAATATTCATGATTTCCTTAGGAAGAATATCTTTAAAGCTAAAGAATTATAACCCAATTATTTTTTAGTTTTTGGCCAAACTAATTATTGTTTCAACTATATCTGTGCATGAATCCAGGCCGTCAATGAAAACTCACTTAGATAACAAATTTAGCATGTCAAAACAGCACTAAACTGCCCTTGAATTTTATATAATAAGAGCAAAGGGCACAGATTTTCGTGTGAATCCCCACTAAAAAATATTACTCTCTTCACCACCAGAAAATCTTTTGATGAATCTCTAGTTGCATGAAAAAAAACAGAGATCAAATTCCAGATTACTGTGTAGCAGTAGTAGATCAGAATCCAGCAGTCAAACACCACATTCCAACACAAAACTAGGTACCAAAAGACCGTATCTGATCAGCCATAAAACAGTCTCAGAAGACTGATATTTTCAGCTGTTTCAGTGTAAAAAACCACAACAACAATGGAGTCTTAAAAGACTTCATCTTCAACAACAACAGAGGATAAAACCCTCAAATTTTAGCAGGCAGCCAGGGATCAAAACCCCCGAACAAATATTTTGTTCTTACAAGAACTCCACGGAGGAAAATAAAATTCTTATTCCAATCATAATCTCTACCGTATTCTGTTATTTGATGATTACACATATAGTAAAAGAAAGTAAATGAAATCCTAATCTACCTGCACTGAGATATGTGTTGTGCGAAAACTCCCAAATTAACCAATGATCTCACGATGAACGATCAAATAAGAACGCAAAATAGAGAAAATCAAACAAAATCACACAAGAGACTATTTATATGGTTCGGCAATATGCCTGCGTCCACTGGCAACGATGATTTACTATATTAATGATTACACAAGAATACAAGAACACTCAAACCTCGCCAAAGCTCTCCACAAAATCCTAGATAGGTTTTCCAAAGCTTTACAAAGATATCTCAACCTTACAATTTGACCAAAAGTTTTCCCTATATATAAAAGACATGAATCCTACTACTATAAGAGAAACAAGCCAAATACGGAGTGTGGACGCAACTAGGCCATCGCGGGTAGCTCGAGTAATAACCAAAGTCACTCAAGCGACTTAGACCAGAGAGTTTGCTTCGTGCAATAGCGCACTAGTCGCTTGAGCGACAACCAAACTCGCTCGAGCAACTTTCATCTAAAAGTTTATCCTTGTTGAATGCCCACCTCACTCGAGCAACAACCAATGCCGCTTGACGGCTTGAGCGAGCCAACCAAGTTAGAGCCACTTTACAATAATACCTACTTGAAGCAAATGGTAGTGGCCGTAGGGCTATTTGAAAAGAAACTTTTTTTTCCTGAATGTTGACTACTTACTATTGATTATACAAACAAATCTGAATATCAACTCAACGTGAATCTCCATCTTCGTTTATGCTTGAACTAATTATGTTGTGGTTTATCTTAACTCTGAACTTCTATTGTTTTGTCAATATGTGGACAACTTATTGGAATGACGAGAAAGAAGAGTCCACTTTGTGTAACCAAGAACCAAGTAATTCCCAAACATATTTTTATGTACTTCTCTTCATGGAAACTGAACACATTTATGATTTTTAATTCCACAACCTGATTTTGGCTCTATTATGAATTTTTCCATGGTTATGTCAGGTTTCAAATTGGTTCATATAGATCACAATCACCAAACAATCTTGGTGCTAGCCGATATTCTGATGTCAGTACTTAGAGTCATGCCCTTTTTTTCTATTTGTTTGTGGAATTTTTGATTGGATGTATGTTGAGGTTTCTATTGGTTATCAATTTGTTGTAGGGCATTATTTAATGTTGTAGGGCATTATTGGTTATTAGTTTGGTTTAAAGGAAGATGGTGCTCTTAATCAGAAGGAAGATACAATTTGCATCCTCCATGGAGACAGATGGTGGAAAAGTCTTCGATTGCAAAGTGAAATGAGTTTAATGCAGAAAGAGTCATTCATGTGTTTGCTACCTTTTTTGTTTCTTTACATCTAGTAAAATAAGCTGGATATATATATCGAACCAGCCTGTGACGGGGCCAAATACTCGAGCTTGCAGCATGGTGCCTGGGGCACACGATGTGGTGCCAAGAGGGCACGCGACATCTTGGTGCCAGGACGGCACGGCATGTGGTGCCTGGAGGGCACGCGACATGGGGCCAGGAGGGCCTCGCGACGTGGTGGTCTCATGGGAGGACGATGCAGGGAGTCATGGGCATGTTGGTTGGGACTTGACACTGTGTGCCACGGGCAAAGGACGTGTGCCATGGGGGTATGTCAAACCGGCATATTTGAGGTCCTTTGACTGTTTTACCCTTATATGTGGGAGAGGGGTTGGCGAAGGCCTTCCACTCACACGGGGCTTTGTGTTGTCAAAGGGGGTGCAAGTGTCTCCAAGGCCTGAAAGGGTGGGCCTAGGACGTCGACGCAGCGATGCCGTGTGGCACCCAAAGTGAGGTTGAAGTATGGCCCCGGACTACGCGTCACGGTGCATACGGCTGGACAACTTCACGAGCGCTGTGTGGGACTCAGTAGAGCACGACAGCATGAGGTAGGCACACGACTGTGGGCTTGGTTCGGTATGCAAGCAAGACATGATGGCATGGGGAGCTGCATGCCAAGATTGTTACGAAGCGAGGTACTAGTGCAGTGCACAGGGTGAAGCTTGAGCAGGCCAAGTATAGTACAGGGGAGCAAGCGAGCGTGTCGTAAAGGCACGATACATCGAATGGTAGGCCTTGAAAAGAAGGTAACCACGAGGGGGAGTTCCCGTCCTCTAGGTGGGTGGTATCAGAGCTGATGAAGAGATTGGTTGGCCTCGTTACAAGCGGTAGCGAAGCACCGCACGTGTTGATGGCGCTTCGAAGGACGCCCCCGCGACAGTTGGTTTCAGAGATAGGCTGACTTAGTGCATCGGGTGTTAGGTGCCGCACGGGCTGACACTGCTGGAAGAGTAACCCCGTGACAAGCCGCTCATGCTAGATCACGTATGAGTCTCTGTCCTTTCAAACTAATAAAAGTATTTTTACTTTTCTGAATTAAAGGGAGTGCACACACCTTGGATTTCTTAATGCCACATTAATTCATCCTCACTGTATATCCAATAGCTGTTGGGTCGTGACTCGGGACAAGATTTTTTAGGCTTGACATCTAATAGATAGCCACATGTGCCTCAATATTATTTTTTTTCCAGCTGTGGCACAATACACTATAGATTAGCTAATACTTTCATCACTTGTTTGAGGTTGATAGAGTGTAATCTCATTAGTTACAGTAGAGACTTATGTATAGGATGAATGTACTTTCAATCTATATGATGCTCCAGTGAACCATCTGGCACCAAATAGAAAAACAATGTCATGTGTATAGAATTGATGACCCATTCAGCACAAGAATGAACGGTGTAGTGAACAAAATGAGATAAAATGTGATAATAGGGTAGCAAAAAGGATACTCTTTTCTTTTGGGTACCGTTATTCACACCCCATGAGACTGCTTTCTCACTCCATTGTTGAAAAACCCCACTAAAAGAGGACGCTTGTAAAAATTTACACCTCACTTTATTTTTATTTATTTTTCTTTATTAAGGTGAGAAAGCAGCCACGTGGGGTGTGAATAACGGTACCCTTTTCTTTTTTTCCACCAATGATTTTTTGGGTCGAACTGATGGTTCCATGATTAATACTGTTGGCTGCCGTGAATCAGATAGTGGAGATCATTTTTCATCCCAATCTTTCATACAATATATCTTGAGATCATGGACCACCTATCAAATGGTCATATATTGATTCCACATGGAATGCATACCAAAAGTGACCCAAGAACCCTTCTCATGGTACATCATGATCATGAATGTGTGCCACATGTGTATATAATTTTGATCCAGGTATGTAAGTTCAATAAATAAATTACTATCAGTTTCAACAAGTTCTCCTATAATTCACTTGTTGATGACCACTTGATTGACAAATCCCCAATCCTTCTTATGTGGATGGTGAGGCGAATACGTCACTACAAAATACAAGACTATTAGCGGCAGTTTTTTGCTGTAAAATACTGCCGCTATTAACAAAAAAGCTACTAAGACTATTAGCGGCAGTTTTTTGTTAATAGCGGCAGTTTTTGACTGCTGCTAGTACTCTTATTTTTTGTAGTGTTCAGCAGTCTTCGGAGCATTCTAAACATCAGTTCAACTTCACTAACTGCATGGGTTGGTGGACAGGAGGGGCTTACAACTATCAGACACAATCTTGTTATCAATGCATTTGTATTCAATTTCTGGTAAGCAGTCTGATACTTAAGTTTTCTGGTTTTGGGGATGATTTATTTAAGGTATCGTCAAGTTTTTAAGTGGATAGGTACTTGGATGGAAGTGAATTTAATGAGAAGTGGGCCCTTTCTGGTACTGAAGAAAAGGAGCTTGTACTACTTGTGTGCCCAATAATACTATGGTGAAACTAATTTTAAAGAAATGGTATTAGTCCTTTGGGAAGTGTACTGATTTCGGCAATATTATTCCCTCTCAACTAGTGGTATGTAGATTAGTTTTCTGCACATAAATCAACTACTCGCATGTTCGTTGTTTGAGGAAGTGCCTGGGTGAGCCCATTTTACTTTTTTGTCTTGTCTTTCACTCTTGTAAATCTCCATCTTTACTAGTTTTTGTTCTTGATTAGTTTTTATTGTTATTATTTGGTCTTCACTAGCCTTTTCGTACTACTCCGATATATATATATTAATTTTTTATATTTTCTTATATTTTTGGAATTTTTCAAAATTTATCTTTTTTTTAATTTTTTTCCTTTCCCATTTTTATATTGAAGATAGAGTGAAAAAAGTGGATATATTGTACCGCTGGTCAGCAATATAGTAAGTATATATCTAATGTATTGTGTACTTATGGCCAGTGATACCGATACGTATTGGACAACACATACCAGTATCGTCTCGAGATTTTGACCCATGATCGCTTTCGCTTGGACTAATGATGGCTCGTGCACCTTGGACATGAACAAGAATTTTGGGTCGAGCCCCATCTACTTCTTGGCCCGCCTCCTCAACATCTTAGCTGATCAACAGGGTATGCTAACATATACCAAGCTAGATGGAGCTGGTGCATGGTTCATCTACGTTATAAAAATTTTGTTCCTTGTTTTATAAATTCTGTACCGTTATTTGCAGCCATAGTCAATAGGTTTGCATGTGCTTTGGATCGAATGATAGAGATCATTTTCTCTTTCCATTCTTTCGCACAATAAATCTCGAGATTATGGGTCTACATTACTCTGTTAGATGTTGATTACATGTAGCACACATTCCCAATAGTGGCTTGATAATCCTATTCGATGGTACATGGTGTTCATATTCATATTTTTGGGATGCGTACCACATGCAATAAAAAATCTGTCTTTCATGGTGTGCCTCTATCTCAAGATACAATGTGCTTCATCGTTGGATTTAAAGCAATTAATGGTTGCAAAGTTAAAAACTATGATTGGAAAGAAAGAATCTTTGGTTGTAAATATAGGTGCCCAAATTTTTGTATAGGTTCACCATTCGTTCTCCAATTTCTTGCTTTTATTGTTTGATTTTGAAGAGTGAAAGCAAAATAATTGCAATTGCCAACTTTTGTGCTTTTCGAGGACCCACCAGTACAAAAGGATCTTAATTTCCACAAACTTCTTTGAAGAAAAGGCTGCCATCCAGTATTCAAAATATTGACTGCTATTAATCCGACGTTTGAGATCGGTGATCGTCCCAATCTTTCATACAATAGATCTTGAGATCATAGTTGTATAATCAGACAATCACTTTTTCATTTCATGTGGCACCATAAAAAAAAATAGTCCGAAAATCAAAATAAAACATTAATTTTTAAGTCACTTTTTAGGATATATGCCAGAGGGAATGAAATGGATGCCCATAATCTACAAATCCGTTATTCGATTCGAAGACAAGTCTTGACTATGTTCAAAATCTTGTCCGAAACCAATACATATCAGAAGATACGTATCAATTTCGAAAGTTACTGGCATGGTTTCAAAAATCGGTTGCGATTCGGATTAGTTTTTGTAACAGCCTGGATTTCCGCATTCGAAAACCCGTGCCATCTGGATCATACACTTGATGATTCCCAGAACAAATCACTGAATGTCTACTCGTCTAGCAGAAATCAGAGCAGACACTATCGGAAGTGGCAGACCGAGTCATCATATAAGACTTAAAAAAATATATACAAAACAATGCATATATAATATACCAAGAGAATATACATCCTCCAAAAAGGAACTAGAAAAAATCACCGGTGATGGATATTCATCACTCAAAACAATGATTCCTGATAATGGTTCTTACAGAATTTATATAGCTATAAGTAATATCTACAATAAATAATACACAAGGTGGTTACTAGGCATAGAGATAATCCAAAAATACATACCCAGATCCCAAAAACAAAACTAATACCCAAACTGTTAGTAGAACTCGTCAGCAGGGGTGTCAGTATCCTCCTCCTCTGCCTCAGCCTCTAGCTCAGGCTGGTAGTCAGGGTCGCTCTCTATATCGGGAGCCCTAGCCTCAGAACCTATTATATAGAAACAAGGTGAGCTATCCATCTAAGTTCAATAGAAGAAAAACAAACAATTTGCATATGAAAATGTAAAACATGGCTTACAGAATATAACTCAGACGGATAAATAAGGCAGAGTGCAAACAGAGCAGAATAAATGCAGACAAATAATCAGATATGCATAATAATCAGAATGCAGAACTTTTAGTGAACAGAGCAGATGTAGAAGTACAAGGACAGACTTAATCTCAGAGTGATCAGATGCATGCGTACAGTAGTTATTATCTTAAATTCTATATACTTAAATAACTTCCGTGAATATAGCACGTGGTAGCCAGATGTGTGCCGATGGGTAACCCCAACCATCGTCGTTCAATGAACAATTATAGATTATTGCGTCTCTACAAAGGAGAGTAACTTGTGTCGAGATTTATAAATCAGATACACGGATATCCCGTCATGCTGGTCGTGGGTATCCTGCCACGTCAGGGGGATTCGTCACATGAACTTTAAATCAATACACATAAGACCTCGGAGTCAGATAGCAGAACAGATGGCAGAAGCAGATAAAAGAAATAAATGACAAAACTTTTTAAATAGAAACTCAGATACAGATGCTCAGAAGACCATGTAGTCCAAAATCAGATACAAGTTAGATTGAATTTCCCCTACCTCATATCAGACCTTTCTAAGCAAATCCAAAGCTTTTTAAAACATCACGGTCTTATCCTAAACCACAAACATAATATATTAAGTGTTAGAAATGTCAGGACATCAACTGGTACAATGTCTAATAGTGTTTTCCCCATAGAATCAAAACAACAAAAACATGGGTAATTGATCGGTCAATCTCCTTTTTTGATCGATCAATCTTCCAATTTGATCAATCAAATACATTATTTGATCGATCAATCTCCCAAATTAACTCACACAGAATAGAGGAAATTTGATCGATCAACTTCCTTGTTTGATCGATCAATTTCTCAATTTGATCGATCAATGTCCACATTGATCGATCAAGCAAGTCAGACAAATTTTTCAAAAATACAGACTTCTTGTTTGCACACTAATTTATACGATTTGATCCATCAATTCCCAATTGATTGATCAATCTTTCACATTGATCAATCATTCTCACACTTGATCGATCCCTTTCAAATGACCCATCAACCTTTCATATTGATCGATCATTTCTCAAAATGATCGTTCAACATTCAAATTTGATTGATCAAATCTCAATTTGATCGATCAATGTCTGTCAGGCATGAACTTCCAGAAAAAACACACTTCCTGTTTCATTAAGTGCATATAATATTTGATCGATCAATCTTTCACATTGATCGATCAATTCCAAATTTGATCGATCAATTACCCAATTTGATCGATCAAATATGACAGTTTCTGTCATTAAAGCCGTTCATTAACTCGACCTATTTTCATCCTTAAACCTTAATGATTCTCAACAACTCACACATACACATGCATCTACAGATTTATTAGGTCTTAAATCTTATAATAAACTTAATAACTCACCTCCTTTAGTGTTGCTCTCGGGTTTTAGGCAAACGAGATCCGAAGAGGGTTTCGGATATGAAATCAGGAATTTATCGTCGTTTATCGCCGTCTACGATCCGAAGAGAAAATGTGCGGCTCCGCGTCAACACACAGAGATGATAATCTCTCCTCAGAACAAACTCAATGTATTGGCGTTGATTCCGCACACCTAGATTAAGCTATCACTAACTTAGTTTTCTTCTAACTGTGGTTTCTTAGAGTAATGACTTAACAATCCAAATTCCTTAGCTATGGATTAATAGAAGGCAAGAAGAAGAAGATAAGAGATATGTATCTTAACCCTCTCCCTTCCCTTATAAGCTAAACCAATGAAATATCTTTGATATTTCAATTCTCTTTTAAGTTAAAAACTCCGGTGTGGAGAACATACACAAATTCTCCGGTGTACCATGCCTCATCAAATGTCTTACAAAAGTTGAATTTTCGTAAGAAGCCACACATGACTTCGCCTAACTCTGAATTAATATTATTGCCAATAATATTAAGTTAGAATTTTAATTTATCTCAATTTTCGTGTCGGACACGCATATTAAAGCAGTCGAGTTTCATTTAGAATTTTAGGGTCATTACATTATCCCCCCCTTAGGAATTTTCGTCCCCGAAAATGTCAGACAGGTGTTCCTTAAACCTAACGTACAGAACAATGCAAAAACAAACAATCCTAATAGTACGAGTGGGTCACAGTACAATCATTTCCTCAAAGCACGTATATGAAGGGTCGGGATCAGTAGTAGCCTGGATATACTGCGTGTGACATCTGAGAATGCCATAGTGGATTGCATCCGTACATGGATACATCCGTCCCAAACGTCACGTGCTCGAAAGAACATCTCACCGTGACTCAAACAACCAAATGTACATAACATACACATTGTGTTTAACTATTGCAAAGCAAGGCATCAGGCAGAATAGACTATAGTACAGAGGTATAGCACATCCAAAGAGTATGGAGTACAGATCATGTAAAATAGACAGTGGACAACACAGGCAGAAACATGCATAACAGAAATCATGCAGTACATAAAGTGCATGCAGAACGGAATTTAATAAGAAAAAACTAGAATGATACATATACAGATATAATGATATAAAAAGAATAGATAATAGCATAGTAATCACCTGTCGGTGGAGCTGATGATGAACCCGGCTCAGTACGTGCATCTAGTTGGCTCGGTCTGGATGGCGCACTGCGGTAGTCGCTAGGATCAACGACATGCAAACGAGCCTGGCCAATCATAGGGGTAGCAGTAGTAGGGTAGGCATGCTGCATCAACATCATGAGCATCCCCTCATAAAAATCTGATCGGCGGTGCATCTATCTGTTATTCTCCTCGATGTCATCCAAACGCTGATGGATACGACTGTTGTTCTCCCTCATTTTTATGAGGACATCGTCAATGGTAGCTCCAAAAGTCGGACGACATTTAGATGTCTGAGCAGGAATAGGTCATGGGGGAGGAATAGGAGTAAGAACAACAGATGCATCCCCCTCAGGTGCAACGTCAGGCTGTGCCTCCTCCACATCTAGTGCTTGCCCTTCAGGTACCACCTCAACAGGGTCAGGTAGTACAACCCCTCCTCAGGTAACCTCTTTACTAACAAATTGTAGCTCTTAGTCCAGTCATTGAGCTTGAAAACTTTAATATTGTTGGTCAGTCTAGGCTCGCCAGAAGCCAAGTTATACTCTGCTCTCAACGCGATATACTGCTCGACCATTCGTGTTATCAATTGAGCATAGGGCAACTGTTTTTGTGAAGCAGCTTTAGTCTTCTCAGACATCATATCCTTGGCATTGATCATGCCATCAAGAACCAAATTGGCGACGGAGAACCAACGGTTCTTGAAAGCCGCAAACAGTGCCTGTTGCGCAATGCCGCTCCTCTCGGACTTGTGCAAAAACGGGTTTAAGGCACACTTGATAAAAGTATCAAGCATCCAGAATCTATCAGGGAGTTGGACTCGGGTAATGGATTGACCTAAACCACGCTGACCTTGCGTCATTTTGGTAACCACTACATGGAATGGGACATCCTTGACATATGGTGGCAACAGACCACAAGTCTCAACATACAGTGGAGGACACTGTAAGGCGGTGGCGACATGAAACTGGTTAAATTTATAGTCAAAGCCATCAATTTTGGTGACTATTTGGTGACGGCTGTCGCCCCGACGAAGATTTTGATAAAAGAGCCTCACGATTCTAGGACAAAAATGGTCGTGAAATTGCTCGTGTAATGGTTTCAACCCTAGTTTAGCAATATAGTCGATTGCCCATGTCACTTCGGGCCGATCCTCGAATAGCGTAGAGTCGAAAGCACATTCGGGCAAAAATGGCTTGGAAGCCCACTACTCGTTTGGCAATTAACGTTGGGTTAGTGGTAGCTGTGGGTTTAGCACGGGTGGCACAACGTTTTCGGTGGGTGCCACTGGTGGCATGATGGGTTGTGCGACCGGTTCATCGGGCGACACTGATGTACGAGCCCGAGATGTAGGGATTTCACGCGACGGATTCTTCGTCCGCGGTCCCATAAGTTAAAATGCACAAAAAGGTACAAAAAAAACCCAAATTAAAAAAAAGGTGAGGTTTTACCGCAAAATGCGATCTAATGAAGCAAAGCAAGAAGCCTCAGTAGTCGGAAAACAACCGGAAATGTCCCTTGAGTGCAAAGGAAGTAAAGCTCTCTCAAACAATTGAAATTCGTAATCATGCGAGTGAAACTAAAAACCCAAAAGTAACTTAAATCGATAAATTTGATCGATCAATGCTAGATTTGATCGATCAATGCTAGATTTGATCGATCAATGTTTCAAGTTATAAAACCCTAGCTCAATAACGTTGATCGATCAATGCACGCATGTTGATCGATCATACTATAAGTTTGATCGATTAATCTTCCAAAATTGATCGATCATACAGTTCTTTCACAGAACATAGTTCAAAATGTTGTGATCGATCAACCCTCTCTTTGATCGATCAACTACCTAATTGATCGATCAAATCACTAATTTGATTGATCAAGCATGACAATAAAGCTCCTTCTTTAAAATGCATGTCTTTAACTCAAATAAACCTAGTTTCAAGAAATGGAACTCGGTGACCATGTATATAGTATTAGTATATGCAAATTAGACAACTCAAAATGCTCCTAATTGTACTTGACATGCACTCAAAAAGAATAATTAATTTAATTCAAAACTGCAAAATTACCTCTCGTATCACGTGAACAACTACGAGTATTGCTCGCGAATTTCTGCTTCGCGCTCCTAGGTAGCCTCTGTGGTGAATGATTACGCTACTTTACTAATACAAGGGGAATCAACTTGGTTCGTAAAATCTGGTCTTTACGGTCCAAGATCTCGATAGATTCCTCAATCAGAGTCAGATCCCCTTGAAATTCAATCGGTTGAAAATTCAATGCATGAGTTGGGTCTCTCACGTATTTTCGTAGCATAGAAACATGGAAAACGTTATGCATACTTGCCAATTGTGGTGGCAAAATAATTCTATACGCGACTTCACCAATCCAACCTAGTACTTCAAAAGGTCCAATATAACGTGGACTCAGCTTTTCACGTTTTCCAAAACCCATCATGCCCTTAGTTGGCGAGATTTTCATGAATACTTTGTCTCTTACCTGCAAACAGGTGTTAGCCCAATACAATTTGAGCGGATAAGGAAACTTAACTATTGAACAAAATCAAGTATACCTAAAACTCGACTTGTGTCCGATGAAGATCGGCATAACTCTTTTGGTGACTTTGAGCAACTCTCAATCTCTCGCGGATCAACCGAACCGCCTTGGTTGCACTGTCCACGATATCAGGTCCCAAAATAAGTTTCTCACCGACTTCCTCCCAGTTCAATGGAGATTTGCAACATCGTCCGTATAAAGCTTCGTAGGGAGCCATACCAATACTAGACTGATAATTGTTAATATATGCGAACTCAATCAAAGGCAAATGTTGATCCCATGACCCGTGAAAGTCTAACATGCATGCACGCAACATATCCTCTATGATCTGGTTCACTCTTTCAATTTGCCCATCTGTCTGTGGATGAACACTGAGCTGAAGTCAAGTCTAGACTTCATGCCTTCTTGAAATCTCTGCCAGAACTGTGATGTATAAAGCGGATCGCGATCACACACAATACTGACCGGTATATCATGAAGTCTAACTATCTCTTTCATATACAGCTCTGCAAGCTTATTGGCAGTGTACGTAGTACGGTACGGTAGAAAATGTGTAAACTTGGTTAGTCTATCCATAATAACCCAGATGGTATTGTGTTTCCTCAACGTTCTCGGCAACCCCAATATGAAATCCATAGAAATGGCTTCCCATTTCCATTCTAGTATAGGCAAAGGTTGCAACAATCCCGTCGGATTCCGATGATCTACCCTTACTTGCTGGTAGACCAAGCATCTGGACACGTACTCTGCTACGTCCTTCTTCAAGCCTCTCCACCAAAAACTTTTCTTCAAGTCCTGATACATCTTGGTACTCCCAGGATGTATAGCGTATATTGATTTATGAGTCTCCTCTAAAATGATATCTCGGAGCTCAACGTTGATAGGTATGCATACTCTATCCCGAAATAACAAAGTACCATCCTCCCTGATGGAGAAATCTGCTTAGACTCCACTAATCACACCCTGTCTAATGGTTATAAGTTCATCATCGACCATCTGAAGTTTGCGGATATTCTCAAACAATGTCGATATGATAACCAGGGTGGCCATCAACGCGCATGAACCTTTCACATCAAACCTTGTATCACACAAGGCTATGTCCTCAAGCAAGTGCCACCAGTGCACTCTCGTAATGAGATGCGCTAACTGAACTGAAGCTTTCCGACTCAACACATCTGCCACTACATTGCAGGGTGGTATTGGATGGGACAATCATAATCCTTTAAGAACTCCATCCACCGTCGTTGTCGCATGTTCAGGTCCTTCTAGGTGAATAGATACTTAAGACTCTTGTGATCGGTGAAGATATCAAAAGTCTCACCGTATAAGTATTGCCTCCAGATTTTCAAAGCAAAAATTACTGCTACTAACTCCAAATCATGCGTGGGATAATTCTTCTCATAGTCCTTAAGCTGTTTAGAGCCGTACGCGATAACTTTCTTGTGTTGGTTGAGAACACAACCCAAACCACTGTAAGACGCATCGCTATATATAGCAAAACCTCCTTCACCAGAAGGTATAGCTAACACTGGTGCTGTAGTCAAACGCGTCTTGAGTTCTTAAAAACTCTTCTTACACTGCTCCGTCCACTCAAACTTAGCGCTCTTCTTTGTAAGCTGCGTAAATGGACCTGAGAGTTTAAAGAAACCTTCTACAAAGTGTCTATAGTATCCCGCCAAGCCAAGGAAACTACGGACTTCTATCACTGTCTTCGATTGCTCCCAATTCACTACTGATTCGATCTTTGCAGGATCAACGGTGATACCATCCTCAGAAATAACGTGGCCCAAGAAACTGACCCGATCAAGCCAGAACTCACACTTTCTAAGCTTGGCATACAGTTGATTGTCTCTGAGTGTTTGTAAAGCAACTCGCAAATGTTGAACGTGTTCCTCCCTTGTCTTTGAGTAAATGAGGATATCGTCAACAAATACCACCATTGACTGATCGAGGTGTGGCTTGAATACCTGGTTCATCAAGTCCATGAATGATGCCGATGTGTTCGTTAGCCCAAAAGGCATAACCAAGAACTCGTAATGACCATACCTCGTGCAGAATGCGATCTTATAAACATCGTCCACCTTAATCTTCAATTGGTGGTAACCCAACCTTAGATCAATCTTTGAGAAAAATCTTGCATCTTGCAACTGATCAAAGAGGTCGTCAATCTGTAGCAGTGGGTAACGATTCTTAATCGTCATCTTATTCAACTGACGGTAATCGATGTACAGTCGCATCGAACCATCCTTCTTCTTCACAAATAATACCGGTGCTCCCCAAGGAGATACACTCGGCCTAATAAAATCCTTGTCCAAAAGCTCCTGAAACTGCTCATTTAGTTCCTTTAACTCTGCAGGCGCCATTCTATACGGTGCCTTTGACAACGGTTCCGTACCTGGTGCTAAATTAATTGCAAACTCGATCTCACGATTAGGTGGAAATCCGGGTAACTCTTCAAGAAAAACATCGGGGTATTCGCATGCAACTGATATAAGAGCAATATCCCTCTTCTTCTCTTGATCTTGCAAGTAAGCAAGATATCCACAGCATCCATTCTTCGTCATGTGCTCCGCTCGAATAGTTGAAACGAATGCGCGACTTTGGATTTGATTCCACAGAAACGAAAGGACTTCCTCTTTGGGGGTCGGAAGGTCACAACCTTTTGAAGACGGTCCATGCTTGCATGGTATGCTGACAACTAATCCATTCCAAGTATCATGTCGAACCCTTCCATGTCCAATGTGATCATGTCTGTCATCATCTCATGATCTTCAATCATCACAATCACTAATTGGCATACCGTATCCGTGCTGACTGAGCTTCCCGTAGGGATGTTTACGGCTAAGATAAAATCGAGAGTCTTGGGCACGAGGCCTAACTTCTTAGAGAATGACGGAGTGATAAACGAATGACTAGACCCAAGGTCTATCAATACACGAGCATCTACTCGACTCTCATCACCCATACGATGCATGACAAGTGTACCTTCGATCAATATATTAAACATATAGAGTTAAGAACATTCAAGCCTCTCCACTAGAAACTTTTCTTCAAGTCCTGATACATCTTGGTACTCCCAGGATGTATAGTGTATATTGATTTATGAGTCTCCTCTAAAATGGTGTCTAGGAGCTCAACGTTGATAGGTATGCACACTCTATCTCGAAATAACAAAGTACAATCCTGATGGAGAAATTTGCTTGGACTCCACTTATCACACCCTGTCTAATGGTCATAAGCTCGTGATTGACCATCTGAAGTTTGCGGATATTCTCAAACAATGTCGGTCTGATAACCAGGGTGGCCATCAACGCGCCTGAACCTTTCACATCAAACCTTGTATCACGCAAGGCTATGTCCTCAAGCAAGTGCCACCGGTGCACTCTCGTAATGAGATGCGCTAACTGAACTGAAGCTTTCCGACTCAACGCATTCGCCACTACATTGCAGGGTGGTATTGAATGGAACAATCATAATCCTTTAAGAACTCCATCCACTGTCATTATTGCATGTTCAGGTCCTTCTGGGTGAACAGATACTTAAGACTTTTGTGGTCGGTGAAGATGTCAAAAGTCTCATCGTATAAGTAGTGCCTCCAGATTTTCAAAGCAAAAATTACCGCTGCTAACTCCAGTTCATGAGTGGGATAATTATTCTCGTGGTCCTTAAGCTGTCTAGAGCCATACGTGATAACTTTCTTGTGTTGGTTGAGAACACAACCCAAACCACTATATATAGCAAAATCTCCTCCACCATAAGATATAGTTAACACTGGTGTTGTATTCAGATGCATCTTGAGTTCTTAAAAACTCTTCTTACACTGCTCCGTCCACTCAAACTTAGTGTTCTTCTTTGTAAGCTGCGTAAACGGACTTGAGAGTTTAGAGAAACCTTCTACAAAGCGTCTGTAGTATCCCGCCAAGCTAAGGAAACTATGGACTTCTGTCACTGTCTTCGGTTGCTCCCAATTCACTACCGATTTGATCTTTGCAGGATCGACGGTGATACCATCCTCAAAAACAACGTGGCCCAAGAAACTGATCCGATCAAGCCAGAACTCACACTTACTAAGCTTGCATACAGTTGGTTGTCTCTGAGTGTTTGTAAAGCAACTCGCAAATGTTGAAAGTGTTCCTCCCTTGTCTTTGAGTAAATGAGGATATCGTCAATAAATACCACCACTGACTGGTCGAGGTGTGGCTTGAATACCCAGTTCATCAAGTCCATGAATGACGCCGACGCGTTCATTAGCCCAAAAGGCATAAACAAGAACTCATAATGACCATACCTCGTGAGGAATACGGTCTTAGAAACATCGTCCACCTTAATCTTCAATTGGTGGTAACCCGACCTCAGATCAATCTTTGAGAAAAACCTTGCACCTTGCAACTGATCAAAGAGGTCGTCAATCCGCGACAATGGGTAACGATTCTTAATCGTCATCTTATTCAATTGATGATAATCTATGCATAGCCGCATCGAACCATCCTTCTACTTCACAAATAATACAGGTGCTCCCCAAGGAGATACACTCGGCCTAATGAAATTCTTGTCCAAAAGTTCCTGAAGTTGCTCCTTTAGTTCCTTTAACTCTGCAGGCGTCATTCTGTACGGTGCCTTTGACAACGGTTCTGTACCCGGTGCTAAATCAATTTCAAACTCGATCTCACGATCAGGTGGCAATCCGGGTAACTCTTTAGGAAAAACATCAAGGTATTCTCATGCAACTGATATAAGAGCGATATCCCTCTTCTTCTCTTGATGATCTTGCAAGTAAGATGTCCACAGCATCCATTCTTCATCATGCGCTCCGCTCGAATAGCTGAAACAAACGGTGCGACTTTGGATTTGATTCCACAGAAACGAAAGGACTTCCTCTTTGGGGGTCGGAAGGTCACAACTTTTCGAAGACAGTCTACGCTCGCATGGTATGCTGACAACCAATCCATTCCAAGTATCACGTCGAACCCTTCCATGTCCAATGTGATCATGTCCGTCATCGTCTCATGATCTTCAATCATCACAATCACCGACTAGTATACCGTATCTGTGACGACCCGACTTTTCCAATCCCTCAGGTATAGGAAAGGCCGGTTCGCCAACCTATCGAATAAACGATAAGCCGGACAAACAGGGCACATATCAGAGTAAAGCGCAATAAATATCCATAGCTAAAATAAATGCGGAAGCAATTAAAAGTAAAAAACCACCGATGATGGCCGACTATCATCGAAACATGGCTCATAACAGAAATCAACGTCAAATATAAAACTATGGTATCCAACTAAAATGGGCCCATAAATTCAAGTCTAACTCTCACCACAAATAAGAAAATCAGTAAGTTCTATACTTGGAAAAACTCCTCAGGAGGAACCTCAAGCTCTTCCTCAGGCACGTAGTCAGGATCAGTCTCACAGCCCTGAATAGCCACGTCAGTACCTGAACCTGTGACGTATAGTCGGAGTGAGCTAACCAACAAAGCTCAGTAGAAGAAAGACATCTACGGCATTTTACTTTAACTAATATGGTTTCAAAATAAATATCGGAATATAGCTTGCCAAACATATAAGCAGATAATAAACTGAATTTAGGTACAAAAATCATATGTAAGATTTATTTCTAAATGTGTGAAAACAGTTTCAAGAATGATCAAAGATGTTTCAGATGTCTTAGTTTCTCTAACTTCTATATGCAAAGTTCGAATTCATGACTTAATCCTCAACTTAAAATACCTCCCGAGTAAACTATATCTCGAGAGCAGGAATATAGCCGATGGGAACCCCTACCTACCATCGTCGTTCATGAACCCTTTTTCAGGATGCAACAAGCCCCTACGTAATGAGGGAAACTTGTGCCAGGAAATTGTTCAGGAATTTTTGAGGGGTCGTTCAGGTCAATCATAAAATAAATGCAGATACTAATATAAATCAGATGCAAGTCTCTTATACATAGTTCAGATTCTTGATTTCAGATTTTCAGAGTTTAAGCAGATTCAGGTTTCAGGATTCAGGTAGATTTAGATTTTCAGTCATTCATATCAATTTCAGTTTACAGATGTGATTTCAATGGCATATGCAAGTTTAAAGATTTTAATTCAAAATATCCATGCGAATTAAAATAAAATACTGTAAAGATGAGATTCTCCTACCTAAAACTCGGAGTAATGCGAAGTCAAGTAAAGTCCTATTGATGGCCTCTCGCCCTCAATCTACATCACAATATACGTTCATGCATTAAAATTAACTCTAATTACTAGTAATATAGACCTATTTAAGTGTTTCCTCAAAAACAAGTCAAAACAGGTAAGTTGCGCCAATCCTAAAATTTGACATAACATTCTCATATATTTTTGAGCATCAAGACGATTGATCCATGCGTTGGTCAAAACATGAAAGTTGTAGATTTTTCTATTAGCTTTCTAACGCAAAAAGAATCGTCTCAATCGGAGTTCGAGATAAAAAGTTATGACTAAAATACTAAGGCAATGTCGGAGTTCGGTGATACCTCGCTCGAGCGATGATAATAGCTCGCTCGAGCGATTTGATGTAACATTCTCATATTTTTTTTACCATCAAGACGATTGATCCATGAGTTGGTCAAAACATGAAAGTTGTAGATTTTTCGATTATCTTTCCAACGCAAAAAGAATCGTCTCAATCGGAGTTCGGAATAAAAAGTTATGACTAAAATACTAAGGCAATATCGGAGTTCGGTGATACCTCGCTCGAGCGGAACAAAACCGACGGGTTTCCTCAACGATTCGCGCCACGATCGATCCCACGAGTTCACAGAGACAACTCCAACACGCCCCCAATGATCTCAACCTCTCCCAATAGCCAACTACGAATCCAAGGTTGATTCAAGTTCTTTCTAAGGTTTAAGTGCTTTCAACAAAGAGGGTTCTAGAGAAGGAGGTTTTCTAAATCGATCTCGTACGATGATTGAAGAAGAGAGAAGAAGGAGTTTCACACGGTTGGGTAACTATCCTCTCTTAACAAAACCTAGTATAATACGGGAATGTAATTCCTTTTTATAATAGGATTGCTCACAAAGTAAAACACACACACACATCTTATGTATTATACACTTCTAATTTTAAAACTCAAGTCCGGTGTTGAGCGGCTACACCGAGGTCGGTGCACAACTTTCGCACGAGGGTCCAAATGGGCTCTAAATTAAAATCTGTCCGCACAATCACATCTAGATAAAAATCCAAAACAAATGGTGACGTCGGTTGCCGAGCCGAATACACACACAGGGTAAGTCTAACTCGGGTTCAAAATACGGGTCTTTACAGTATCCATGCTGACTGAGCTTCCCGTAGGGACGTTTACGACTAAGATAAAATCGAGAGTCTTGGGCACGATGCCTAACTTCTCAAAGAATGACGGAGTGATAAACGAATGACTAGACTTTGGGTCTATCAATATGCGAGCATCTACTTGACTCTCATCACCCATACGGTGCATGACAAGTGTACCTTCGATCGGTATATTAAACATATAGAGTTAAGAATACTACAACTATAAATAACCATATGCATCAATTTATCAAAACACGATATATCATATGAATCTTAACTAATAAATTTAACTCTCAAAGCGTAAGGATACCTCGTATGACATCGTTTGATGTCAAGGCATCCGTTGCGGTGACGACATATACTCGGCCTTGAACAACAGGTCGAGACGATCTCTGAGTGGATACTGATCCAGCCCGCTCTTTGCTCCCCTTGCTCTCCTCTGGGCAGTTCCTAATCATATGGCCCATCTTGCCACACCTAAAGCAAGCCCCCGTATCTCTCCTGCAATCTTCTGTCTTGTGTGGTTTCCCACACTTTACACATGAAGGAGCCGATGTAAAAGAAGAGACCCGTGAAGATCCATGTGCAATAGAAGCTCCACTAACAGAAGAATCAAACACCCAGAATGGTCTGGATGATGCAGGCACTGCCGGTCTCTGATAAGAACTCGGCCCTGAAAATACCGCTGGTCGGGAGTGAGTAGGGTACCTGGGAGGTCTGGAGAATCTAACCCTCTTATTGTGTTCAGGGTCCTGAGATTTTCCTTGAAATGACCTCTCTTTGTTTTGCCTATCTCTCCAGGTGAACTACTTCTGGTTCTCCTATTCAGAAATGAGAGCCTTAGACATAACTACTGCATATGTCTCTAACTCCCATATGGCCACTTCTTTTTGTATATTCGGCCTCAAGCTAAGCCGAAACTTCCGAGCTCGCATCGACTCGATGGCTACGTGTTGCGGAGCAAACCTTGATAGCCTATCAAACTCGGCACTATACTCTCGCACCGACATTGCTCCTTGATCCAACTTGATGAATTTCACTTCCCACTGATGCCTCACTATCTTGAGAAAGTATTTCTCGTTGAAAGTTTCAACGAATTCAGCCCATGTCCAAGGGACATTAGAAAGTTCTTGCTCATGGTGCCTCGATACGAACTTCCATGAAGGCCCCACTTCCCCATCTAGTTTGAAGGTTGCCCAGTGCACCTTCTCGACATCAGTGCATTGAAGCACTTCAAACACCTTCTCCATTTCCTCGATCCATCCCTTGGCCTCAATGGGATATGTTTGACCAGAAAAGTTAAGAGGTCTCATTCTCTTAAATTCGGCAAAACCGCCAGGTTGGTGAGGTAGTCTAGCTGCTTGTTGGTTCATGGCAGCTGTTTGTTGAGCGACGTTGGCAGCCAAAGCTTCCAACACCTACTCCATCCTACGGTCACCACCTCCTCTACCTCCTCTTGGTCCTACCGGAATTTCATTCTCATCCGATAGGAACCCTAATCCCGGAGGCGTACCAGCGATATCGAGAATATCGCACAGTGGGAGCTCTCTTTGTCCATGTCCTCCACTACGGCCGCCTCGGAACCTTGGGCCCATAGTACTAGTCTGTCATTATAAAAACAACAACATTGATCAGTACATAGATTGTAAAAACAATCAAACCTATAATCCATGTGGTTCAATCTAAAGCCTAGGCTCTGATACCAACTGTGACAGCCCGAATTTTTATACTCAAAAACTCGTGCCATCTGGATCATACACTGGATGATTCCCAGAACAAACCACTAAATGTTTGCTCGTCTAGCGGAAATCAGAGCAGACACTATTGGAAGTGGCAGATCGAGTCATCATATAAGGCTCTAAAAAAAAGTACAAAATAATGCATATATAATATACTAAGAAAATATACATCCTCCAAAGAGGAACCAGAAAGAACTACCGGTGATAGACATCCATCACTCAAAACAATGGTTCATGATAATGGTTCCTACAGAATGTATATAGCTATAAGTAATATCTATAATAAATAATACAGAAGGTGGCCACCGGGCACACAAATAATTCAAAAATACATATCCAAATCTCAAAAGCAAAACTGTTAGAAGAACTGCGTCAAATAGGGTGTCTATCCTCCTCCTCCTTAGCCTCCCGTGGTGGTAGTCGTGGTTCTCCGTCTTTGGGAGCCCTAGCCTTAGAACCTATTATATAGAAACAAGGTGAGCTATCCATCTAAACTCAATAGAAGAAAAACAAACAATTTGCATATGAAAATGTAAAATATGGCTTACAGAATATAACTCAGACGAATAAATAAGGCAGAGTGCAGACATAGCAGAATAAATGCAGACAGATAACCAGATATGCAGAATAATCAGAATGCAGAACTTTTAGTGAACAGAGCAAATGCAGAAGTACAAGGATAGACTTAATCTCAGAGTGATCAGATGCATGTGTATAGTAGTTATTATCTTAAATTCTATATACTTAAATAACTCCCATGAATATAACACGTGGTTGCCAGATGTGTGCCGATGGGTAACCCCGACCATCGTCGTTCAATGAATAATTACAGATTATTGCATCAAGTCTCTACAAATGAGAGTAACTTATGCCGAGGTTTGTAAATCAGATACACAGATATCCCGCTGTGCCGGTCGTGGGTATCTTGCCACGTCGGGGGATTCGTCACATGAACTTTAAATCAATACATATAAGACCTCAGAGTCAGATGGCAGAAGCAGATAATAGAAATAAATGACAAAGCGTTTTAAACAAAAGACTCAGATACAGATGCTCAGAAGACCATGTAGTCCAACATCAGATATAAGTTAGGTTGAATTTCCCCTACCTCAGATCAGACCTTTCTAAGCAAATCCAAAGCTTTTTAAACCATCACGATCTCATCCTAGACCACAAACATAGTATACTAAGTGTCAAAAATGTTAGGACATCAATTGATACAATGTCCAGTAGTGTTTTCCCCATAGAACCAAAACACCAGAAACATGGGTAATTAATCGATCAATCTTTCAATTTGATCGATCAAATTCCTAATTTGATGGATCAATCTCCCAAATTAACTCACACAGAACAGAGGAAATTTGATCAATCAACTTCCTTGTTTGATCGATCAATGTCCACATTGATCGATCAATGTTCACATTGATCGATGAAGCAAGTCAGACATAAAATTTTCAAAAATACAGACTTCCTGTTTGCACACTAATTTATACGATTTGATCGATCAATTTTCCAATTGATCGATCAATCAATCTTTCACATTGATCGATTAATGTCCACATTGATCGATCATTCTCATACTTGATCGATCACTTCCAAATGACCCATCAACCTTTCATATTGATCGATCATTTCTCAAAATGATCTATCAACATTCAAATTTGATTGATCAAATCTCAATTTGATCGATCAATGTCTGTCAGGCATGAACTTCCACAAAATATACACTTCCTGTTTCATTATGTGCATATAATATTTGATCGATCAATCTTTCACATTGATCGATCAATTCCAAATTTGATCGATCAACTACCTAATTTGATCGATCAAATATGACAGTTTCTGTCATTAAAGCCGTTTATTAACTTGACCTATATTCATCTTTAAACCTTAATGATTCTCAACAACTCACACATACACATGCATCTACAGATATATTAGGTCTTAAATCTTACAATAAACCTAATAACTCACCTCCTTTAGTGTCGCTCTCGGGTTTTAGGCAAACGAGATCCGAAGAGGGTTTCGGATCCGAAATCAAGAATTTATCGCCGTCTACGATCTAAAGAGCAGATGTGCGGCTCCTTGTCAGCACACAGCGATGATAATCTCTCCTCAGAACAAACTCAACGTATTAACATTGATTCCGCACACCTAGATTAAGCTATCACTTAGTTTTCTTCTAATTGTGGTTTCTCAGAGTAATGACTTAACAATCCAAATTCCATAGCTATGGATTAAAAGGAACCAAGAAGAATATAAGGGATATGTATCCTAACCCTCTCCCTTTCCTTATAAGCTAAATCAGTGAAATATCAAAAACTCCGGTGTGGAGCACACACACAAGTTCTCTGGCGTACCATGCCTCATCAAACGTCTTACAAAACTTGAATTTTCGTAAGAAGTCACACATGACTTCGCCTAACTGTGAATTAATATTATTGCCAATAATATTAAGTTAGAATTTTAATTCATCTCGATTTTCGTATTGGGCACGCATATCAAAGCAGTCGAGTTCCGTTCAGAATTTTAGGGTCATTACAGTTTTGGCCCAAACGATATCAATTCTATTGATCGTATTGTTTGTACGTAGGTATCAGCCAAAGATCAGTAGGATCGCTCCTGATCGGCCAATCCCAAGCGATATTTAAAGGATCGCCGATCCACCGATACAAAGAGTTTGTATACATAAACACAGTTTCGGAAGTCACTACACTACAAAAAAATTAGACTATTAGCAGCAGCCAAAAACTGCTGCTATTAACAAAAAATTGTCGCTAATATCCTTGCCGCTAATAGTCTTAATAACCTTTAATAGTTTTTTTTATTAATAGCGGTAGTTTTTAGCTGCAAAAAAATACCGCTAATAGTCTTATTTTTTGTAGTGCTAGTATGATATTTTGAATGTATCTGACAGGTACATTACAGATAGAATTAGTACGTACCGGTTTTCAAGCAAGACAATTAAGTACTGAAAAATCAAAATTTTGACCCATGGTCTTAGACATAGTATTCTTACAAAAATGAATCCCTAAACTCCATCAATACCACTAGCACAATTGGTCGTTAAACAAGCTATATTCTCTCGCACATCAATTATTGGAGATCTACATCCACATAATCTATGCATTTCTCTGCTAATCATTTCAAAGCTCAGAAAGAGAAAAAGTTTGTGATAATGTTGGATGTTGTTTGGGCAAGGCTGAATGTTGAGGACATGGGAATTCCTCTTCCTAATAGTCAAAACAAGTCCAAGTTACTATTCACAATCAGATCTGAGGAAGTATGCGGACAAATGGAAGATCGCCGGAAGGTTAAAGTAGAATGTTTGGCACATAAGGAAGCATGAGATCTGTTTAGAGAAAAGGTAGGTGAAGCGGCACCGAATTCTCATCCGGATATACTAAAGCTTGCCGAGGATGTTGCTGATAAGTGTGACGGTGATGCGTATTTTAGATCCGCCTATTTGAATCGTGGTCGGATAAAGAGGAGATGTCAAAATAGAAAGTGGACCCATGAATGGGTTTTAAAAAAAAAGGCCCGTTAAAGACCCGTTTGATCAAAAAAGAAGAAAATCTAAAATTTATTAGGGTCTTTAACTTTTAATCCCGTCACTTTTATGTTTGGCCTATTTTGAAGTGTCAAACGAAGTCAGATTGATACGAAATTGATTATATTTGAAAGCTTATCGAAGTAGCTTTCCAACGAGCCAAAATTTGAGCAATTCCGACAAGTATTGAAGAAATTATAGTCAGTTTTTGAAGGCTGCACTTAAAGTGACGAATTTCAAGAATTCTAAGTGAATTAGGATTAGTTTCTTTTATTATTTTATTTTAGAAAGTAAGAGTTGTTTCTTTTATTAGAAATAGGATTAGTTTCCTTATTGTTTAGGACTTTATTGTTTTAGAAGAATTATGATATTTCTTTTATTTGATTTAGGAATTAGAGTTATACTAGGACTTCTAATTTTATGCATTGGTTAGCCTATTTAAAGGCTTGTAAACACTTTTATTATTACTTTTTTGTTAATGAAAATTGCTTATGCAAAATTGAGAGTTTTTAACTTTCGTGAGGGTGCGATTCTCTCAAAACGGAGAGCGATTCTTCGATTCCCGCTTGCGGTTTGGTGCGAGGCCAACTCTTCTTCCATCTCTATCTTCTTTAGATCTACGGTTTGCGTAAGTGGCGTAATCCTAATTATTTTATTGATCTCATAAAAGCCTCAAATCAATATTTTGTTCATCATTAATTTTATTAGCCATTTATTTTCGTTTGGTATCGAGAGAATCCGCTTGCGAGTTCGTTCGATGCCCTAAAACTATCGAGATCTAGCCGTTCATAAGAACTCTAGTCTTCTAGATCCGTGATAGGGAACGTACACGAAAGTAACGCTATTTTGGGCCGAAATTAAATCACCTAATTGAATTTCTAGAATTTTCCGTGGTAATTTGTTATGAGAAATTATTATTTTTAATTGATTAAATTAATGTTAATCCTAATCTCAGCCCTAGCATTGCATTTAGTAAGTTCCCGCATCAGACGGTCTACTACTTGCACTCATCATCGTTGGCCGAGCCATGGCAACCAAGAAGACACCACCGGAGTGGAAGCACGCAATAAAAGTTTTGGGCAGCTCACCATTACAACTTCCAGGTATGGAAGATCAAGTGTTATCTCGTTTGAAATTTAGCTACGACAATCTAAGCAATGATATAATGAGAGAGTGTTTCTTGTATTATTCTCTATTTCCTGAAGATTATAATATCGAAAAAGCTGACCTCATGGATTATTGGATTGGGGAAGGGTTCTTAGATAACAATGAGAGTGAGGACCTTGATGAAGCTCGAAACAGTGGGCATATCTCATCAGAAGACTAAAGAATGCCTAACTTCGGTAGCAGATCCACGTATTGAAAACTACGAAGGAAAAGAGATGCATCTCCATGCCTACGGTTGTGTTAAGCTCGGTGGTGTGCGCCAAAAGTAGCTTCTCTCCAGTGTGATGTTGCAGGTTTTCTCTACTATGCTTTCTACCTTAATGTTCGTATGTGCCATTGAGATGGTACTAGGGATCCATTCCAAGTGGAATTCAGGTCAATCTCCTCTCTTTCAATTGTTCAAGCCTCAGGAGTCGAACTGCTATTTATGATCGTGCAAATAGGTGAAAGTTTACTTTTGACCTTTCGCTGATTTGGTGCTCAGAATTATCAGTGCTTCAAGGCTGTTAGTTTGAGATTTTGTGTCAGGTTTCTTATACCAAGTCATTTAGGGTTTATGGGTACTTGTTTAAGGAATATTGTTGGGAAACAATTGTAATCAAGCCAAGAAACTTGAAACCTGCTTATCTCATGTATGAAGATCTCTATCTCTTTGTGCGAAAAATCTGTACTACTTGCATACTTGTGCGAAAATGGATAATAATTTATGACAACCCAATTCACAGATTGGGCTGTGACTGTGCCATTTGTAGGCCACGCGGCACACATTTTGACCAATCTAAGCCATCAAAGTAGTAGCTCATATTGGGAGCTACACTTGGCCAAAACAACACCGTTTGGAAGATTGGGACCGTCCGATCTATGCACTATAATGTGGATGACTGCATATTTTTTAAAGATCAATGTTAAAGTGCATTGATCGGAAGGTTTGAATCCTTTCATAGGCTTGATTTTTAGCTGAAACATACACCATTGTTGAACACGCTCAGCGGACTACTTGAATTGACCAAAGATGCGCGCTACTTGAAAATTGATTGCGTCTCAAATTCTGTGCATTTCATATATCTACCTCAGATCACCCATATCTCAAAAAGAAGGGTATGCTGTAATCTGTATACGTACTTCAGAACGAAAAGCAATAGAACATATTTGACTTACTTGGCAATTACGAAAGATGGTCAGGCCACTATTGGTATATTGATCAAAGGCATTCCATGCTCAAGGTTGAATGACTTCTAGTCCATGTGTTTACTGAACAGTAAACCAAACTTCTTTTATTAGATGAAGAACTGGAGCACAATGACAAGGAAAACCCGACTGAAATTAGGACTCCACTTGAGGTGATATTGGTTACAACGAGTGCTTCACTTATTGTGGAAAAATAAACAGCACATGGAGAGGTAGACCCTGTGTCACAGACGGATCTTTGTGCACTTTAAAGTTCGTGATCATCTCAAAGATCCACATGGCATGTTATAGTCTGTACCAGTTTTGTTTTATATTTCAAGAATCCAACTACACCCTGGTTCCTTCCTCAAACCCTTCTTGCCCATCAAATTCAAAAGCACCCTCAACTCCATATATATTCGCCAACATAACATTATCCGGCTCCAACATCTGGAGTCTCTCAGCAGCTATTTCACCCACCTCTCCATTCCAGCCAAGCAGGCACCAAGAAGAGCTGCCCATGCCACTGAATTTGCCACAAATGGCATCCAACACAAAAGATCATGTGCTTCAGACACTTTTTCGGCTCTTCCGAACATATCTATTACACAAATATAATGGTCCAAGCTCGGTTCGATACCATATTTTGGCTCATGGAGCTAAAATACTTCATTCCTTCATCAACTAATCCTCCGTGGCTACAACTCATCAATATTCCAATAAACGTGCTGTAGTTATAAATCTTTAACTTCAATGCCTCCTCTGCAATATCTAATGCTTTTCTACTGTACCCATTTTTCCCAAGGCCTAGTATAATCGAATTCATAGAAACATCTTTGTTAAGCATCACAGTAAAGACTTCATTTCAGGCCACGACCTTAACAAATATAGAAAGAGTTCTAAAACTTTTTCACTGCGACCACTATCTGCTAAACCTGAGATAACAATGTTCCTTGAAAGAACTTTTTTTCTTTCATTTTGTAGAAAATTCTTAGAGCTTTATCGATCTCCAAGTGGTGTGCGTAAGCTGCCATCATAGTATTCCATAAACTCAAATCCTTCCACTTCAGTCTATCAAAAATCTTCTCCGCATCGACTAAATTACCCAATTTTGAGTGTAAATCAATCAAAGAGTTCTGAACATATATACTTTCCTTACCTTCCTGACCTAATGTCTTAACTATTACAGCATGGGCTTGGCTTGCAATCACAATAGAATCCACACTGGAACACGATTTTAACAAAATAGTGAAAGTATACGAATTGGGTATAACCTTAAATGAGAAAAAATTGCCATAAGAGTCCGACAAAAGCTTTAAAGCTTCGGTGGACGGGCAATTCTACTTGTAACACGAAATCATGGCCGCCCAAAAGATTACGTTCTGATCAGAAAACAGAACAGAATCGACGATCATATGTGCTTCGATGACAAAATCCAATTTCGAAAACCCGATGATCATCGTTGTGTATGATATTGAATTTATTTGAGGCATTTCCTCAAACAGACAGGCACTATCTAAACTACCCAAGTCAAGAAGCACAGCTAGCATTACGTTCCAAGTAATTTGATTTCTGTAAGACAATTCATTGAAGACTTTGAAGGCTTTCTTTAATTCTCCGTTTCCTCCGTAATAAATTATCCAGTTGGTCAAAGATTTGACCCTCTTTTCAGATGTTCTCTCCAACGGCTCTGGAAAAACCGTGATCGTTCGCGCGCTACTTGCTTTTATAGCTTTGGAGACAGCTAATTCTATCTTAGGCATGGTGGGTAAATGCGCACCCATGTTTTTAGTGAGCCTTTATTATTTGGACTAGGGTTATTCACACCCGTTTTTCTTGTGACAAGCACACGCTCTTTCACATAGAAAAGTCATTGATTGCCTTGAATCAGACGATGCAGAGATTTTTTTTTCATCCCAATCTTCTTAAAATAAAGATCTTGAGATTATGTCGCACCTACCCGACGTTCGGATGTTGATTCTACATGCAACAAATTCTCAAAAGTGTTCATGATCACGGGCGTACCTATCATATTGTCGCCACGTGGAATCAACTTCACTTTCACTAGGGAATAGAAAATCATTTTTTTGTAATGCTAGAGGAATTTCAACTTTTAAGTTGATGTCCGCTATGAAATTTTCTTCCAACGAACTCTGGGCTTTAACTTGCTTCATGCAGTGACCAATTTCGCCCAAAGTCTGGCGAAATTTCACAAAATTCATTGAAAAGGGGGTCAAACGAAAATTTCAGAAATTTCGATAAATTTCGGTAATTTCTTTTTTTATATTTAAAATTATTATTATTATTATTATTATTATTATTATTATTATTATTATTATGTTAATAATTTAGTGTATATTTTAGTAATTTAAAAAAAAAATATTAAATATGTTGTTTTGAATATTTTTAATTCTTGAAACTTTCCAGAATTTTTCAGAAAGGTATTGAAATTAATTCGAAATATACCAAAAGGACCTCCCACCGAAAAATTATTGAAAACGAAATTTGTCACTATGGTTTCATGAGCATTTAGTTTGTAAAATAGTATTCTTTAACATATCGCCCTGTGTGGCAAACTCCTTAAGAAGCCTGTATAAATGCCAAGATGAGCTCAACTCCAAAAGGTTAAAAAGGCATAACAATCACATTGAACAATCAGATATAAAAAATATTATTATTGGCGATCAAAACAAATCAACCGCCATTAAAAGAGGAACCGAAGGCTTTCTAAGCACGTTTCAACCGTCCATGATGTTGTAACGATGGTTCAGACCGTTGATGATGTTCTAACATCTTCAGTCATATTTTTCAAAATATTGTGCGATTTTAAAAAGGGGTAATGGTTCCTAATCGACATTTATACACTAAAATGGCGTTTAAATGATCTAACACCATTAAATTAGATTTTGTTATCTTACACCTTTGAAGAGTGGTTATTATGCTATGTGACAGACATTTGTGATCAATTTAAAATTTTCAAGTGGCAATCTATCATTGAACCATCCGATTGGCAGACTTTAACATCAGCCATTAAAACTAAAAACAACGATTTATATTAGACTGCACAGATAAGATGGTCCAAGTCTCCTAAAAATGTGATTTTTAGGTCCCGTAACCTTCACTTCATGATCTATCACTTTGACGGTGTGGATTGCCCACATTGTAAGCCATTAATGATGTAAGATCATTTAAACACGGGTGTTAAAAAGACGGTCAGGAGAGTGGACTCCTTTTGAAAATTAGGGAATAATTCACAAATTTTTTAATAAATCATGAATTTATTTTTTTTTGAAATTTTTTCATACTTTTTAATTTTATCTATTTTGTATTCTTTAGTTTTTCTCTCCGATTTTCGCTAAATATTTATTGTACTTCCCGAATTTTTTCCGATTTCAACCTTGCCGAGCCTCGAATAATTTGGGCCATTTCATTCGCACGATTGTTTTACATTTTGAGTTGGTGTATGGTACCCTGATCTATTCACCCTTGGGAGTAAATGGGGTCAGAGATTCTTCTCTCTCTCTCTCTCTCTCTCTCTCTATATATATATATATATATATATATATATATATATATATATATATATATATATGACCAAGGTAACAAACTCGATATCAGTCCGCGGAAGATCGATACTTATCGGCACTTTAAAAAAAAATAATTAATAATAATAATAATAATTGCATGTCTCGACTCAAACCGATATGTATCAGTCGATACGGGACCGTATCGGCTGATACCGATACCGAGTTGAAGGACCGATACGTATCGGTATCGGCCTACTTTCGATACCTTGTATATTACACCAATATACCACCACGTGATTAAAGGTCAAAAGACATTACAAAATGGGCTACAAAATGGGCAACTTCAATGATCCAAATCTGTTTTGGGTATCGTTTATCTTTAGTTTTTTATATAATTGTTGGCTGTGTCCAATCTAAATGATACTCCGGTGTACCATCTGGCACTAAATTAAAAAACATTGTCATGTGTATGGAATTGATGACCCATTCCCTCACAAGAATGGACAATGTAGTCAACAAAATGAGATAAAATGTGATTATAGGGTAGCAAAAGGGATACTTTTTTCTTTTTTTGCTACCAATGAGTTTTTATCGTTTTAATATAGTTTTTGTATGATATGTGAACTTATGTTTTGTATATTTTAATTATTTTTTATAATCTCAAAACTTTTTCTAAATCTTTCCTAAATCTTTCACACTCCTTATATGATTGTCAAACCCAAACTTCATTACTCTGCATCTCATAGATATCAAACAATCAGTCCAAAAAACTATATTTTATGGTGTCGAAAGCAAGCATTACATGTTTCCAACGACAGAAAAATCGAAATCGATTCAAAACTGAACTGAACCAAACCAATATCATTTCAGTTTCGATTTTGGGTGGCACAAATTGAAAACCGATTAGTTAGCATTATAAAACAGAAACAAATTGGAAAATATAAAAAAATAAAAATGAGACTTACCAAATCGGTAATTTCCGATTTGGATTTGGGAAATTGAAAAAAAAAAAAAAAAAAAAAAAAGAAAGAACAGAAGTAGAACGATTTGTTTCAATTTCGGTTCGGGCTAAACCGAACCAAAATTGAAATTTTCGATTTTGGTTGGGTCGGTAAAGCATCATCGGTAAAGCATCAACATCTCTAATCGTAGCCTAGAAGGGATCACCCCAAAGGTCTTGGTAAGCTCCCAAACACCAAACCATCTTATTTGTGTACTTTTGTTTACTAAATCTGGACTATTCTCTAGTCGACCATTTCGAGGCTTTCATATGATGGTAGCACACCTGATCAGAGGATAGAGAGCTTTCAACACTACGTTTTTATTTGTCTAATTGGCATGAGGCGGTAGGCCACAGTGGGCCACACCCATCGGGAACAAATTTCTTCAATTTTCTATGGGATAATAGCTCATAACCAACATTAAAACTCAAAAATTGAGTTTAAATGATCTTATACCATTACAATGAGAATTTTTATCTCACACCATGAAAGTGTGATTTATTATTATGTCATGTGTCACATATCTATGATCAATCTAATTTTTTCCAAGTGGGAATCAATCATTAAAACATGTCTTAGTCCAAAAAAATATGCCTATAAGTGGATGTGAACCATCCGATTGATGAACTTTAATATCAGCCATTAAGTCTAAAACAACGGCTGATATTATGGTCTTCAGACTAGATGATTTAACTCTTCCTAAGACACCATTTTCAGGTTTGTTGCATTTTAATTTGTGATCTATCACTTTGATTCTAGAGGTCTCCCTCATCTTAACCTGCATCTTAAACAATTTAGGATTTAAGATCATTTAAACACCATTTTTGTGTTTAAATGAAGGCCAGGACGGTTAAGTCCACTTTTTTTTTTTTTTTTTTTCTACATGGACTATGAATTTTCTTGAATGATGGAACCAGCTATCCACCTAACGGCAATTGATTATTGTACACCAAGGCTTTTTCATTTTATAACCACCACTTGCCCTCGTATTATCTTATGTCCCATTGGCTTTTGCTTTATGCATCCCATTGGCTTTTGCTTTATGCATCCCTAAACCCTAAATGAATAAAGCTTAAGAAACTAGCTCATGCTTTTGGAGGGTCCACCAATGTGAAAAAAAGTCCATTATTGGCCTTCTTCAAATATAAAATTTTTCAAGTTTTTAATTAAAAAGATTCAGTGAAGACAAATTACGAAAAATTATAAACGAGTGGATATATTTTGATAGACAATTTTTTAGATAGCTTATTTGGCGTTGTAGTAAGTAATTTCTTCATTTTTCTTATAAAAATTATATGTAATAATTGGCAAAACAAGTCCAGGTTACTATTCACGACCAGATCTGAGGAAGTATGCGGAAAAATGGAAGCTCACCGGAAGGTTAAAGTAGAATGTTTGGCACCTAAGGAAGCATGGGATCTGTTTAGAGAGAAGGTAGGTGAAGAGACACTGAATTCTCATCCGGATATACCAAAGCTTGCCGAGGATGTTGCTGATAAGTGTGACGGTCTACCGCTTGCACTCATCTCCATTGGCCGAGCCATGGCAAGCAAGAAGACACGGCCGGAGTGGGAGCACGCAATAGAAGTTTTGGGCAGCTCACCAGGTATGAAAGATGAAGTGTTCCCTCGTTTGAGATTTAGCTACGACAATCTAAGCGATGATATAATGAAAGAGTGTTTCTTGTATTGTTCTCTATTTCCTGAAGATTATAATATCGAAAAAGCTGAACTCATAGATTACTGGATTGGGGAAGAGTTCTTAGATAATGATGAGAGTGATGACCTTGATAAAGCTCGAAAGTGGGGGCATGCTCTCATCGGAAGTCTAAAGAATGCTTGCTTATTGGAAGACGGTCCTGATGAAGAGACAGACGTGAAGATGCACGATGTTATTCGCGAGATGGCGCTCTGGATAGCTTCTGAATATGGGGCGAGGAAGTATAAGTTTATTGTGAGAGCTGGTGTCCATTTGACTAAGTCACCGATGCTTGAGAAGTGGGAAGAGACGAAGAGGATATCGCTGATGGAAGATGAATTGAAAGAACTACCTGAAACACCTACTTGCCCCAATCTATCAACCTTGATGCTCCAAGGCAATCAAAATTTGAAAAGGATCCCCAATAATTTTTTCAAATCCATGCCTCTTCTTAAGGTCTTAGATCTTTCAAATACTAGTCTAGAAGAACTTCCTATAGGGATCAGTGAATTGGTAGAATTGCGGCATCTAAATTTATCGGGTACAAACATTGTAGCCCTACCGGGAGAGCTAGTTAATCTGGTAAAATTGAAGTGCTTGGATTGGAGCTATACATTTTTTCTTCGAACAATTCCCCCTGAGATGATCGCAAGGCTCTCAAGGTTGCAAGTCTTGAACCTATATGACAGTAACTATAGGAAATGGGAAGTGGAAGGTAGTGATGATGCTGAAGGAGGGGTTAATTTGTTGACGGAATTGGAAGTATTGAAGCATCTAAATGAACTTCAAATTACCATTAAAAATGTCAATCCTCTCAACAGATTTCTTGGTTCTCACATATTTACCAAATGTATACGAACTCTAGGAATAGAATATTGCCATGGATTGACTTGTTTCCACCTGTCAACAACTTTTGGGAATATGAAGAGTCTAAAGAAACTTGTTATTAGTAGCTGTCATGAGTTGGAGGAGTTGATAATTGATGATGAGTTGGAGGGAGCTGTTAAATAAACATAAAAATATTGTAAAAATAAATGGGACAGTTTTCACTTTGTTATTCCTCAATGCTTTACAAAAATGAATGCTTTACAAATGTACAACCATGCTATATTTATAATACAATATAGAGGGTAGTTTGTAGGAAGTGGGATAGTGGAGTTGTGGGTAGTTTGGATAGTTTGTAGAAGGTGGGGGGTTTGGATAGTTTGTAGGAAGTGGGGTAGTAGTAGTTTGTAGAAGGTGGGGGGTTTTGGGTAGTTTGTAGAAAGTGGGGTAGTGGTAGTTCTAATGCTCCCCCTCAAGTTGGAGCGTGGAGATTCGAAACGCCCAACTTGCGAAGTAAAAATTGAAATTGATCACGGCCTAGTGCTTTGATAAAGATGTCTGCTAGTTGATTGCGCGTGTGTACGTAGAAGGTGACTAGGGTGCCTGAAGTAATCTTTTCGCGAACTGAATGACAATCAATCTCGATGTGCTTTGTGCGTTCGTGAAAGACTGGATTTGCCGCTATGTGAAGTGCTGCTTGATTGTCACCAAATAGTTGCATAGGTTTTGGATGATAAACTCGGAGATCTTGAAGAAGTGCCTTTAACCAGACAAGTTCACAAGTAGCATTGGCCATAGCTCTATATTCGGCCTCAGCAGAAGAGCGAGAAACAACAGATTGTTTCTTAGATTTCCATGAAATTGGACTGGAACCGAGCTTGATGAAGTATCTTGTGGTAGAGCGCCGTGTCATGGGACAACTAGCCCAATCAGAATCAGTGTATGCAGAGAGATTAAAGGAATTATCGGATGGTAACATGATGCCTTGGCCTGGAGAAGATTTGAGATATCGGAGTACTTTAGTAGCTGCAACATAATGTGGTTGACGAGGCTGATGCATGAATTGGCTAAGAATATTCACAGAGTAAACTATGTCAGGCCTTGTAATAGTAAGGTAAATGAGTTGACCAACTAGGCGACGATAAACTGTTGGATCATGAAGAAGTTCGCCATGTTCGTTGGTTAAACGGAGATTTTGTTCCATCGGAAATGTAGTGGGTTGAGTTCCAAGACGACCACTGTCAGCGAGTATGTCAAGAGTATATTTTCGCTGGCTTAAAAAAATGCCTTTTGGAGATCGTGCAACTTCAATTCCTAAAAAATATTTTAGGAGACCCAAATATTTGATATGAAAATGGTTATTGAGAAAGATCTTCAGATTATTAATAGAAGTGTTGCAGTTGCCTGTCACGATGATATCATCGACATATACCAAGACGGCTGTGAATGTAGAACCCTTGTACCGCGTAAACAGAGAATAATCTGCAATTGATTGAGAGTAACCGGCATCTTTGAGGGCAGTAGAAAATTTTGCAAACCAGTTATGTGATGCTTGTTTGAGGCCATAGAGGGACTTGTGCAGGCGACAAACGAGATGCTCCCCCTGTCGAGAGAAACCAGGAGGAATTTGCATATAAACTTCTTCGTGCAGGTCCCCATGAAGGAAGGCATTGTTAACATCTAGTTTGTGAAAAGGCTAGTTTCTAATGGGGCGGCTAAAGAGGCAACATACGAACGTGAGTTTAGCAGGAGCAAAGGTTTCATGATAATCTAACCCTTCTTTTTGAGTGTAACCTTTAGCAACTAAACGAGCCTTAAATCGTTCTACAGTTCCATCGGCTTGATATTTGACTTTGTATATCCATTTACAGCCAATAGGTTTCTTGCCTGGTGGCAATGGTTGTAAAGTCCATGTCTTATTTTGTTGTAATGCATCTATCTCCACAGACATTGCATCACGCCAATAATGATATTTAACTGCTTGTGAAAAAGTTTAGGGTTCTTCATAGGAATGAATAGTAGATAAGAAAGCAATATGGTTAGGAGAAAAACGTGCATATGAGAGAGACTTAGAAATAGGGTAGGTAGTGCCTGTAGATAGCTGTGCAGTTGGTGAAGTATGAGCAGTCTTGCGAGGTAAAATAGGACAAATAAAATCTTTAAGGTGAGTTGGATGTGTAATATTTCGCTAAGATCGACGTGGTTCAAGGTGTTGTAGAGTGGGTGTAATACCTAAATTAGGTTCATGGGGTTGGATTGTAGGTGGAGTGATAATATGAGCTATGTCGGGAATGGAAAATGTAAAAGGTTGATCTTCCAAACCAATAGTAATATTTCCTTGATCATTAACTGGTAAAGGAAGTACAGTGGGGAGGGATTCGGAAATGGACTTTGTTTGTGATTGGAAAGGGAATATAGATTCAATGAATACAACGTCACGAGAAGTGAAAAGACGTCTAGTATTAATATCATAAACTCGATAACCACGTTGACCAAAAGAGTATCCGACAAATATGCACTGTGAGGCACGAGGGAAAAATTTATGGCGATGTGTACTTAATGTGCGAGCGTAACAAAGACACCCAAATGTCCGAAGGTGATTATAGGTAGGTGTAAAATTGAAGAGCATTTCATAAGGGGTCTTACCATTAAGGTTTGGTGTAGGAATTCGATTGATAAGGTAAGTAGCAGTGAGTACGCATTCTCCCCAAAAATATAATGGTAAGTTGGCTTGAAAACGCAAGGCTCGGGCTACTTTAAGAAGATGTCGGTGTTTTCGCTCTGCCACCCCATTTTGTTGTGGGGTTTCAACACAAGTTCGTTGATGAAGAATTTCATGTTCGTAGAAAAAATTTTGCATAGCAGTAGAAAGAAATTCCATGCCATTGTCGGTCCTTATTTGACAAATTGGATTTTGAAATTGATTTTTAATCATTGTACAAAACTTTATGAGAAATGAATATGTTTCAGATTTAAAGCGCATAAGATAAACCCATGTACAACGTGAAAAATCATCTACAATAGTAAGAAAGTAGTGTGCACCAGTGAGAGATGCAGTAGGATATCCACCCCAAATATCACAATATATTAGATCGAAAGGACGACTGCTACGATTATCACTTAAAGAAAAAGGACTGCGCGTTTATTTAGAAATTTGACAAACATCACAATGAGAGTTAAAATGAAAAATATTTTTAGAAAGAGAAGACAAATTAGATAGACGAGCAGTAGAAGGGTGCCCAAGTCGCATGTGCCAGAGGTTAGAGTTTGGTCTTGTAACAGGCATGGCTGATGGTGTTGATGTTGGTGGTGGTTGGATAAAATGATAAAGACCATCTCTTACTTCACCCACTCCAATCAGCTTCCTCGATGACAGGTCTTGAAAAATACAAAATGTTGGAAAAAATATAACAACACAGTTCTATTGTTGGGTTAGTTTTCTGACAGATAATAGATTGAATTGAAATTGGGGTACACAAAGAACATCATGTAAAATAATATTATTAGAAAGATTGACTGAACCAACATGTGTGATAGTTGTCATATCACCAGTAGGTAGCTTAACAGGTTTGGCTTCAGGAGTTTAAATCAAACTCGTGAAAGAAGATGTATAAGGGGTCATGTGATCAGACGCACCACTATCGATGATCCATGTGGTGGAAGGAAATAAAATAGCAAAATTGCAAGAAAATAATGACATGTTACCAGCATGATTGGCGGATTTTTCATTTGTATTGAGTAATGATATGAGTTGTTAGTATTGTTCTGCCAAGAGATTGGTGAGAGCATGATCGGCGGTTGGAATCATCCCATCTCGAGGATTGCTAGGTGTTCCAAGTAATGAAGCGTTGTGAGTAGTAATAACATTTGATGAAGTGTGATTGTTATAAGGTTGGTTCCATTTTCCTTTTCCAAAATTTTGTGGGTAACCAACTATCTTGTAACATTTTGCCTTTATGTGACCCATCATACCACAATGAGCACAACGAGGACGTCCTCGGTCTTGTCCACTAATTCGATTGTGTTGGTTATCTCCACTAACATTAAGATTCCTAGTATTAGCAATAAGTGTCGCTGAATCATTGATGTGTGGAGAGGACAAGTGGAGGAGTCTTTGCTTCTCTTCTTGGTTGATGATGACATATGCTTTACTAACTGTGGGGAGAGGATCCATGACTAGGATTTGGCTACGAATGGAAGAATACGTCTCATTGAGTCCCATTAAGAATTGATAGACTCGTTCCGTTTCTTGAAATTGTTGAAGCTCTTTGAATGCTCCACAAGTGCATTCGGGCGTCAATACATGAGTTCCTAATTCATCCCAATAGGATTTTATGGTATTATAGTAGGTTACCAATGATTGTTGATCTTGTTGCAATGTGCATATTGCACGTTTAAGTTGAAAGACTCGAGGATTATTGCTTTGTGAGAATCGTTCCTCGAGATCCAACCATACGTCACGCGGTGTATCGCTATAGATGATGCTACTGGTGAGACTTTTGTCAATGGCATTGAGTATCCATGACAAAACCATGTCATTGCAATGATCCCACGTTTGAAGCTCTGCCGAGTTCATAGTTGGTTTCTTGAGGGTGCCATCAACAAATCCAAGTTTGTTTTTAGCATTCAATGCGATTTTCATCGATCTTTTCCAAGTGGAATAATTTTCACTGATAAGAGAAGTTGAAACGAGGGTAGCACCTGGATGATCGGATGGATGAAGATAATAGGGAGATGCCACATCATTAATCAAATTTGATGCAATAGATGAATGACCGTCCGCCATTTGATGAACCAAAAATTCAACGAGAAAAAAAAAGTTCAGGAGCTGAGTGGCTCTGATACCATGTTAAATAAACATAAAAATATTGTAAAAATAAATGGGACAAAGTTTTCACTTTGTTATTCCTCAATGCTTTACAAAAATGAATGCTTTACAAATGCACAACCATGCTATATTTATAATACAATATAGAGGGTAGTTTGTAGGAAGTGGGATAGTGGAGTTGTGAGTAGTTTGGATAGTTTGTAGAAGGTGGCGGGTTTGGATAGTTTGTAGGAAGTGGGGTAATAGTAGTTTATAGAAGGTGGGGGGTTTTGGGTAGTTTGTAGAAAGTTGGGTAGTGGTAGTTCTAATAGAATCAATTACTTCCTCAACTAGAGTTTCTCTTCCTCTCTCATAATTACAAATTGAAGACTATTTTCGTGAGCCGTGGATGCCTCAAAAACCTTCGTAGTTTGCAGATTGGCCTATGCCTTAGTTGAAGAGCGTGACGTGGGTTCTACATCTTCATAACCTTGAGGTTATTGATTTGTCTAATTGGGAAGGAATAGAAGAAATAATAGTTGAAGCAGCAGCACATGACTCAATTACCTTCCCAAGACTAAAAACAATAATTCTTGTTCGTCTACCAGAATTAAAGAGTATATGTAGGCATGCAATAGCCTTCCCTTTCTTACAGTCTATACATGTGGAAGCCTGTCCGAACTTGAAGAGGCTCCCATTCGATGGCAGTAGTAATGCCAACAACACTTTGAGAGAAATTCGTGGGAAAAAAAACTGGTGGGAGGAATTAGAGTGGGACGATGAAAATACCAGGCTCACTTTCCTTCCCTATTTCGTGCGACAGCGATTCCATAGCATATGTTATAATGTACACGAGTGTTTCACAGGAAGATAGCCACTTGGGAAATCTAAATTCGTCTTAAAGTGTGTCATATGAAATAATTACATTTTAATGGTGTGAGATGAAAAAAAAAAGTCCACTTTTAATGATATAAGATCATTTAGCACCAATTTTGTCTTTGAGTGAGTATAAACGGACAGGCACTACCCGACCTGGTCAATTAGTATGTTGCGTCGGGTTTGGGCTTGTTTCAAAATCTCAATTAAAAATCGGCCCGTTTAAGTCCGGCCAAACCCCAACCTGACCCGATCACTTGAGATCATCTCTATATACACATATATAGAAATTGTCTGGCGGCCAAAGCCCAGCCCTTTCCGAAATGGGCAAGGTATGAGCTTAAGTACGTAGGTTGGCCTGATTAAAAAGTTGCCCGGACTTTTCCCATCCGATCAGTAATCAGGCTGCGATGTGCTAGTTCCAAAAGATTTGATTATAATCAGCCCGTTAAAGGCCTGACCCGAACCCAGCCCATTGAAACCCCTAATAATTATACATGTATAAGTGTATTTACCTGTTGGGTCTAATATCTTGTACTCTATGAAAATAGAGACACAATTTAATATAAAGACTTGATATTTTTTTGGAGGTGTCCGAATCTCCTGGTCGATATTTAAACACCAAAATAATGCTAAATGATCTTATATCATTAAAATTAGACTTCTTATCTCACACCATTGAAGTGTATTGATTTATTATTGTGTCACGTGATGCTCATCTTGATTAATTGTCCAAGTGGCAAACTGTCATTGGAACATGTCTCAGCCTATTCATAAGTGGATGTGAACCATTCAACTGATTAACTTTAATATCGACCACTAAAGTTAAAAATAATAGTTGATATTTTAATCCATAGATCGGATGATTTAAATCTCCCTAAAACACAATTTATGGGCCTTTTGAGAAATGTGTCATGTACAAACGGCATTAAGTTGTCGGATTATAACGATAATCATCTTGGTATCATCTATTACATAAAACCTTAAAAACTATTTTATTGTGCTTTGAAGGTTTGAAAATATATCAAAGCAATTTTTTATATTAATAAGAGAAATTATAATAAATCTTGAGAAACAATTAATAAGAGAAATTATAATAAATCTTGTTTTTCTCAAGAATCATCTCATAAATAATTGCGGATAGCTAATTATCAAGAAATTATTTTTCGGATACCTCTATTCACAACCACCAAAACATTAAAATTACTCGTCTGCCCTAAGTAGGTGGTTTTAGAATTTTGGTTGGAACAAATAGAGGTAACTATATTTTTATGGTAAAACTTTTTTTGCACAGTTAAAAAATTATATTTATTTATTTAAAAGATTTGAATATTAAAATTTGAGTAATTGTATAACTTTGCCTGTGCATTGCATGGGTTCTTTACTAGTTATTGGTTATTCGGGTCTCAATGGGTCGGGTTTGATCCTAGCTCGAGTCAGCCCAACCAACAATGGGCTGGGTATGGGCTAAGTTTGGTAAGCCTGATATATAAATTGGCTGGTCTGGCCTAGCCCAATTAGTTAGCCTGCCTGGATATGGGCTAGTTCCCAAAGCTTGCGGAACAATTGGCCCATTTAAGCCCGACCAAAAGCTAGCCGACATCAATCAAATGAGTTCTTTTATATAAAAATGTCTTGGCCGGGCTACGGTGCGGCCCATGGGCTGGGTAAAAGCTAAGGTAGGTGAGAGTGAAAAATAAATTGGCTAGGCCAGCCTGGCCCGATTAGTTAGCACTACGTGAAAATGCAAAAAAAACTACATTAGTGGGGCGGGATAAACGATGGTCATAATCAGTCGATAAAATCACTACATTAGTGGGGCTGGATAAATGACGGTCATAATCAGTCGATAAAATCTTGACGGTCTAGGTCTGTCATTTAAATTAAAATAACAGTGGTAAATAAATCGACTGTCTAAAGCAGTCGTTTTTATATATATCTATGTAAAAGATAATTAAATTATATATATCATGGCTATATTGAAGTTGTTTTTCAGGTTGTAACAAGATTACCTTTAAATTAGAGTTGTTCGCAACCCAACTCTAAAAAAGCATGCTTTTTTAGGGAATAGATCGGTTGCACATATATAGCCTGACTTATATAGTGAAAGCTTGGCAAAAATTGGGTCATGGCAATGTGAGGCCAGCTTAAGCCCGACCCTAGCTAGTACCCATATATATATATATATATATATATATATATATATATATATATATATATATATTAAAAGTTTAATTCCCAATATATAATAGGGTTAATAGATAGCTTATATCAAAATTAAATTTATAATTAACTTAAAAAAAAAAAAAATAGTACGTATATACGTATAAAATAATTTTAAAAGAGAAGAATATCCCACAACCTTACCCAGCTCGGCCTGCGTTATGCCGAGCTTAGTTGAGTTTGCCCACTCGATGGCTGGGATCAGGCTAACCCTTAGCCAGATTGGCCGATTAGTAATCAGACAAGTCGAACTCCCATTCTCCTAAATTCTCTCTCTCTCTCTCTCTCTCTCTCTCTCTCTCTCTCTTCCCAAACCAAGCCGGACTCCCATTCTCCCAAATTCCCTCTCTCTCTTGATTCCCAAACCCAGCCGGACTCCCATTCTCCTAAATTCCCTCTCATAGTTCCCAAACCCACTCTCAATTACCAAATTCTCTCTCCCTTGGTTCCCAAACTCAGCCGGCCAGCTAGTCCGTTGTCTCTAGCTCTCTCTCTCACACATATATAACAATCTCTCTCCCCCTCACTCCCAACAACAGCAGTCTCTCTCTCTTTCTCTCTCTCTCTCTCACACATATCTTAGGTTCTTAGCTCATCTCTTTTCCTCTCATATCTCATTTACTCTCCGGTTGCCAATGCCAAGATCGCTAATGCCAAAAGCTTAAATTGTTGTCGATTTTTTGTCGAAGTCAAAGATATGCTATGATTATTGTATTTTTAAAGCCCTAATTTATTACTCATAGTATAATTATTTTTAGTGATAATGACTCCTGACATACATTAAATACACCAAATAGTATTTAAACAATCTTCTACTATTAAATTAAAAATTTTTAGAAATAAGGGACTCCCATTAGAAACATCCTGACTCCGCCACTGTTGGATGGTGAGGTGAATACGATCAGCAGTCTTGAGAACATTCTAAACATCAGTTCAACTTCACTCACTGCATGGGCTTACACCCTATCAGCCACAATCTTGTTATCAACGCATTTGTATTCAGTTTCGGGTAAGTTGTTTGATTCTTAAGTTTTATGGTTTTGGGATGCTTTATTTAAGGTATCATTAAGTTTTTAAGTGGACAGGTACTTGGATGGAAGTGAATAATAATAATAATAATTATATATATATATATATATATATATATATATATATATATATATATATATATATATATATATATATATTATTTATATTTTCTCATATTTTTTGGATTTTTCAATTTTTTTTTCTATTTCCAATTTTTTCCCATTGCCCATTTTTTATATTGAAAATAGAGTGAAAAAAGTGAATATATTGTACCCCTGGCCAGCAATATAATAGGTATATATCTAATGTATCGTGTACCACTGGCCAACATTATATCTTGGGAGATTCTGACCAGCATCGTCCCGGTATTTTGACCTGTGATCGCTTTATTTTAGACTAATGATGGCTCGTGCACCTTGGACAAGAACAAGAATTTTGGGTCAAGCCCCATCTACTTCTTGGCCCACCTCCTGGACATCTTAGCTGATCAACAACGTATGCTAACATATTCCAAAGCTAGATGGCCTGTGCATCATAGCTGGTGCATGGTTCATCTACGTTATAAAAATTTTGTACCGTTATTTGCAGCTATAGTCAATAGGTTTGCATGTGGTTTGGATCAAATGATAGACTATTTTCTTTGTCCATTTGTTTGTGCAACAAATCTCGAGATTTTTGGTCTACATTACACTGATAGATGTTGATTACACATGACACACATCCCCAATAGTGGCTTGAAAATCCTGTTCGATGGTACATCGTGATCAGATTCACATTTTTAGGATGTGTGCCACGTGCAATAAAAAATCTGTCTTTCATGGTGTGCCCCTATCTCAAGATATAATGTGTTCTACCGTTTGATTTAAAGCAATTAACGATTGCAAAGTTAAACCTATGATTGCAAAGAAAGAATCTTTCGCAGGTACCCAAATTTTTATATACACTCACCATTCACCCTCCCCCATTTCTTGCTTTTATTGTTTGATCCAGAAGAGTCTAAGCAAAATAATTGCAATTGCGAACTTTTATGCTCTTCAAGGTCCCTCAGTACGAAAGGCACTTAATTTCCAAACTTCTATGAAGAAAAGGCTCCCATCATAAAAAAAAAAAAAAAAAAAAACAAATTATTACCAGCAGTTAAAAAATTATTAAAGACTATTAGTGCAAGGGCATTAGCAGCAGCATTTTGTCAATAGCGGCGCTAATAGTCTTGTTTTTTGTAATGCATCCAATATGAAAAATCATTGATTGCTATTAATCCGACGATGGAGATTGGTGATCGTCCCAATCTACAGATCTTGAGATCATAGCTGTATCATCAGACAATCACTTTTTCATTTCATGTGGCACACATCACAAAAAATTAGTCAAAAAATCATGTGGCACACATCACAAAAAACTAGTCGGAAAATCACGTGGCACATATCACAATAAAACATTAATTTTTTAAATCACTTTTTGGGATATGTGCGAGAGGGAATGAAATGGATGTCGATGGTAAGCCCGTGATCTCAAAATCCATTATTCGATTCAAAGACAAGTCTTGACTATGTTCAAAATCTTGTCAGAAACCAGTACGTATCAGTTTCGGAAGTCACTAGTATGATATTTTGAATGTGTCTTACCAGTGCATTACAAATATATATTTTTAATGTATTAAATGATAAATATCAATACATAGTCTAGAACTAGTACGAACTGGTTTTCGAGCCAAACGATAAGTATTGAAAAATCAAGATTTTGACCCATGGTCTTGACATCTCTGGTTAGGTGCTTTGTAAGGCGAAGTCCGATGTATTTGCGAGTGAAGCCCGTCCGTTTGCCGGTGGTCGAGCTGATGGTCTCCAAGTTTATATTTGAGTCTTTTGAAAAAGAGATTTCGCTCAATGGACACTTGCATTATGTCTTGGGAGGCAAGCTTTATCTAACAATTACAGATGGTCACAAGGTTTCACAATGTTTACTGTTGAGATTGTGCCTTGAACTCTGTTGGTGGTATTGATCAATAGGTTGGACTATACACCCAGCCACAACTTTGTGGGTTGAATTTTTTCTAGGATTATTAAGGGTATTTTTGACATATTTTATATATGTATATATTTTTGAAAAATTGTCATATTTCATATGAGGCGATTATACTTTATATTAGATATATACTCTAATTATAGATTAACGTTATATTAAAGGAAATCGATTTTGTATTAATGAGGTGAGATCTGAGAGATTTATAACCCTACTTCTTACAGACTATTGAAAATAACTCAGCATCACTCGTGGATGTGGGCAAATTGCCGAACCATGTAAATCTTGTGTTTGCGATTGCTTGTTTGTGCATTAATTTTTTCTTTCTTGCTTTTGAGATAGCAGATTCTGTGTGACTATTGTGGGATTTCTTCCCCTTGAGGGTTTCCCACATAAAATTCTAGTGTCTTGTTCAATTATCTTCTTTCTTTGTATATAGTAGTGGGGTGTTATTCCGTGTGCAAAATTCCTACAACACTAATCCAAAAGTATAAGTGAAATGCTCATATATCCTATATGATTGCATCTCTAGTGACGGGTTTTTGAGAGTTGAAATATTTTCTCAGTTTTTTTGTTTGATAGGTAAGTTATGTTTGGACCTGCGACCTTGAGGTTGCAAATATTGTCAACTATAGGTTCAAACCCTTTTGACCATGGTGACTAAGTTCCCCTACTTTTGGAAAAGGTTGTGAGTAATTCATGATCTTTCGAAAACACAAATAATATTCTAATTATTCATGACTTTTTAAAAATTTGGCAAATTTTAAGAATTATTCGTGATTTTAAGTTGGATGATTGTAATCCTTTGGAAAATTACCCCTGTGCAATGGTGTTGGGTCTACAAAGAGAGCACAAAGCACAAATTTTTAATGGGCTGATTGGAGGATTTGATGCCCCTTTGAAACCAGTTATGCTCTTAGTTCGATATCAACATTAACGAACTATGAAATAGAGTATCTGGTATCTCCTCGACCAATTAATGATTTAATTTTTTTATTTTTCTCAAACGGCTAAAGTAAGCTATAGATTGCCAAATATTGACAATCTTATGAAACGTGGCCATCAACTCCCTTCTTGCTTTGTTTTATGTTGGAGCAACATTGAGTCTATTGATCACCTAATTTTTAGATGCTTTTACTCTTTTTGATTTGAAAATCAATGTTAGGGAGATTGAAAATGAGGAAAGAAACTTTTCTGAACTAACTTTCATTAAAAAGATATGGAAAGAAACCTATAATTCTTGTTCATTGTTCTCAAGGGTGTGAAATTTTGCTTTTCTTATTTCTTCTTGCTTAATCTCTTAGTCCTCTTGATCAGTGGCTCCTTTCAAATTTATTTTTCTTATAGTGATTGAGAAAGATAAAAAGATGTCAATGCTCATATCAGGTTCTTAGTGCAAATTGAGCTCAGCAGTCAAGCAACATGTGTCATAATATTTTGTAGGCAATCATACGTGCCTGCAACGTATTGGACCGAGGATAATCTTTTATAGGGGCATCAATTATCTTTATTGTTTTCATATGCGATCACATGTGCCATCGGGGAAGACTGTATTGCATATGTTATGATGGCATATGCGATATAGGTAATTATGACCGTTAGATATTTTTATTTTTATTTTTTTTAGGCTTCCCCAAGCCTTATAAATAGGGGGTTTCTCTACTTTCTTCTAGCAAGTAGTTAGCATTAAATAATATTTTTTTTTATTTTCCTTCTCTTTTGTATAGTCCACTATATTTTTGTACTATTTTGATTTATGTTTTAATGAAATTTATATTTTTCTTCCACTATTTTGTACTATTTTGATTTATATTCTCCTCATTCTACAATATAGAACACAAAATTAACAAAAATATAGTGATTTTTATATTGAAAATTTTGGAGAGTTTTTGGGATTTATTTCATATTATTTCGAATTTTTTGGGAAACAAAAAATTTGTATGCCATGGCACAATCGTGCACAATTGCATATGCAATTGGGTTATGCTATGTGACGAGGAACGCCAAATTTAGGAGCCTTGGATTTGGGGCAATCACAGATTTTCGGCATCAAAAGAAGCGTGGAGGGAGCTCGAGCACCGTACAATACGAGGAGAACAGTGCCTCAGCGAATTCCATGGACAACTTAAGCTCGTATGAAGCGAAGCCTCGACCTCACTGAAGTTCTGATGAGATTTCATGAATTTTTTTTTTTTTTTATGTTTTATTATTTTATGACTCTTTTATTACGAGTTTTATGTCGTATAGAGTTTTCTTAGCCTATATAAAGGCATTGTGAACACTTTAATAGGAAGTTTTTTTATTATTGAATGAAAAGAGAGTTACTTTTGTGGAAACCCTAGAGAGCTTGTGAAGAGTTTTCAATCGAAGGAGTAAATCCTTCAAACCTTAAGGAGTGAGCAATCGTTTCTCGTGCGACTTGGTGCGAAGCCGACGTATAGCCATGGTGTGAAGCTTCAGAAAATTCTTGGTGTGAAGCCTTGAAATCTATCATTTTTATTTTATCTTTCTCTAGTTATTAGGTATTATTTTTCCTTAGTTCCGTTGATAAAATCACAATCCCCAAAATTATTTCCCTTTGCTAAAATTACTCTAAGCTTTATTTCATTCAAGATCTTTGAGGAATCAAATCCGATATTGCAATTATCGCTTGATGCCTTAAACTAGAACGAATTCCGAGTTCCTTCATCGGAGCCGTTTTTTTAGATCGGGAAGATTTTCACACATTCAGACGCTTAAATGGATTAATCTAAATTGTTTTATTTATTTCATTGAATTAATTTTATGTATTGCTTGATTTGAATATTTTCGCTATTCAATTCATTCAAAAAATTAATCCCAAATCCGCATATTAGGGTTTTAGCGTTTGTCCCGCGCCAGTTTTGGTATCAGAGCACAGTCTTAGTTTAGGGTTGTCCGTGTCATACAGATTTTAAGGTTCACTTGCTTTTAGTATATTTCATCTTGTATAATTCCGTCATGGATACCAGTACCTTAGAGGCCCTAATTAGAGATCTTGCATCTAAGGTGACCGCTAGTCAAACCCGAATGGATGAGCACATTGTTGATCAACAAGCCCGACATGAGGCTTTCGAGACTCTTTTCGAAGATATCAATGAGCTCATCACTGAGAATCACATTAGAGTCAACAATCGTGACCATAGGAGAGATGTTCTTCCCCGACATGGGGTCCAAACCAACCTGGACGATAAGGTCATGAAGTTTGTGAAAATTGACACTCCTACTTTTAACGGGAAAAGACAACCTAAGGTCTTTCTCAAATGGGTCGCCATCATGAAAAACTACTTTGAGTGGTATGTCATGTCTGAAGAGCGCAAGGTCAGATTTACCAAAGTCAAGCTTATGGGTCAAGCCAGACTTTATTGGTTGGGAGTGGAGCGTCGTAGGCAAATTCAGGGTCTTCGTGCTATTTCCACGTGGGTTGAAATGAAAGTCCAATTGTATGAAAAGTACGTTCCTATATCATATGATGAATGTATTCTTAATCAGTGGCAGTCATTGCATCAAGGAGATTCCCCAGTCACAGAGTACATCGATCGGTTTAAAGATCTGATGACCCAGGTCAATGTCGATGAATCAGCAAAAGTTACCCTCTCCCGATTCCGAATGACTCTTCAACCAGAGTTACAGAGGGAGCTCATTCCTTATCCTGTTGCGGATCTCGAGGAATGTTTTGCTAGGGTTGAAGAATTAGAATGGTATCTCGACACCTCCAGTCATGGCCGATCTAAGTCTTCCAAATTTGAGCATCATTCTAACCCTATCGAAAAGGAAAATAATGCCTCTAGTCAATCCTCAAAGTCCATAATTCCTCAAGTTGACAAAGGAAAGGGACCAATGGTTGAAAATTCTAAGCGTGCCTCGCAGCAATATTATAAGTGTCAAGGTTTTGATCACTTTGCATCCCAATGTCCTAGTAAGAGTCAGACTTTGATCATTTAAGAGCATACTGAGAAAAAGGACAACGAGATACCCGAAGAAGTACACGAACCATGTAGCACTCCAAGTGATGAGTGATGAGTAGTGAAATATGATGATATTTTACCCCTAGATACCTATATTTAGCTATTCGATGAAGGCTATCTGATAAGAATTATTAGATTTGAAGTGTTTCAGGTAAATACAAGCCAAGTGTAGAAAACAGCCCAAGAATTCTGAAAATAATGTCAAAACACTACAACTTTGGGTCATCGAGAACTTGGTGCAACTTATAGCTCAATTTTGACATTCAATACGGCTGAATTATTAAATTGTTAAAACACAAACGTTGTAGATCTTTCTGTCAGCTTTCCAACGGATCAAGAATCTCCTCAATCCGAGTTCGGGACAGAACGCTATGGCTAAAATACCAAAGCAGTGTCTGATGTAAAAAGTCAGCTGGAATTCACAGATTTCTGGGAGCTCGATGCATCGACCCTTTTGGTCGATTAATCGAGGAAAAAAAATTGTCAGACGCAGAACTGACACTTTAAAGCTGATTTTTAGAAACTTTTGCAGGCTCGATGCATCGACCCTTTTTGGTCGATTAATCGAGCCACAAAAAGTCGGAACAGGCGACACTAAGCGATACTTTAAGCGATTTCGGGGATTTTTGCAGGGTCGATGCATCGACCCTGAATTGAGGCGGCGGGAGACCTCTGTGACGAGGGGGCTATTTAAAGCCAAACCAAACACATCGAGACAACGGTTTTTTTTAGGAAATAATTAGAGACTTTTTTAGAGAGAATTTTTTAGAGGATTATTATTCATTATTATTATTTTTGGTTTTAGACTCCTCTGGGCATCTTTTTAAAAGTTCTTCTTTTCTCCTTCTAGGGATTGATTTGGGTAGATTGTATTTAGGATTTGCACTGTCTTTCTTTTACATTCATAGATTGTATTTAGGAAAAGGCATTGTAACCAAAGATTTTTGGAAAAAATAAAAAGAGGAATGACTTTGAATGAACAAGGAGATCATACACCAAAGATGAGCGGCTAAATCAGTTGATCGGGGAAGATGCGATCCCCAGATAAGTAGCAATTTTTTATGATTAATAGCGCAGCCTATTATGTTATCATGGAATCGTTTTACTAAAAGTTTGCGTTATTGAAAATATATTGAATGCTTGTTATGACCGTTGATGGCGCATATCAATGGCTATAATCGTGATCCTGATGCGGAAGCGATTATATTTTTACTGTCATGATCTAAATATCATGAGATATGCTATGCTTCTTACATGACTCATACCGCAATGATAGGCTGAGTCATTGTTTTTAGATAGGGTATGCCGGATTGATTATCATATTTTATTACGAATCATTTTTCTATACGAATGATGGTGTGAATGATGCTTTAATGAAACTGTGGGTTTTAATGATAGAAAAGGGGTACAAATCTGGGGTAGTATATTCCTTGATCATATTTAAATATTGTTCTTAGATTTATCAGCAATTAGTTGTTTAGATTAATTTATTTTTTTTTGCATTTAGAAAAAGTGATAAATTTTTGGTTAAATTGAATCTGCCCTTTGGTACTTCCTTAGGGACATTTTTAAATATCTGAAAGAATTAATTAAAATTCATGTTTCCCTGTGGGTTCGACACCCTTGTTCTTGTCATACTACAATAGATCTTGTGTACTTGCAAGGGTTACATTTAAAATCGATCAAGTTTTTGGCGCCGTTGTCGGGGAAATCGGCAAAATTTTGATTAATTCGGATAGGGATTTGTGTGTTTTGTAGTGAGTAAAAAAAAATAAAAAAATAAAAAAATTTCTTTGATTCTGAATTTTTGATTTTTGATTTTCGAACTTAAATTTTCACAATTAGGATTTTTGAAATTTAATTTCTAAATTAAATTTTGATTTTCTTGTGTGAATTTTGATTTTGAATTTTTAAAAATTGATATTTGGATTTTTTATTTGCAAAATCTTCTTTCCCTTATTTTTCTCTCTTAGGTAAGTTTTTGTAGGAGTCTTTTAGGAAGTAGAGATTTTTAGGCTTCTTATTTTAGATTTTGTAGGAGTCTTTTTAAGAAGTTTAGATTTTTTGGATATCTTCCTTAGGAAATTTAGGAATCTTTTATTCTTCTCCTTATTTTTCTCTTTTAGGTAAGATTTTATAGGATTTTGTAGGATTGCCTTTAGGTTTTTAAATTTTAATTTTCGAATTTAATTTGTTTTATTTTTAAAATTCGAATTTAAAAAAAAAAAAAATTTCTTTAATTTAAATTCGAATTTTAATTTAAATTTATAAAAAAATAAAAATAAAATAAAATCTTTAATTTAAATTTGAATTTGAATTTAAATTTATAAATAAATAAATAAAATTTCTTCTGATACTGGCTACTGTTCATTATAGAGCTCAATCGATTGAACATTATCTGTCAATCGATTGACTAGGCCTCTGCTGCTGGCCATTTCAGCTGCAAAATCTGTGCTGACTTGCTTTGACTCTTTGAACCTCAATCGATTGAGAACAATTCCTCAATCGAGTGACTGATAAAGTCATTTGTTTGAAAATTTGTGTGTGCTTTGTGTCATCACCCACATCTGCTACCGTTTAATCTTGAGATCGAAAGATCTTGTAGAGAGAATCGTAGAGTTCAAAGGAATCAATATCATTACACTGATACCATGGCTGATCAAAGGTAAGAAATGAATGGGAATAATCAGAATGGAATTAATGGCAATAATGTAAATAATGAGAATAATGGGAACAACAATTACAATGAGGGCCCTAGAACATTGGAGTATTATAATGATCCTGGTTTTTACGAGGATCAGGATAGTATCATGCATGATCCCATTCCAGGGAACCACTATGAATTCAAATCGGCAATGATTCAAATGCTACCTATTTTCCATGGGTTAGTAAATGAAAATCCGCACGTTCATCTAAATGAATTCACTGGGGTATGCAAAATGTTCAGAGTCCACAATGTCACTGATGAGATAGCTAAGCTCCGACTCTTTCCTTTCTCTTTAAGAGATAAGGCAAAAACGTGGTTCTATTCCTTAGAACTACAATCTATCCAGAGTTGGGCAGAGCTACACCGTCAGTTTCTTAAAAAACATTTTCCCATGACTAAAGCCATTGAGTTGCGTCAGAAGATTCAATTCTTTTCCCAACAACCTACAGAAACATTCCATGAATGTTGGGAACGCTTTAAGGAATTAATTAAGAGTTGTCCAAATCATCAAGTTCCAAGGTGGCAACAGGTCCAAAGTTTTTATAATGGACTGATTCCTGAAGAGAGACGCATGGTTGATGCATTGTGTGGTGGATCATGTGCCACAAAAGAAGCTGACGAATTGTGAGCATTGTTTGAGAAGTTATACCAAACTTCCATACAAAGTGAAACACTGGGGCGAACTAACTTGGATCTGGCACCTAAATCTCATGTGTTGACAAGAGATGGATTGTATGATGTCAGAAATAATACCTCTGATCTATCAACAAAGGTTGATATATTGTCCAAGCAAATGAATATGTGTTAGCTGCGACTAAGCAAGCTAAAGCTCCTGTCACCCCCACTGTGTGTTCAATTTGTGACCACCTAGGTCACATGGCTAATGAGTGTCCCATTACCTTGTCATTATTTCCTGATGAACCTACTCCTCAAGAGCAGGTCAATGTGACTCAATCTTATCAGCGGCAGGGTAGAAACATATACTCCAATACCTACAACCCGGAATGGAAAAATCACCTCAACTTAGGATGGGGTGGATCGAACCAAACTGGTCAGGTAAACCAGCAGTTCAGATCCAATCCAATGAGTGGACAACAAAATTTTCAGCAGAATTTTCGTCCACAACAGAATTCTAATTTCCAACAAAATTCTAATTTCCATCAGAATTCCAATTTCCAGCAGAATCCTCCTTATTATCATCCGAATTCTGATTACCGAAAAAATCAGAATTTTAATCAATCTCAGGCCACCGTTTTAACAGATTCTGATTTGGAGGAAAAGGTGATGCGAAGCATGCAAGCTTTCCAACAGATGATGATAGATCAATTTAGTCAACTGACAAATCAGTTGAGTCAACGAGAGGAAGGTAAGCTCCCTAGCCAACCCATCAACAATCCTCGAGGCCAAGCATCATCTGATGAAGGACCATCAAATAGTCAATAGTTGAAAGCTGTTACAGTGCTGAGAAGTGGGTGAGAGGTTGATAATCAAGTGGAAATGCCTGTGGAAGCTGATGAAGAAAGAGAAGCAACAAAAGAGAAAGAATTAGAGCAAGGAAGAGAGAAGGGAAACAAAAAAGAATCAGAGAAAAGAAAAGAGAAAGGAAAAGGAAAAGAGAAAGAGCAATGAAGAGAGAGGGGAAAAGAAAAAGCAATAGAGGGAGTGTCTCCCTCAACTGTCCAACAAGGACGTGAAAAAGATCCGAAACTTGAAGCTGCACCTTATGTCCCAAAGGCACCATTCCCTGAATGCCTAACTCCTCCATCTAGAATGGGAAAGGGACCGGCAAAAATGGAAGAAATCTTTGAAACGTTCAAGCAAGTAAAGATAAATCTTCCATTACTTGAGACAATCAAACAAGTTCCTGAGTATGCCAAGTTTTTTAAAGATTTGTGCACTCGTAAGAGAAAGGCACGTAATCATGTTTCAAAGAAAGTGTTCTTGACAAATCAAGTCAGTTCGATGTTGCAATTAGAAACCCCACAGAAACTAAAAGACTCTGGAGTCCCAACTGTTCCATGTGTCATTGGTGGGCAGCCAATTGGAAAAGCATTATTGGATTTGGGAGCAAGTGTTAATCTAATCCCATACTCAATGTACGAGAAACTCGGATTAGGTGAATTGAAACCCATGACGGTCACACTCCAACTGGCAGATAGATCAGAAAGAAGACCTAGGGGTATTATCGAGGATGTTTTGGTTGGAATAGACAAGTTTGTCTTTCCAGTGGACTTCGTTGTTTTAGACATGGAACCACCTGTTAAATCAATTAATCAAGTCCCCATCATCCTTGGACGTCCGTTTCTCGCCACTGCCAACGCTTGCATTAATTGTCGAACGGGAGTCATGGACGTTTCTTTTGGGAACATGAAGGTCAGATTGAACATATTTCATGCGATGAACCATTTCCCTAACGAGGATGAGGTCGAATGTTTTTACATCGATCAGATGGACGAAGTGGTGGATGAAGCATTACCATCAATGCTCACGAAAGAAAAATTTGAAACTGCTTTGTTGGCCATCTATGAAGAAAAAGGATTTGAAAGGAAACAGTTAGAAGGGACGAGGTTGAGTTTTTCATATCCAAATGATAACTTATGTGAAACTGTGACTAAGGTAGAACCATTACCTATTGAGGTAAAGGACGAGTTGACTCCATCAATTGAGCAGCCATCAACTGTGGAATTGAAACAGTTACCTGTGTGCTCAAATATGCTTTTCTGGGACCTCATGAAACACTTCCAGTGATAATTTCATCTACATTGTCGGAAGAACAAGAGCATGACCTGTTGAAAGTGCTTCAAGATCACAAGGAGGCTATCGGATGGACCCTAGCTGATTTAAAAGGGATTGACCCATCAGTATGTATGCACAAAATACATCTGGAAGATGAGAGTAAACCATCGAGAGAACCGCAGAGGCGACTTAATCCGAACATGCAAGAAGTCGTTTTAAAGGAAATCATTAAATTACTCGATGCTAGAATCATCTATCCGATCTCTGATAGTGAATGGGTAAGTCCAGTCCAAATGGTTCAGAAAAAGTCCGGAATCACTGTGAAAGAAACTACTGAAGGAGAATTGGTTCCTACTCCCGAAACTACTGGGTGGCGTGCCTTCATTGATTATAGAAAATTGAACACAGCTACCAGAAATGATCATTTTCCCCTTTCGTTCATCGATCAAATCCTCGAGAAGTTAGCAGGGCAAGAGTTTTATTACTTTCTTGATGGTTATTCGGGATACAATTAAGTGCCCGTTTTTCCACCTGATCAAGAGAAAACGACATTCACGTGTCCTTACGGTACTTTTGCATATCGAAGGATGCCGTTCGGCTTCTGTAATGCACCTGATACTTTCCAACGATGTATGTTGGTCATATTTTCGGATATGATTGACAAGTTCATTGAGGTGTTCATGGACGACTTCTCTGTTTTTGGGAAAACATTTGGTTCTTGTTTGAATCATCTTTCACAAGTGCTGCAACGTTGTGTAGATTCCAAACTTGTTCTCAGCTGGGAAAAGAGTCATTTTATGGTTCAACAAGGAATTGTGTTGGGGCATATTGTTTCAAAGAAAGGAATCGAAGTTGATAAGGCCAAAGTCGACCTAATTACTAATTTGCCCCCACCAAAGAGTGTTCGACAAATTTGATCATTTTTGGGTCATGCTGGATTTTATAGAAGATTCATCAAAGATTTTAGTAAGGTGGCTAAACCATTGTGTACCTTGCTTGGCAAAGATGTTCCTTTTGATTTCGACGAGGATTACATGAAAGCATTTATGAAATTGCGCGAGCTCTTATCAAATGCACCGATAATCCAACCACCGGATTATTCTTTACCATTCGAACTCATGTGTGATGCATCTGATTACGCTATCGGAGCTGTCTTAGGGCAAAGGGTGAACAAATTACCTCACGTAATTTATTATGCCAGTAAGATATTGATCGATGCACAACTTAACTACACCACCACTGAGAAAGAGTTGTTAGTTGTGGTGTATGCTCTCGATAAATTTCGATCTTATCTGCTTGGATAAAAAATAGTGGTCTTTTCAGACCACTCTGCATTAAAATATTTGTTAGCAAAGAAGGATGCCAAACCAAGATTGATCCGTTGGATCTTGCTCCTTCAAGAGTTCAATTTTGAAATCAAAGATAAAAAGGGAGTAGAGAATGTTGTGGCCGATCACTTGTCTCGCATTTTGCCTGAAGAATCATTTGCACCGGAACATATCCGGGACACTTTTCCGGATGAGCAATTAATGGCAATTGATGCGACCGCTACGAAAGCTCCTTGGTTTGCCAATATCGTGAATTATCTGGTCATTGGCAGAATCCCTACTGAATGGGGTAAGAATGATAAGCATCTCTTTTTCTCCCAGGTAAAATACTATTTCTGGGATGAACCATATTTGTTCAAATTCTGCTCAGATCAGATCATCAGGAGATGTGTACCGGAAGAAGAGCAATTAAGCGTCATGCATTTCTGCCATGCTGGAGCCTGTGGAGGCCATTTCGGAGGACAGAAGACCGCACAGAAAATCCTTCAAAGCGGATTTTACTGGCCCTCCATCTTTCGTGACGCAGCTCGATTTTGCAAAGAATGCCAAAGATGTCAGCAGTTTGGAAATATTTCAAAACGAAATATGATGCCCCTTAACCCGATTTTGATTGTTGAAAATTTTGATGTTTGGGGGGATTGACTTCATGGGTCCTTTTCCCCCATCTTTTGGGTATTCATACATTCTTGTGGCTGTTGACTACATTTCCAAATGGATTGAAGCTGTGGCAACCCATTCGAATGACCACAAAGTTGTGGTCAAATTTCTGAAGGAAAATGTCTTTAACAGATTCGGGTTTTCACAGGCGATCATTAGTGATGGCGGTTCGCACTTCTGCAATCGCCATTTTGCTACTTTACTGAAGAAATACGGCATTACCCACAAGGTTGTAACGCCGTACCATCCGCAAACTAGTGGTCAGGTGGAAGTGTCGAACCGAGAGATTAAACGAATTTTAGAAAAAACGGTACGACCAGATAGAAGAGATTGGTCTAACTGGCTATCTGATGCTCTTTGGGCCTATCGTTCCGCCTTCAAGACACCAATTGGAATGTCTCCGTTCAGAATTGTCTACGGAAAAGCATGCCATCTTCCTGTTGAATTGGAGCATAAAGCATTTTGGGCCATCAAAAGATTAAATTTTGATATGCAAGCAGCAGGATCAAATCGAAGGCTACAGCTAAGTGAATTGGAAGAGCTACGCTATGATGCGTATGAAAACTCAAAGATGTACAAAGAAAGGTATAAAAAGCTGCATGATGAGTCCATTTCTCGGAAAGAGTTCCACATTGGACAAAAGGTTTGGCTGTTCGTTTGGCTATTCAACTCCAGACTTAAGCTCCACCCGGGAAAACTGAAATCTAGATGGGAAGGCCCGTTTCAGGTTGTTTCCATTAGTGTGCATGGTGCGATTGAGATCTGCAGTCTCAAGGACAATCAAGTCTTCAAAGTCAATGGGCAACGCCTTAAACCAATGTTTGAGCCGATGACCCAGTTCGGAATTGAGGCGATGCACCTCAGTGACCCAGATTAAAGGAGTTGGACTCAGGTTTAGTTTAGGATTTAGGATTTCTCTTTTCGTATGTTTAGTTTTAGAATATTAGTTTTTAGTTTAGTTTAAGTTATTTTTAATTTCCAAATTAATGTAGCCGCATTACCTTCAATCTATTTTTGGTCATGTTTTAATTTGATGCACATATTCTCTGCACCTGATCTTTGTGTTGAGGTACTTTTCAACAGGTTTGGGGGTGTGCTACTTATTTCAATCAATGAGGACATTGTCATTTTTAGGTTTGGGGGTATGATTCTCTATCTTGCGTCACTTTCTTATTTTTTTTATATATGAAAAAAAAAATTAAAAAAATTTTGAACCATCATACATGAATTATTTTTCGATAGTTTTCAAACTTTAGTTGATGATGCATGTGAATTTAATTTTGATAATATCAATGTCAGATTTTGAATGCTTGTATCTAAAATAATGAAGCTTAATGTGATATTTTGTGGGTAATTTTGATATTCATGCGTAGAACTTTTGCACTTATACCAAGCTAAGACTTAGAAATCGATGAACTGTTTTGAACGTTGAATCTTAGGTTCTTAGTGGAGACTAAACTCGATGAGCTATAGAGCTAATTTCCCGTCATTAATGAGTGAATACATAAACTCGGAGTTTTCTTTGAATACGAATTATTTTGAATAATCTCATACACTTTATTTTGGCTTGTGACTTTGCATGATATCAAATTCATATTATTGTGTTAGAACGTACTGTATATCTACTCAAGACAAATAGGGAAGGTTACTATCTTTTAAGGACATGATTGAAGGCCCACCTCATATAAATTTATCCTTCTAGTACCCCTTTGAGCCTATTGAAAAATTTACCTTTATACATTCTTTGATAAGCCACGTTAACTTTTAACCCTTCACCATTTATGAAAATTCAGCTTTACCCTTCTTATTTCTGAGAAATTAGGAACGAGGGATGAAAATGAACGAAAAGAGAGTAAGTGGAGATCTTGAGTTGTGGTGTTCTTGAGAGTGTATGGCAAAAATATAAAAGAAAAAGGGGGGAGAAAAAGAAAAAGAAAATTGTGGAAAATATGAAAAAAATATGAGGTGCTTCAAGAAAAGAAAATTCAAAAGAAAAATATTGAGAAAAATAGTGAGAGATTAGAAAAGAAAAAGAAGAGAAATAGAAAAATCAGAAGTTTGTTTCTTTTCCGATTTCTCAGAAATTTTGAATCTCAATTCCTATTCTTTCTTACCCTTTCCTGAGCCCCATTACAACCCTACAAAAGACCTTCATGATCTAATCTTGCATTGGTAACTGCCTTGTGGAGAGTAAATATGTTATACTTATGACACTTGATATGACATGATTAGGATATACAAGTATCTGTTCTTATGAGATTTATTTTTGTTCATTGATTGCATCGTGTTTCATTTATCATGTGAGACCTTTTTACTTGCTTTGTATTGATCTCTCACATGTGTGCGAAAGATTACCCATCATCGGAGTGATTTTATTTCGAGAGTATACCTAAAGTGAGGATTGAGTCGAGACAACAGACCCGACGGTTTTCCGTTTGGACTAGTTCCGAGATGGATGAATCTTAGCTTTGGTTATGCACACACTTCCCGTTTAAGCATGAATGGATGAGTTATCTAACGATTTGAGCATTAGACTAATTTGAATGGATATTAGTATGATTAGTATAACATTGTTATTTAAAATTGAGAATTCGCATATTGAATTGAGTAATTTTGAGTTTTGAATGGTATATATGTTATCAAAATAATATTTTGAAAACTCAATTTTATCGATGGTTTAAAAAATTTATTGAAGTTTGTGGGTAACTTCACTGTAAATCCTCAGGAGACATAACTCCTCCACTAAGGATCACCTAGGGGTTTAAAGGCTTGTTGCACACGCTAAGTGCAATCGTGTTCCCTACGAAAGTGGCATTTATTTTCTTTAGTTTGCTTTGCTCGAGGACTAGCAAAGTGTAGGTTTGGGGGTGTGATGAGTAGTGAGTAGTGAAATATGATGATATTTCACTCCTAGATACCTATATTTAGCTATCCGATGAAGGCTATCTGATAAGAATTATTAGATTTGAAGTATTTCAGGTAAATACAAGCCAAGTGCAGAAAACAACCCAAGAATTCTAAAAATAATGTCAAAACACTGCAACTTTGGGTCATCGAGAACTTGGTGCAACTTATAGCTCAATTTAGACATTCAAGACGGCCAAATTATGAAATTGTTAAAACACAAAAGTTGTAGATCTTTCTGTCAGCTTTCCAACGGATCAAGAATCGCCTCAATCCGAGTTTGGGACAGAACGTTATGGCTAACATACCAAAGCCGTGTCTGATGCAAAAAGTCAGCTGGAATTCACGGATTTCTGGGAGCTTGATGCATCGACCCTTTTGGTCGATTAATCGAGGAAAAAAAAGTGTCAGACACAGAACTGACACTTTAAAGTTGATTTTTAGGAACTTTTGCAGGCTTGATGCATCGACCCTTTTTGGTCGATTAATTGAGCCACAAAAAGTGTCAGACACGGAATTGACACTTTAAAAGCAGATTTTCAGGGATTTTTGCAGGGTCGATGCATCGACCCTGAATTGAGGTGGCGGGAGACCTCTGCGATGAGGGGGCTATTTAAAGCCAAACCAAACGCGTCGAGACGACGGTTTTTTTTAGGAAATAATTAGAGACTTTTTTAGAGAGAATTTTTTAGAGGATTATTATTCATTATTATTATTTTTGGTTTTAGACTCCTCTGGGCATCTTTTTAAAAGTTCTTCTTTTCTCCTTCTTCTAGGGATTGATTTGGGTAGATTGTACTTAAGATTTGCACTGTCTTTCTTTTACATTCATAGATTGTATTTAGGAAAAGGCATTGTAACCAAAGATTTTTGAAAGAAATAAAAAGAGGAATGGCTTTGAATGAAGAAGGAGATCATACACCAAAGATGAGCGACTAAATCAGTTGATCGGGGAAGATGCGATCCCCAGATAAGTAGCAATTTTTTATGATTAATAGCGCAGTCTATTATGTTATCATAGAATCGTTTTGCTAAAAGTTTATGTTATTGAAAATATATTGAATGCTTGTTATGACCGTTGATGGCACGTATCAACGGCTATAATCGCTAGATCTGTACCTGCAGACTGATCTAGGCTGCAGAGCGATTATGTTTTTACTGTCATGATCTAAACATCATGAGATACGCTATGCTTCTTACATGACTCATACCACAATGATAGGCTGAGTCATTGTTTTTAAATAGGGTATGCCGGATTGATGATCATATTTTATTACGAATCATTTTTCTATACGAATGATGGTGTGAATGATGCTTTAATGAAACTGTGGGTTTTAATGATAGAAAAGGGGTACAAATCTGGGATAGCATATTCCTTGATCATATTTAAATATTGTTCTTAGATTTATCAGCAATTAGTTGTTTAGATTAATTTATTTATTTTTGCATTTAGAAAAAGTGATAAATTTTTGGTTAAATTGAATCTGCCCTTTGGTACTTCCTTAGGGACGTTTTTAAATCTCTGAAAGAATTAATTAAAATTCATGTTTCCCTGTGGGTTCGGCACCCTTGTTCTTGCCATACTGCAATAGATCTTGTGCACTTGCAAGGGTTACATTTAAAATCGATCAATGAGGAAGGTGAGGGTCCGGTCCGAGTCATAGGTTGCATTAGGACAATTCCCATTGCCGAGGATGGTGTTGATAATGTGTCCATCTCAAGTGAGTCATTAGAGTTGGTAGGATGACATCATCATTCTGATTTACATGGGATAAATAATCTGAATTTATTGAGCACTGGATATGCACATGATCGGACTAACACATTAAATATATTTAATGAATTTGATACTAGCAGTTTTGTATTAATTTTTTATGGCTCTGAGCATGTGGAATCTTTCCCAATCTCGGAAAGAGGTAAGGGTGAAGGTCTAGATCTTCTTCTAGATAAGGGCAATCATCCGGTAGTTGTCATAGCGAATCTTACACCTATTCTTGACCCTACCACCCCGCCCTTTGATCCATTCCTTATTCAGCACCCAACCCAACTGCACCCATTGTCCCATTTTCTATCTTGTACCTTACCTGTGCAGTATGAGAAAGGGTCAAATGAGAAGGGCATAGAATTTCTAAGCTTCCGTGCCAATAAAAGCAAAAATCAGAAGTATCTCACAGTGTGGAAAGGCAAACTACGAATTGAGCTCCTAAAGCGTGGCGTGCGTATTTCATTGGGGATGAAACATTTTGAGTGGAGGAGACTGACAGGGAACGCCAAGTTTAAGAGCCTTGGATTTGGGGCAATCACAGATTTTCAGCCTCAGAAGAAGCGTTGAGGGAGCTCGAGCACCGTACAAACTGCGAGGAGAATAGTGCCTCAGCGAATCTTCACGCGAGCGCCAACTTAAGCTCGCGCGAGTGAGCCTCGCAACCTCGTGCACGCGAGTTACAGCGACGAGATTTCATGGAATTTTTTTCTTTTTTTTATGTTTTATTATTTTTGGACTCTTTTATTATGAGTTTTATGTCGTTTAGAATTTTCTTAGCTTATATTGATGTGCCCTTAAATTTGTACTCGCAAGTGCACGAATCGTGATGTAGGCAGTGGGTGCAAAGTACAAGATCGTTCCCACGAGGATTGGTTAGAAAATGTAAAAATAGAAATATCAATTAACTAAGAGAATTTCCACAGATCTTACACAGTAACTAAAAACCTAGAATTCTGGTAACTTTTAATAAAACAGATAAATACTAACGAAATCTAAGAGATTTAAACAATTAATGAAAGATAAGGATTGGGATGCTAAATCTTCCCATCGTAGGTTTATCATTTACAAAATATTAATCTGTGGATTGAGATGTGAGATCTTTAATAGATTTATCAAAAGAAGAACTGCCCTAAACACACGTGAGTTCTAAAATATAGATCTGAGATCACGGAGATGTATGATTAACATCCCATGAGTGTATGATTAACACTCACACCTCGGACAATATTTAGAACCCAATCTCTAGGGTAATTTCTAAAGTACGATCTAAGATCAAGGAGATGTATGATTAACACCCCATGAGTGTGTGATTAACACTCACACCTCAGATAGAGATTGGAACTCACCACTGGGATAAAGTCACACCATCAATCCGAGATCAAGGAGATGTATGATTAACACCCCATGAGTGTGTGATTAACATTCACACCTCAGATGATGGTAAAACTTCACCTCGAGATGGGTAATAATTAGGATAAAATCATTATTGCAGATCTGAGATCATAGGGCATGATTAGCACCTAGATCTAGACTGAAATCAGATTTCACCATTTACAATAACAATATTAGGGCCTTTAACAGCATCTGACATCTCAATCACAGATTTATATTAAGATAAATGAATACCTCGGATGGGGTTCATTAGATCCCCATCCTTAATGAAACTAGCCACACATAGTAAAAGTAAATAACAAGGTTAAAATGTAAATGAACATTAACATCAATATTTAAAATACCGTAAAAAGCTTTAACAATTTCCACAGAGAGCTTTTATTCCCAGTTCGTATAATCCTTTCTTGAAAGTGGATAAACGCAAGACTAAGACTTATCTTCTTTCTCCAAATGAATATTAAAAAAGAGAGTTAAAAGAAACTGGGACACTATGCCCTTACAATTTGAAAAGCAGAAAAAACTAACATAGAAGAATAATAATGCAGAAAAATGAAAAACTCTCCGTCTATAGAATAGAATGAATGAATGAATATAACTCTCCGTATATATTTTTTCCTAATTGCCAAAACAGAAGCTACTTTTTCCTCCTTGAATCCATGATTTTATTCCGTGAAAAGAGTACCAAGATTCTCGCAGCCAAACAAACTTTCAAAACTCAAATTCAAACTTGGTCGATTGATCGACTAAAGATGGTCGATCGATCGACCAAGGCAGATTCTGTTTCTTTAAATTCCAAATCTTCTGGATTAGGTCGATCGATCGACCAAAAAGGGTCGATCAATCGACCTCCCAGATTTTCGTGAACTCCCGCTACACTTTGCATCAGATACTATATTGGTATTTTGGCCATAACTTTCTATTCGGAAGTCGGATTGAGGCGATTCTTGCGGCGTTGGAAAGCTGACAACAAGCTCTACAACCTGTGTGTTTTGACAATTTTTTGAATCTAATATCTTGAAGGTTTAAATTGAGCTCCAAGTTGGGATAAGTTCTAAATGATCCAAGGTAGCACGAATTTGACGTTATATTCTGAACTTTTGGGTTATTTCATGCTCAACGCATCTCCAGGCCTGTAAATCACTAAAACTATATAAAACATGTTAATTGGCTTTCATCAGATAGCTAAATGCAGGTCTTTAGCGGTGAAATATCATCATATTTTACTGCACATCATACCCCCAAACCTACACTTTGCTAGTCCTCGAGCAAAGGAGAAGATAAACAAAACTGAAAAATAAACTAACAACCGAAAAAAAGTAAAGAATGCCACTTTCGTAGGGAACACGATTGCATTTAGCATATGCAACAAGCCTTTAAACCGCTAGGTGATTCCTAGTGGAGGAGTTTTGTCTCCTGAGGGTTTTCAGTGAAGTTACCCACAAACTTCAAGGCATTGATTTATGTGGAATTTATTAATTGATCTCATTATGCATTTCTTCCATAAGTACTATGCATGCCATGTCATTTCCATTGATGCTTAGTTAAGCTAAACTAATGCTTCAATTTTCAGATAAATTTTTCGCCCATCTGTAGATGTTTCAATGTGGTCATCAGATCAAATAATTTTTATTTGAGAATTTATCTTATTTGTGAATTGTATAGATTTCTGCTTTGATTCAAACCTCACAATAGGTGTACTTCTCAAACTAAAATCACTCTGATGATGGGTAAGTTTTCGCACACATGTGAGCGATTAATACAAAGCAAGCAAAAAGGTCTCACATGATAAATGAAACACGATGCAAACAATGAACAAAGATAAATCTCATAACAACAGGTACTTGTATATTCTAAGCATGTCATATCAAGTTCCATAAGTATCACATATTTGCTCTCCACCAAGCAGTTACCAATTCAAGATCGGATCATGAAGGTCTTTTATAGGGTTATAATGGGGCTTAGGTAAGGGTAAGAAAGAAATGGAAGTTGGGATTCAAAATTTCTGAGAAATTGGAAAAGAAAACTAACTTTTGACTCTTCTATTTCTCTTCTCTCCTTTTTTTATTTTTTTCGTAATCTCTCACTATTTTCTTCTTCTTCTTTTTTTTTTTTTTTCTTTTCTCACTCATTTTTCTTCTTTTGAATTTCATCTTCTCACAGCACCTCATATTTTTCATTCTTTTTCAACTTTTCTTTTTCTTTTTCTCCCTTTTTTTTTTTTAATATTTTTGCCATATACTCTCAGTAAACACCACAACTCGGTATCTCTCACTTACTCTCTTTTCGCTCACTCTCATCCCTCGTTCCTAATTTCTCAAAAATAAGAAGGGTAAGGTTGAGTTTTCAGAAATGGTGAAGGGGTAAAGGTTAACGTGGCTTATCAAAGAATATATAAAGACAAATATATACATATATACATATATATTTTTTTAATAAGCTCAAAGGGGTACTAGAAGGATAAATTTATATGAGGTGGGGTATTTTAAGCACAAACGAGCTAAAGATGGCCTTCAATCACGTCCTCAAAAGATGGTAACTCTGCCTATTTGTCTTGAGCAAACATATGATACGTTTTAGCACAATAATATGAATTTAATGTCATGCAAAGTCACAAGTCAAAATAAAATGTATGAGATCATGCAAGAGTAATTCGTATTCAAAGATAACTTTGAGTTTGTTTAAGCACTCATCAAGGACTGGAAATTGGCGCTAAAGCTCACCGGATTTTAATCTCCACTAAAATCCTTACAGTTCACAATTTTGATAAATATTCATGATTTAAACTCTTTGAACTAAATCAAACATCAAAAACTCCTTAAGAGCGGGTTTAAGATTTATATGTCAATTTCAACTTAGCTCTTCTCTCCTAAGAACAATGAAACAAAATTGCATTTAGTATTCGTCTTAGATCGCATAATTTATCAATTTTTTTTTAAAATTTCACACAAAATATCACTATGCTCAGTCGATCGATCGACCAAGAAGGGTCGATTGATCGACTAAAGGGGGTCGATCGATCGACCAAGAAGGGTCGATTGATCGACCAAATCCGATTTTTTTTTTTTTTTTTTTTTTAAATGTAAGAGATACTACACCCCAACACCTATTCTGTGCAATGTCCTCATTGGACCAAAATTAACGGGGGCACCCCCAAACCTGCAATGAAAAATACTCATAGACGAAAAAGGTAGAGAAAGTGGCACGCATTAGTAAAACTAATTTATTGAAGAAAATTACTGGAAATTATACTTATTCAATCCAAAAAAATGAAAAATCCTAAGGCTACCTAAGAACAGAAAAGAAACCGCTAAAAATTTAATCCTAAACTTCCTAAAATATCCTAAACTTCGTAGATCATCATAAAAACTCTTTGATTTCGACACTCAAACATCCGCATCGGTCCCCTCACTTGGCTTCGGCTTGGGAAACGCGAAATCCCAAATTGCAGTGGTGATCCTCCTCGGATTTAAGGAATCGGGAATCACATCCGGCGGTGGTGATGATGGGTTTGGCGTACTACTCGAGGCCAGATCCCGAAGTGGTGGAGACGGATACAATTTCGCCCAAGTCTCCGTTGGAATGAGATCAATAACCTCCTTGGGGATTGCTTTAGGGATGAATGCAGCCAATAGTTGGTGGAATATTTGGTGAATTTGGGAGAAGGGGCGGGGATGGAAGCGCATCCAAATCAATCATATCGACATCGGTGGAGAAGGATGGGGTTAATTTGGCAGAACGATTCACTCTTTTACGTGCTGGCTCTTCCCAAAACTGAACAGGGAAGGGGTCCAGATCAACCACAGTAACGTTAGTGAGATCCAACGGAGGGTGTGTACCCGAGATCCGTTCTCGCTTCCTTGCTGGTTCTTCCATCTTCCTGAGGGTGGACCTTGTAAAATAAGTTATGCCGGCCATTGATGAAATATGAGAAGGAGGGGGTGGATGAATAAAGGATGGAGGCAAGGTTGCAGGGTGTTTAGTATAAATAGAAAATGAGTGTTTGAGATATGATGAAAGACGTCTATGAAGTAAAATAAAACAAAGAAACGTACTATACTAAACAGTTAAAAATTTTCTGAAGCCGATCGGTCGATCGATGGACCAAAAAGAGTCGATCAATCGACCAAGAAGATTCGATCGATCGACCAAGAAGAGTCGATCGATCGACTAATCCAGTCAACGGAAGTTGACTTTAAAAGATATTGGTAGAGTCGATCGATCGACCAGAAATGGTCGATTGATCGACTGTTATGATGGACTCAGCAGAGTCGATCGATCGACCATGAATGGTCGATTGATCGACTATTCTATTTTTTTTTTTTTCAAAGTCGATCGATCGACCAGTCATGGTCGATTGATCGACTGTTATCAGTGCACAACAGTAAACAGAAAACGCTTCTATTTTTTTTCGAATGATTTTGCATTTTTTTTTTTTTACAATTTGCTAATTCAAAAGCGAAAAAGAAAATCTACGATACTAACAAATCTAAAATAAAAATCAACACAAAGAGCGCAAAAAGAAATCCTAATCCTAATCATCGTCTTCTTCTTCTGCTTGCCGCGCGTGAGCCCTCATCTCGTCATAGCCATCGGGCCACAGATGTTGACCCAACTGATGCATAAATGATCGATCATACCGGCTACGATGGAGATTGCGATTATATTGCCGCTGTTGCTCATCGATCAAAGAGTTGATCTGAGCTTGCATTAACTCGAGGGAGATTCTCTCATTGCGGGGTAGATCGGGTGCTTGCTCTGGCTCTGACGCCGGCCAGCTCTGGCGTCCTCTGGCGCTCGACGACGCGTTGACGGCAGTGTGTGCATCTGCTGCCCAACATCGATACTCCATTTCCACTGGGATGGCCCATAGCGATAGAATGCCAATTTCCCAATACTATCATCAAGATAAAAAGGGAAACCAAGGTGATGCAGAAGTTGCATCACCAGATGAGGGAAGTAGATGAGGGCAACGTCACCAGCAGGAGGGTTAACAATTTCATCGTGGCATCGCCACATTGAATCATGCAGAAACCATGGGATGTTCAACCATGAGCGCTTGTAGCCACCGTATAGGGCTTTCACCCGAGGTCCAGTTCTTTCAGAGGTATGCCCCCGTGGGCAAAGACTACACGACACGATAATGTCCCACAATAGGATGTCGCATGGAAGAGCTGATCGTTTAGTCGCAATTCCGCGGCCAGCATACACACCATTGCACATATCATCGATCATTGGGCCTTGCTCAAGGTCGAGTTCTTCACCAAGTGGGTGGTCCAATGGTCGCTCATCCATTAATCCAAATACGTCCGCGATCGTGCGTGGATAGATTTTTCGCTTCCAACCATCGATGAAAACGGTGAAATGGGCCGCCTCATTGGTTATGGTTGAGGCAGCCACCCAAACCATGTTTTGATAAAACAGGTGGACGACTCGCTCCGAGACATTGATATCAGGTGGATTCATCAAGAAATGAAGGTGGAGTGCAGCGATGTACGCAAGAGAGATGGCGCATTCGGGCATTGCTTGGAATGCTGGTAGATCGTAAGTGTATTCCGAGGACAGCTCTTTAGTGGCAAAACGACCTTTTGGTCGCTCGCGAAAAATGCCATTAGGACGCTGCGGAAGTCGGGCGGAAGAGGATGACGCCATCACAAAGAATGTCAGAAGGAATGTCAGAGAACTCTGTAGATAACTTCGAAAGTGGAAGGGGATGTGGAAGAGGGAGGACGCTTGGTCCTTGAAATAGATACAAAGGCACACCTCTGTTCGGACGCTACGTATAAGTCGATCGATCGACTGAGGCGTTGAAAAGACGTGCAATCAAAGCGCGATTTCTCAAATAAATGTCGATCGATCGACCAAAGAAAGTCGATCGATCGACCCTGAAATGAATCAATTCCCCAGGCATTGGAACATCGCGCGTTAAAATTTGTTTTAAATGGTCGATTGATCAACTTTACAGGTCGATCGATCGACGTCGGCGCATGCAGAATTGGAACTGACACGACCTTTGGATTCAATTTTCAAAGCATAGAGGCGATCGATTGACCTGAAAGAGCGATCGATCGACTCATAAAGACAACAATTAAAAAATAGTGGAGTGATCAATGCCCACACTGAATAGGCGATCGATCGACTGTTTAAGTCGATCGATCGACCCTTGTCTTATTAGTGATCGATCGACTGTTTAGGTCGATCGATCGACCGAATTCAAATTTTTTTTTTTTTTTTAAATTTTTTAACAAAACAGAAACAACATGGGTTGCCTCCCAAGAAGCGCTAAGTTTAACGTCGCTAGCCTGACATTTCAGCATTTTCAGTTTCATCCTAATTGATCGGGGTTTCTCAACGCAATTTCATCAATCTTCTCAATAAAAATTTCCAAAAACGGTTTTACCCGTTGCCCGTTGACTCAAAACGTACTTTCATTTTGTAAGTTGCACAGCGCAACTGCCCCGTTTGGAAATACTCGATTGAGTAGGAAAGGACCGCTCCAACGGGTTTTGAGTTTCCCAGGGAACAGATGTAGTCTTGAGTTATACAACAACACCTTCTGTCCCATAGTGAATGATTTTCTCAAAATCGACGGATCATGAACACGCTTCATGCGGTCCTTGTAGGATCTGGCACACTCATATGCATCAGCTCTCACTTCCTCTAATTCTGTAATTTCCAATTTTCGCTTATCCCCAGCTCTCTGCAAATCGAAGTTTAAAGACTTAATAGCCCAATAGGCCCGATGTTCCAATTCAACAGGTAAATGACAACCTTTGCCAAAAACCATTCGATAGGGAGACATTCCTATGGGAGCCTTGAATGTTGTCCGATAAGCCCAGAGTGCGTCGTTTAATTTCAACGACCAATCCTTCCGATTGGGCCTTATCGTTTTCTCTAGAATACGTTTGATTTCTCGATTTGAAACTTCGACTTGTCCACTAGTTTGAGGGTGGTATGGTGTAGCGACCCTGTGAGTGATCCCATATTTCTTCATCAGCTGAGAGAAAACTTTATTACAAAAGTGTTTTCCGCCGTCACTAATAATCGCACGTGGAGTACCAAATCTTAGAAATAACTCATTTTTAAGAAACTTAACCACTACTCTGTGGTCATTGGTTTTACAGGCCAATGCCTCCACCCACTTTGAGACGTAATCCACTGCAACCAAGACGTATAAATTTCCAAAAGAATTGGGGAATGGACCCATGAAGTCTATTCCCCATACGTCAAACAGTTCAACTTCCAGGATTGGATTTAAAGGCATCATATTTCTTTTTTAAATTCTGCCCAGCATTTGACAATTACTGCATGAAATGCAGTGCTGATGACAATCTTTAAAGATTGTTGGCCAATAAAATCCACATTGGAGAATCTTCATTGCAGTCTTCCTTGAGCTAAAATGTCCTCCACAGGACAGCTCATGACAAAATGAGATGATTTTTGACTGCTTCTGTTCTGGAATGCACCTTCTGATGATCTGATCAGCATAATATTTGAACAGGTACGGGTCCTCGAAAAAGTAATGCTTGGCTCGTGCTAGAAAGGCAACTTTTTCATTTTTATTCCACTGCTCAGGTATTTGATCTGTCACCAAATAGTTAATCAGATCTGCATACCATGGCAGATTCTCAACAGTAAACAATTGTTCATTAGGAAAACTTTTCAAAATTGGAATCAGATCCTCAGCTTTTTCAACAATGATTCGAGACAAATGATCAGCAACTACATTTTCTGATCCCTTTTTGTCTTTGATTTCCAGATCAAATTCTTGTAAGAGTAGAATCCAACGGATTAATCGAGCTTTTACATCTTTCTTTAAAAAGAGGTAGCGAAGAGCTGCATGGTCAGTAAATACTGCCACTTTTGATCCCAACAAATAGGATCTAAACTTGTCCAAAGCAAAGACTACTGCTAGGAGTTCTTTTTCGGTGGTAGAATAATTCAGTTGCGCATCATTGAGGGTGCGACTTGCATAGTAGATGACATGTGGAACTTTCTCTACCCGTTGTCCCAAAACAGCACCGATTGCATAATCCGATGCGTCACACATGATCTCGAATGGGAGCTTCCAATCTGGTGATTGGATTATAGGGGCTCTGACCAATTATGCCTTAATACTTTCAAAGGCATTGGTACACTTTTCATCAAAGATGAATGAGGCATCTTTAGCCAGTAGGCTGCACAATGGTTTTGCAACTTTGCTAAAATCCTTTACGAAGCGTCGATAAAAACCAGCGTGTCCAAGGAATGACCTTACTTCTTTGACTGTTCTTGGTGGTGGAAGGTTTGAAATTAATTCTACCTTAGCTTTGTCCACCTCAATACCTCGGGATGATATGATATGTCCCAAGATGATACCACTTTTCACCATGAAATGACATTTTTCCCAATTCAGAACAAGATTTTTCTCTTCACATCTCGCAAGAACAAGAGATAGATTATACAAACAATCACCGAAGTTGTCTCCATAAATAGAAAAATCATCCATGAAGACTTCCAGAAATCTTTCCACCATATCAGAGAATATACTCAGCATACACCTTTGGAATGTAGCTGGAGCATTGCAAAGTCCGAATGGTATTCGACGGTATGAAAACGTTCCAAAGGGACATGTGAACGTTGTCTTTTCCTGATCTTCTGGTGCAATGACTATCTGATTATACCCAGAATAGCCATCAAGGAAACAATAGTATTGGTGCCCTGCTAATCTCTCTAGCATTTGGTCAATGAATGGGAGAGGAAAGTGATCCTTTCTAGTCATTGAATTCAACTTCCTGTAGTCAATACACACTCTCCAACCAGTTTGAACTTTCGTTGCTACTAGCTCTTTCTCCTCATTTTTCACCACTGTAACTCCAGAATTTTTGGGTACCACTTATGTCGGGCTCACCCATGTGCTATCGGAGATTGGATATATGATCCCAGCATCTAGCAGCTTAATGACCTCATTTCTCACCACTTCTTGCATTATTGGATTCAGTCTACGTTGTGGTTCTCTTGAGGGTTTAGCGCTTTCTTCTAAATGAATTCGGTGCATACACACCGTTGGGCTGATTCCTTTAATATCTTTGATAGACCATCCGATCGCACTCTTGTGGTCTTGAAGTACTTCAATGAGCTTTTCTTCTTGGTCCTCATTTAAATTTGCTGAAATAATTACTGGCTCAGTTTCATCTATGTCCAGGCACGCATATTTCAAATCCGCAGGGAGGGGTTTTAGTTCCAACCTTGATTTCTCTCCTTCATTTGATCGATGCGATTCTTCTTCCCTATATTCTTCCTTCTTCGCATTTTTCGGTTGACATTCTTTTTCTCCCAAGAGTGGCGTTGAGTCTAGCATCTCATTGACCTCGTGTATCACCTTATCCACATCGAAGTCTTTGTCAAAATGTGCTAAACAGGCCTCTAAAGGGTCCTCATATTCTAAAGAAAAAAATTCATTTTCCACAATGTCATCAATCATGCAAACTTGTGCATCTTCCTCATCTTCAGTAGGCTGTTTCAAAATATGAAAAATATTCAGTTCGACAGTCATGTTCCCAAATGATAAATTCATTATCCCATTTCGGCAATTGATTAGAGCGTTCGATGTTGCCAGGAATGGTCTTCCTAAAATTATGGGAATATTATTTCTGTGTTGAGGAGTGGGTTCCGTATCCAATACAACAAAGTCAACTGGAAAGTAGAAAGTGTCTACTTTGATAAGAACATCTTTGACTATTCCCTTAGGAATCTTAATTGACCTATCAGCAAGTTGAAGGGTCATAGCTGTGAGTTTCAATTCCCCAACTCAAGTTCCTTGTACACAATGTATGGCAACTAATTGACACTTGCGCCAAGGTCTAGGAGTGCTTGATCGATGCGATTCTCCCCTATGATGATTGAAATTGTAGGACATCCAGGGTCCTTATATTTAATTGGGAGTCTCGCTTGTAGAACCGAGCTTACCTGTTCTGCTAAGAAGGATTTCTTTGGAAATTAGTCTTTCGCTTGATCGTGACTAAATCCTTTAGAAACCTAGCATATGCTGGCACCTGTTGAATGGCGTCTAGGAAGGGAATATTAATCTTCAGTTGCTTAAACATCTCAATGATTCCTTCCTGATCGTGATTCTTCTTTGGTCCCACTAGCCTTTGAGGGTATGGGGCCTTGGGTATGAAAATCTTCTCTCTCTCGCTTTTATCTTCCATCTTCTTCTCTTGCTTTCCTTGTTTCTCTTCTTCAACTGCTTCCTTGTTCATCTCGATTTTGACTTCAGGTTCATGCTTCTCATCCTCTTCTGGAATTTCCACTTTGTTGTCGATTTGCTTCCCAAATCGCAATGTAGTGATGGCCTTGATCTGTTGTTGGCTCTCCTCCTGAGATGAGGTCGAGGCTTGCTCAATAGCCATCTGTCCTCTTGGATTTGGGACTGGTTGGCTCGGGAATGATCCCTTCTCTCTCTCACAGAGGAGTGTCGCCAGTTGCCCAAGTTGTGTCTCTATCCTTGATATCGAAGAGGTATTAGATTGAATAAACTTCCACATATCCTCACTCTGAGGATATTGATTATGGTACTGACGTGGCGCAGCATTTCCTTGTTGATTATTGAACCCTGGTGGAGGAAAATTTTGTGCAAACCCTGGTTGACTTGTTGATTGTGAGAACTGATAATTCTGATTCGATTGCCTAGGTTGCACATTTTGATTTTGATTTAGGTAAAATTGGTTTCCTCCTCCATAGTGATGTTGGAATTGTCCTTGACCAAACTGTTGTTGTGGTCCTTGATTGAAATTTTGATTTTGGTATAAATTCATCCCTTGACCTCTGCCTTGGGGTCTTTGATTTCCCTGTTTCCATGAGAAATTCTGATGATATTTCCAACTGTTTGGATTATTTTTATTGAAAACATTTCCCTGATTCCGCCCATAAGTGTTCAATGCATTTAATTGTTCAGTAGGATCCTCTGAGTAAGTTTGCAGTGACAGGCAACCATCAGCTGTGTGCATTGGGCTTGCACAATATGAGCATGGGTCTGGTTGTACATTTACAACACTTACATTTTTCTTCAATTTCAATTCCTCAACTTGTTGAGTGAAAAAATCTATTTTTGTTATCAGGTCTGGTGTTTCTTTCACCACATATAATCCTCCTTTCTTTGCTGTGCTTCCTGCTTGATCTCGATTCTTCTTCGGCTGATCTCAACTGCTAGAGAAGTTCCATTGTTGCGAGTCTTCCGCTAACTTTTCCAAGAATTGATAAGATTCATTTTCTCTCAATCCCAAGAATCCTCCACTATTCATGGATTCAATCAAATGTCGATTAGCTTGATCCAATCCGTTGTAAAAACATTGGACCAATCTCCATTTTGAGAATCCGTGGTGAGGACATTTCAATAAGATATCCATGAATCTATCCCAGGCTTCATAGAATCTCTCATCATCTTCTTATGTAAAGTCGGTGATTTCACGTCTTAAGGCATTAGTCTTAGCCATGGGAAAGAATTTTGACAAAAATTTCTTAACCATTTGATCCCAGGTGGTTATGGATCCAGTTGGTAACGAGTTTAGCCATGCTTTGGCCTTATCCATTATAGAGAAAGGAAATAGACGTAATCTCACAGATTCTTCACTGAAATTTTGATATACCGATGAACAGACTTCAACAAAATCTTTGATATGTTGATATGGATCTTCTCTATCCATACCATGAAAAATTGGTAAGATTTGTATCGCATTGGTACGGATTTCGAATCTGCCACCAGGTGTGGCAGGATACGTGATGCAAGATGGAGTATTAGTAGTAATTGGGGCAAACAACTCCCTCAGAGTTGGTTCCTCCTCATTTTCAGGTGGGTGATTTTCACAGCCGTTTGTATTCATTTCGAATTGAATTGATGGTTCGGCTCTTACTTCTCGACCTGTTCTAACTTCTTTTCGATTTGAATGACACGTTCGCTCAATCTCAGGATTCAGAGGTTCTAAAGATTTATCTCTAGAAGACCTCGTGTGCATACACAAAGTGCACAGAAAAAATATATTTTTTTTTTAAGTGTCGATTGATCGATTGTTTAGCTCGACTGATCGACCAAGAGAGGAGTCGATTGATCGACTGTTTAGGTCGATCGATCGAGGATTCAAAATTTGAATTTATTATTATTATTTTTTTTAATTCGAAAAATTCGGAATCCGGATATTGCGAGCGAAATTTTTGCAGATTTTGGAGGGTCGATTGATCGACTGTTTTGGTTGATCGATCGATACTCAAAGATTTTTTTTTTTTTTTTTTTAGAACAGAATCAGTAAAAAGGAAATTTTCTTGGGTCGATTGATCGACCACAAAGTTTTTTTTATTTTTATTCTGGAGAGTCGATTGATCGACTATTTTGGTCGATCGATCGACACTAAAAGAAATTTTTTTTTTTTTTTTTTTTAAGTTACTGAGTTCAAACCTATAAAGATTCTTAAAATTAATTTTCTATTTTCCAAAAGATTTTTAATTTTCAACGCCTATATCCCCGGCAACGGCACCAAAAACTTGATGTGTCCTTAAATTTGTACTCGCAAGTGCACGAATCGTGATGTAGTCAGTGGGTGCAAAGTACGAGATCGTTCCCACGAGGAATGGTTAGAAAATGTAAAAACAGAAATATCAATTAACTAAAAGAATTTCCACAGATCTTACATAGTAACTAAAAACCTAGAATTCTGGTAACTTTTAATAAAACAGATAAATACTAACGAAATCTAAGAGATTTAAACATTTAATGAAAGATAAGGATTGGGATGCTAAATCTTCCCATCGTAGGTTTATCATTTACAAAATATTAATCTGTGGATTGAGATGTGAGATCTTTAACAGATATCTCAAATGAAGAACTGCCCTAAACACACGTGAGTTCTAAAATATAGATCTGAGATCACAGAGATATATGATTAACATCCCATGAGTGTATGATTAACACTCACACCTCGGACAATATTCAGAACTCAATCTCTAGGGTAATTTCCAAAGTACGATCTAAGATCAAGGAGATGTATGATTAACACCCCATGAGTGTGTGATTAACACTCACACCTCAGATAGAGATTGAAACTCACCACTGGGATAAAGTCACACCATCAATCCGAGATCAAGGAGATGTATGATTAACACCCCATGAGTGTGTGATTAACACTCACACCTCAGATGATGGTAAATCTTCACCCCGAGATGGGTAATAATTAGGATAAAATCATTATTGCAGATCTGAGATCATAGGGCATGATTAGCACCTAGATCTAGACTGAAATTAGATTTCACCATTTACAATAACAATATTAGGGCCTTTAACAGCATCTGACATCTCAATCATAGATTTATATTAATATAAATGAATACCTCGGATGGGGTTCATTAGATCCTCATCCTTAATGAAACTAGCCACACATAGTAAAAGTAAATAACATGGTTAAAATGTAAATGAACATTAACATCAATATTTAAAATACTGTAAAGAGCTTTAACAATTTTCACAGAGAGCTTTTATTCCCAGTTCGTACAATCCTTTCTTGAAAGTGGATAAACGCAAGACTAAGACTTATCTTCTTTCTCCAAATGAATATTAAAAAAGAGAGTTAAAAGAAACTGAGACTCTATGCCCTTACAATTTGCAAAGCAGAAAAAACTAACACAAGAATAATAATGCAGAAAAATGAAAAACTCTCCGTCTATAGAATAGAATGAATGAATGAATATAACTCTCCGTATATATTTTTCCCTAATTGCCAAAACAGAAGCCACTTTTTCCTCCTTGAATCCAAGATTTTATTCCGTGAAAAGAGTACCGAGATTCTCGCAGCCAAACAAACTTTCGAAACTCAAATTCAAACTTGGTCGATTGATCGACTAAAGATGGTCGATCGATCGACCAAGGCAGATTCTGTTTCTTTAAATTCCAAATCTTCCGGATTAGGTCGATCGATCGACCAAAAAGGGTCAATCAATCGACCTCCCAGATTTTCGTGAACTCCTGCTACACTTTGCATCAGATATTACCTCGGTATTTCGGCCATAACTTTCTATTTCGAAGTTGGATTGAGACAATTATTGCGGCGTCGGAAAGCGGACGACGAGTTCTACAACTTTTAAGTTTTGATAATTTTCTGAATCTGACATCTTAAAGGTTCAAAATGAGCTCCAAGTCGGGATAAGTTCCGAATGATCCAAGGTAGCACGAATTTGACGTTATATTCTGAACTTTTGGGTTATTTCATGCTCAACTCATCTCCAGGCCTGTAAATCACTAAAACTATATAAAACATGTTAATTGGCTTTCATCGGATAGCTAAATGCAGGTCTTTAGGGGTGAAATATCATCATATTTCACTGCACATCATATATAAAGGCACTGTGAACACTTTATTAGGAAGTTTTTTTATTATTGAATGAAAAGAGAGTTGCTTTTGTGCAAACCCTAGAGAGCTTGTGAAGAGTTTTCAACCAAGAGAGTGAATCCTTCAAACTTTGAGGAGTGAGCAATCGTTTCTCGTGTGACTTGGTGCGAAGTCGACGTACAGCCGTGCTGTGAAGCTTCGAAAAATTCTTGGTGTGAAGCCTTAAAATCTATCATTTTTATTTTATCTTTCTCTAGTTATTAGGTATTATTTTTCCTTAGTTCCGTTGATAAAATCGCAATCCCCAAAATTATTTCCCTTTGCTAAAATTATTCTAAGCTTTATTTCACTCAAGATCCTTGAGGAATCAAATCCGATATTGCAATTATCGCTTGATGCCTTAAACTAGAACGAATTCCGAGTTCCTTCATCGGAGCCGCTTTTTAGATTGGGAAAATTTCCACGCATTCAGACGCTTAAATGGATTAATCTAAATTATTTTATTAATTTTATTGAATTAATTTTATGTGTTGCTTGATTTGAATATTTCCGCTATTCAATTCATTCAAAAAATTAATCCCAAATCCGCATATTAGGGTTTTAGCGTTTGTCCCACGTCACTATGGCATACCATTGACTACCTTAAAGACAACTTTTAATCATGCCTCATCCCACCAAGTTTGTTGAGTTTTTATTTTACAATTATAATTGTGAATTATTTGTATTTATCATACTAACCATAGAATACAACATGGTGACATGGTATGAATTCATTTAGCTTAACTTAAATATACCCAAGCATACTTTCAAAACACAGCTCAAGGCATACTTCCAATCCACCCAGTCCTCAAACATCTACATTATCTTTAAATGAACTGGTATAAAGTGAAGCAGCCATCAATTTTATACACGTGGCACTCAAAAGGGTGCCAAGTGGCTAGATTGAATTAAGTTCCAAAATTACATAAAAAATTATTTGTACAATGTGATTAAGAGCCTAATAGTACAAAAAATTGAACTATTAGTGTTAGATGATTCAGATTATTATTTTTCAGTTACCATGTGATTCCCAAAATGTGTTTAAGCCATTCATTATTTTATAGCTATGGAGTTTGAGTAAGTGCTATAAATTCTTAGGGTTTGTTCAATTTATGATAATTTCTTCTCATGTAAGACCCCCTTTTGCATACGTCAAAGAGTACTTTTATTACTTGTAAAAAAACACATCTTTGGTATAAAATCATTGTTTAGTTAACTCTAATATGAGTGTAAAATCTACTTGATTTTACTTTGAAGTTAACAAGCCCTTTATTAAAATCTACATTATAAGTTAATTCACTGTACTTCTCATCTTTATCTTGAATTTATTTAACGATTATGTTTTCTCTTTATATTTTTAAAGTTTTATAAGGTTAGACGTAAAATTTATTGGCACAATTTTAATTTTTAGTGAAATATGGGTGGATTGCATGTAATATTGCCATATTATGGTAAACTGAACATGCCCTTTGTAAATTATATAGACAATTTTTCATGAAGTATAGGGCTGAATCAGATATAGATCATGATTCTACACACAATATAACTCCATGTGGGGTGTAAAAAATGCCAAACGTAAAGTTGATGACCAAATCGCTATGGCTGATGACCGAGTCGGTCATCCCCTCTCTATAACAAAATTCTTCGAAATACTCAAAATTTTGGTAAAATCCTTCGTATAGGTGGTCTGCCAAACTTTTCACTGCATATTCATAGCAGATTCTCTAAATTTTTCTAAATTATTTTATACTTAATGAAAATTTCAAATTCTTATGAGTTTTTGTCCTTGTAATACATGCTTTAATCATACTTCATATAGTTTTTATAGGATATGCTAATATATGTTTTTGTATATTTTAATTATTTTTAATTATTTTTTATAATCTTGAAATTTTTTCTAAAATCTTTACCAATTCTTTCACACTCCTTAGATGATTGTCGAATCCAAACTTCATTACTTTGCATCTCATAGATTTCAAACAATCACTCCAAAAAGCTACATTTTTTGTTGTCAACTAGGGGCTTGGACGGGTGCCGGTTTGAGTTTGTATTGGAAAAAAGGAAAATCAAAAAGTTTGGTTTGGTTTCGGTTCCAAGCCTCCCCAAGCCAAAATCGACCAAACCAAATGTAGTTTGTAAGTATATATATATATATATATATATATATATATATATAGGCGGGCGTTTTGATTCATTTTAAAGGGCATTTAACTAAAATGCATATTTTTATATAAAACTCTACCCTTGTCTTTAGCCTATTCCTAAATCTTAAAGCAGGAAAGTAGACAAGTCTGGTTCCATGCAATCCGAGTTCTCATGCAAGTCTGGTTCTCATGCAATCCGGGCATACACCTAATCAGAGTTCTCATGCAAGTCTGGTTCCATGCAATCCGTGAAATCCAACATATAAAGGTGGAAACATAAAGACTATAATAAATAATCGAACGAAAGAGATGAATCCAAATAATCTACCAATAAAACGTAAACAAGGTCAGAGACAAATCCGTTAAAATGAAATTATAGTATCAATGATAATAACATAAGGCAAAATCTAATATGAAGTATACAAAATCAATATCCGGCGCTCGGATCAAAATCAACACCGTAATCCTCCTGAAAATCAGCGACAGCGTCACCCTCCAAAGGCTCCTGATAATCAACGTCCACTGGGTCCACGCACTCAGCACCAACCGGATCAGAGGAACCAACGTCCACTCCGTCAAGATAGTCACTTGCAGCTGTTAGATTATCGTGGGATGAGTTTACTCAGTCATGTAAATTCAGTGGATACACCACCAATCCACCTCATACTAATCTAGCTCCATCATGTGCTAAGTGTGGGAAACCACACAAGACGGAGGACTGTAGGAGAGATACAGGAGCTTGCTTCAGGTGTGGCAAGCTGGGCCATATGGTTAGAAATTGCCCTAAGGAGAGCAAGAAAAGCAAGGAGCGGGCTGGATCGGTTTCCACTTAGAGATCTTCGCGACCTGTTGTTCAAGGTCGAGCATATGTTGTCACCGCAACGAATGCCTTGACATCAAATGATGTCATCCAAGGTATCTTTATGCTTTGAGAGGTAAATTAATTAGTTGATATTCCTATACTATAGTGTGTTTTGATGATTTGATGCATATAGATATTCACAATTGTTGTGCACTTAACTCTATATGTTTAATATAACAATAAAAGGTACACTTGTCATACGTCGTAAAGGCGACGAGAGTCAAGCAGAAGCTCGTGTATTGATAGACCCCGGGTCTAGTCATTCGTTTATTACTTCGTCGTTCTCTGAGAAGTTAGGCATCATTCCTAAAAGCCTTGATTTTATCTTAACTGTATCTGTCCATACGGGAAACTCAGTCAACATAGATACGGTATGCCAGTCAGTTATAGTGATGGTAGAGGATCACGAGACGCTGACCGATATGATTACATTGAGTATGGAAGGGTTTGACATGATGATGAGTAGTGAAATATGATGATATTTCATCCCTAAATACCTACATTTAGCTATCCGATGAAGGCTATCTGATGAGAATTATTAGATTTGAAGTGTTTCAGGTAAATACAAGCCAAGTATAGAAAATAGCCCAAGAATTCTGAAAATAATGCCAAAACATTGCAACTTTGGGTCATCGAGGACTTGGTGTGACTTGCAGCTCAATTTGGACCTTCAAGACAGTCGAATCATGAAATCATCAAAACACAAAAGTTGTAGATCTTTCCATCGGCTTTCTAACGGCACAAGAATCGCCTCAATCTGAGTTTGGGACAGAAAATTATGGCTAAAATACTGAAGCAGTGTCTGATACAAAAAGTGTGCTGGAATTCACGGATTTCTGGGAGTCGATGCTGCTGGAATTCACGGATTTCTGGGAGTCGATGCATCGACCCTTTTGGTCGATTAATCGAGGACGAAACAGTGTCTGATACGGAATTGACTACTTTAAAGCTAATTTTTAGCCCTTTTTGTAGGCTCGATTAATCGACCCTATTGAGTCGATTAATCGACTCCAACTGTTGCGGCTGGGACACTATTGCGGCTGGGAAACCTACGCGACTTGGATCTATTTAAAGCCGACTCAAACACTTCGAAAGGGAGATTTAATTTTTAGGGAAATAAGATTAGTTTTAGAGAGTTTTTTATTATTCATTTTTGAGAGCTTTGTTCCCTTAATTTTTCAGTACTCATTCCTTCAGTTTATTATTTTTATTCAAGTTGATTCCTGCATTAATTTCGTTTCTGAATATCATCGTACCTTTGGATCAAAGTAATTTCTTTTGAAGTTTGAGGTAATTTTAATTTATTAAATTAATATTATTTTCCCTTCCTTATTTATTTATGTCATTTAATTATAATATGTGTGGCTAAATTCATAGGGATGGGGATCTAATGATTCCCATCCGAGGGATATACTTTTAATAATATAAATTTAGGATTAAAATATGAGATATTATTTTATGATCGTTGTGCTATTATGAACGGATGAAATCCCCGCCACTAACCGGAATCGCGTGTGCCCAGCCATGCCCGGGATCTCAGATCTGTGACGGTAATTTTACTCAATCATTGTTATATGGTCTTTTTGCTTTCATCGTGTGGATCTAATTACGATTATGATTCGGGATCGAGTGTGCCGAGCCATGCCCTGGATCTTGGATCTGTAATGGTAATTTTATCTTAATTACTCCCTAATCTGAAATCGAGTGTGCCGAGCCATGCCTTTGATTTCAGATCTATGGTGGTATTCTTGTTGGAATTTTCACCCACTTTGGAGATAATTTTTATTTGAACCTGAGATCAAGTGTGCCTAGCCATGCCCTTGATCTCAGATCTATATATGAAAATCATATAAGTCCGGATTGCAGGGATGCAACGTGGAACCTATTAGGGTTTTGACCATTTATCTTCCATAAAAGATGTTTATTACCAATAGTATATCTCATAGTTTAATCCTTAGATTTATATTAAGGGAAGAATAGACCAAAGATGGGAGGATTTAGTATCTTCATCTTTATCGTCATTTTTGAATTATCAGTAAAATTTTAGTTTGTAGTCAGTAATTATCATCTCACAAAACCACTTAAATCATAAGACTGGTAGAATACTGTTAGATCTTAGTAGATTTTTAGAATTACTATCTTATCTTTTTAGATCTTTCAAAATTAGTCCTTGTGGGAACGATCTCATACTCCGCACCCACTATATACAAACCGATTCGTGCACTTGCGAGTAAAACATTACAATTAAAATTTACATCATGTTTTTGACGCCGTTGTCGGGGATTAAATTAAGAAAATCTGAATTCTTGGTAGACAGTAAATTTTAGGAATTTTCGGGGATTAAAATAGTATTTTTGCTTAATTAAAAAATAATAATAAAAAAAAATAATAAAAAAATAAAATAAAATAAAAAAATAAATTTACTGGGAGTCGATGCATCGACCCCCAGTGTCGATTCATCGACCCTGTCTCGATTGATCGAGATTCACACTCGATCAATCAAGATTCCAAAAAATAATAATAATAATAAATTTGAAAAAAAAATAAATTAATTAAAAATAATAATAATAATAATAATTCAAAATTTTCAATTTTAAAATTTAAAATTTCAAAAAAATATATATATATATATATTTTATGAGGTTTTCCTGCCTGAAACCTCAACTCTGTGTGTCATTTGCATGCACACTAGGTCTTTTAAAGAAAGAAATTTAGAGCCTTTAAATTCTGAGATCGAACGTGCTTGCCGGTCAAATCGTAAGGACGCTAGATCAAGGTAGAAATTTTCAAGTTAATCATCCACTGAAGTCAATATGACTGACAACATGAATGGGCAACTCGAACAAGAGGAAGAACCAACATTGAGAGAACTGTTTTCTCTAATAACTACAAATACCCCATCATGCATTGTATATCTCGCCACACCTGGTGGCCGGTTTGAAATTTGTACAAATGTCATCCAAATCCTTCCAATCTTTCATGGCATGGAGCGAGAAGATCCATACCAACACGTTAAAGACTTCGTCGAAGTCTGCTCATCTGTTTACCAAAATTTCAGCGAATAATCTGTTAGGCTACGCTTGTTTCCTTTCTCTATAAAGGATAAAGCAAAAGCCTGGTTAAACTCTCTACCATCGGGATCCATAACCACCTGGGATCAGATGGTCAAAAAGTTTCTGTCAAAGTTCTTCTCTATGGTGAAGACAAATGTCCTTAGACGTGAAATCACGGATTTCACGCAAGAGGAAGACGAGAGATTATATGAAGCTTGGGATAGATTCATGGATCTCTTACTCAAATGTCCACACCATGGATACTCAAAGTGGAGACTGGTCCAGTGTTTCTACAATGGACTGAGTCAACCAAATAGACATCTGGTAGAGTCAATTAATGGCGGAGGATTCCTGAGCCTTAAGGAAACCGAATCTTATGCTTTCCTAGAAAAGCTGGCTGAGGATTCTCAGCACTGGGATTTCACAAAGACTCGGGAACAACCAGTCAAAGCCCGTGATCAAGCCGGGAGTTCAACCAAGAAGGGAGGACTATACGTAGTAAAGGATTCCCCAGATCTGATGGCTAAAATTGATTTCCTCACTCAACAAGTGGAGGAATTGAAATTAAAGAAGAATGTGCATATGGTAAATACACAACCTGAGCCATGTTCAATTTGTGCAAGTCCAATGCATATGGCAGATGATTGTCTTTCAATGCAGAACTATCATGAAGATACATCTGAACAGCTAAATGTTGTGAATAATTATGGGCGGAATCAAGGAAACGTTTTTAATGAGAATAACCCAAATAGTTGGAGAAACCACCCGAATTTCTCATGGAAACAAGAAAACTAAAGAATGCAGCCCAGGAAATATGGGACGAACTTTTATCCCCAACAAAATTTCAATCAAGGACCGCAGCAGAACTACGGTCAAGGGCAATTTCAGCAGCAAGGGTTCAATAACCTGAATCAATTTCAATACAATCAAAATCTGGTTAGGCAGCCACGGCAAATGAACCAGAATTTTCAGTTTGCACAACCAATGGGAGGTTATCAAAACCAACCACAACAAAATTTTGTGCCGACATTTCCACCACCTGGATTTAACAACCCATAGGAAAATGCTGCCCAACATTCTCATACACAAACTCCTTCTACTGAGGACCTGATGAAACTCATTCATTCTCACACGTCCTTAATCTCTAAAATAGAGACCCAAATTGGGCAATTGGCAACTTTTCTCTGTGAAAGAGAAAAAGGTTCGTTTCCAAGCCAACCTGTTCCTAACCCAAGGGGCCAAATGGTTGTTGAACAAACATCAACTTCAACACAAGAGGATGATCAACAACAAATTCGGGCAATCACAACGTTGAGATCTGGAAAGCAGGTCGATAACAAAGTAGTGTTGCCAGAGGAGGAAAAGTCTGATGGAGAGAAGAAATCTAAAGAGAAAGAAAAAATTGATGACAAAGTACAAGCAAAAGAAACATCAGAAGAAAAGAGTGAACAGAAAAAAAGTTTTGTTCCTAAAGCACCGTACCCACAAAGATTGATGGCACCACTGAAAAATCGCGATGTGGAAGGAATAAATGAGATTTTCAAGCAATTAAAAATTAATATTCCCTTCCTGGATGTCATCCGTCAAGTACCTGCTTATGCTAAATTTTTAAAGGAATTGGTCACAATCAAAAGAAAGACCAATATTCTGAAAAAGGCTTTCTTAGCCGAGCTGGTTAGTTCAGTATTGTAAGCAAAGCTCCCAATCAAATACAAGGACCTAGGTTGTCCTACAATCTCGATCATCATCGGCGATAACCGTATTGATCAGACCCTTTTGGATTTAGGAGCAAGTGTCAACTTGTTACCTTATTCTGTGTACAAGGAGCTCGAATTGGGAGAACTTAAGACCACTACGATGACCCTTTAGTTAGCTAATGGGTCCGTAAAGATCCCTCGAGGAATTGTGGAAGATGTCCTCATCAAGGTGGATTCTTTCTACTTTCCTATAGATTTTGTTGTTCTAGACACTGAATCGGCATCAAATTTGAAGAATAGTATTCCAGTGATTCTAGGAAGACCTTTCCTAGCAACCTCCAATGCGCTGATCAATTGTCGAAATGAGATTATGAATCTGTCCTTCGGGAATATGACAGTGGAACTCAACATTTTTCATATTGCCAAGCAGCCCATGGAGGATGATGAACATGCACAAGCATGCATACTCGATGAAATTGTAGAAGAGATATTTCATGCATCCGAAATTGAAGCTCCTTTAGCAGCTTGTCTTACGTATTTTGGAGAGAATTTTGATGTGGACCAACTGATCCAAGAAGTGAATCACATGTTGGACTCCACACCACTTCTGGGAGAAGAAAAGGAAATAGAGTGTGGAACTCAAATTGAATTAATCAAGGAAAAGCCGAAAGAGGAGGAGAAAGTGTCCTTAGAACTTAAACCTCTTCCAAAAAATCTCAAGTATGCCTACCTGGGGGAGAATGAAACTCAACCCGTTATAATATCATCAACACTGGATGCGAATCAGGAAGGCCAACTCATGAATGTACTCAAAGAGCACAAAAGTGCCCTCGGATGGTCGATAAAAGATATCAAAGGCATTAGTCCGACGGTGTATATGCATCGAATCCATTTGGAAGACAATGCTAAGCCTTCTAGGGAACCACAGAGGAGACTGAACCCTATAATGCAAGGCGTGGTCCGAAATGAGGTAATAAAACTTTTAGATGCTAGAATCATATATCCCATCTCAGACAGTAAATGGGTCAGCCCCACACAAGTGGTCCCTAAGAAATTGGGAATCACAGTGGTGAAGAATGAGGAAAACATACTAGTCCCTACAAAAATTCAAACAGGGTGGAGAATGCGCATTGATTATCGGAAGTTAAATTTGATGACGAGGAAAGATCACTTTCCACTTCCATTTATCGATCAGATGTTGGAAAGATTAGCCGGGCAAGAGTACTATTGCTTCCTCGATGGCTATTCCGGGTATAACCAAATAGTCATTGCACCAGAGGATCAAGAGAAAACGACGTTCACATGTCCTTTTGGTACTTTCTCCTACCGACGAATGCCGTTTGGGCTTTGTAATGCACCAGCTACATTCCAAAGATGTATGCTGAGTATTTTTTCGGATATGGTCGAGCGATTCCTCGAAGTCTTCATGGACGACTTCTCGATCCATGGAAACAGTTTTGCTGATTGTTTGACTCATTTGTCGCTAGTGCTTGCACAATGCCAGGAGAAGAACCTTGTTCTTAACTAGGAAAATGTCACTTTATGGTTAAAGATGACATTGTTTTGGGACACATCATATCGTCTCAGGGTATTGAGGTTGATAAGGCTAAAGTTGATTTAATTGCCGATCTACCACCACCGAGGACAGTGAAGGAAATCAGATCTTTTCTGGGCCACGCCGGTTTTTATCGGCGTTTTATTAAAGATTTCAGTAAGATAGCGTGACCGCTATGCAGCTTACTTTCAAAGGATGCCCCATTCCTCTTTGATGATAAATGTTTGCGAGCCTTTGAAACCATTAAGGTTGAATTGATAAAAGCACTAATAATTCAATCTCCGAACTAGGACTTCCCGTTCGAAATCATGTGCGACGCCTCTGATTATGCAATTGGAGCTGTTCTGGGACAACGAATAGAAAAATTACCGCATGTAATCTACTATGCGAGTCGTACTCTCAACGATGCCAAGTTGAACTACTCGACCACTGAAAAGGAACTTTTGGCAGTAGTTTTCGCGTTGGATAAATTTCGATCCTATTTATTAGGATCTAAAGTCATGGTATTCACAGATCACGCTGCTCTGCGTTATCTGTTCACTAAGAAAGACGCTAAGGCACGTTTAATTTGATGGATCTTATTGTTGCAAGAGTTCGATTTGGAGATCAAGGACAAGAAAGGTTCAAAAAATGTGGTGGCAGATCACTTGTCACGAATAATTATTGAGAAACCTGACGAGCCTGTTCCGAACTTGGAGCACTTCCCGGATGAACAGTTGTTCAGGATTGATTGCCCACCTTGGTATGCGGATCTTGTCAATTACCTAGTCACCGAGAAATTACCTCACCATTGGTCGAAGAATGAGAAATCTATTTTCTTAGCTCGGGTGGCAGATCACTTGTTCAGGACAAGAAAGGTTCAGAAAATGTGGTGGCAGATCACTTGTCACGAATAATTATTGAGAAACCTGACGAGCCTGTTCCGATCTTGGAGCACTTCCCGGATGAACAGTTGTTCAGGATTGATTGCCCACCTTGGTATGCGGATCTTGTCAATTACCTAGTCACCGAGAAATTACCTCACCATTGGTCGAAGAATGAGAAATCCATTTTCTTAGCTCGGGTGAAACACTACTTTTTCGAAGATCCGTACTTTTTCAAATACTGTCCTGATCAAATCATACAAAGATGTATTCCTGAATCTTAGCAACCACGGATCATCTCGTTCTGTCATGAGTTAGCTTGTAGAGGTCACTTTAGTTCCAAAAAGACTGCAGCAAAGATCTTCCAAAGTGGTTTTTACTGGCCGATGATCTTTAAAGATTGTCATCAGCATTGCAAATCTTGTCACAACTGTCAAATGTTGGGCCGAATCTCAAAGCGTAATATGATGCCGCTCGATCCAATTTTAGAAGTTGAATTATTTGATGTTTGGGGGATCGATTTTATGGGTCCTTTCTCGAATTTGTTTGGAAATACATTCATTCTTGTCGGTGTTGATTATGTTTTGAAATGGGTAGAGGTCGTGGCTTGTAAATCGAATGATCACAAAGTAGTGATCAAATTTCTCAAGGATCACGTGTTTTCACGTTTTGGTATTCCAAAGGCGATAATCAGCGATGGTGGAAAGCACTTTTGCAATAAAGTGTTCACCCAATTAATGAAGAAATATGGTGTCACACACAAAGTTGCTACACCATACCATCCTCAGACCAGTGGCCAAGTTGAAGTCTCTAATTGGGAACTTAAGCGGATTTTAGAAAAGACAATCCATCCGAACAGAAGACCGGTCGCCAGTTGAATGACGCTTATGGGCGATTTAAAATCAAGATTTAAAACTCCGATTGGCATGTCGCCGTATCGGTTGGTCTTTGGTAAAGGATGTCACCTATCGATTGAGTTGGAACATCGAGCATTTTGGGCCATTAAGTCATTGAATTTCGATCTCCTGAAATCTGGTGCCCAAAGGGGTTTCCAAATAAACGAATTAGAAGAAATCCGTGCTGATGCATATGACTGTGCTAAATCGTACAAGGACCGTATGAAACGGGTTCATGATCAATCTATTCTGCGAAAATCTTTCGTTGTTGGTCAACAGGTTCTACTTTACAATTCTCGACTTCATCTATTCTCGGGGAAACTAAAAACCCGTTGGAGTGGTCCTTTCAAAATCTCTCGCATACTCCCCAATGGGGCAGTTGATGTTATCAACCCGAATACGGGAATGTTTTTCGAGTTAACGGTCAACGATTGAAACCGTTCCTTAAGAATGCAATTGTGTTCTCTGACACTCTTTCTTTGAGTGATCCAATTGCTCACCCTGATTGAGCAATTCACAAGGTCGAGCTATCGACTTTAAACTAGTGCTTATTGGGAGGCAACCCAATTGTGTAGTTTCTGTTTGGTTTTGTTTTATTTTACCTATATATATATATATATTAATTTTTGGAGTCGATGCATCGACCCTCCCATGCTCGATTAATCGACCCTTTTGGTTGATTAATCGACAGTATTAATGGAGTCTCCTTTTTCAAGGAGACTGCATTTATGACAGGTTGGTCTTTTGAGTAGTCGATTAATCGACTCCTTGAGTCGATGCATCGACTACTTTGAAAATTGTGTTGCTTTTCAAATCTGTCAGTTTTTGTTTTTATTTGGAATCAATTAATCGACTCTTTATGAGTCGATTAATCAACTTTTATTTCGGGGCATGCGTTTTTGGTTTTTCTCTGCCTCGATTTACGTCGATTAATCGACGACCTGAGTCAATTAATCGACTTTTCCACTTTCGGACGTTGCATCTTTTCACTTAAAGACGTTGTGTGTTTCCATGCGTCGGGACTTCTGACGCGCCCGTTTTCAATGGAGTCGATTAATCGACCCTTTTGGTCGATTAATCGATTATTTTGAGGTGTGTCCGTCTCGAGAGGACGCCTTTCCGCCTATTTAAATGGAGCAGTCTCACTCCGATTTTCATTCACTTTATATCCTGTTTTCTCTGACTGCCTCCGACATTCCGACAGTGTAATCATGGCTTTGACCTCTGCCGCGCCGCAAAGACTTTCCCAACGCCCTGCTGGTCATCCACGTGATCAGCCAAGTGGTCGCTTCGCGACCTGAGACCTGTGTTCCGAATATGTTTTTGATCTTGCGGCATTTCAAGCCCTGCCTGTCTGCGCCGTTTCCCTCGCCTATGTTATGGCTCTCAACGTCCATTTTCTCCTCACTTCACCTGTGATCAAAGTGTCCGAACGTGTCGTTCGGTTATTCTATCAGAACATGGCATGGGTGCCCGCCTCCGTGGAGAATCATGTCACCGCTCACTTCACTGTTTCAATCGATGGGTGGTCGAGCCACATTTTTCCGCACTCCATCGCGGAGGTTTTCAACATTTCGTGCAAGCGCCCTCACAATCATACTTTGGGTGAAGAACTCGACGAGTCTCAGGAGGATATAATCAACGAGATGTGCCGTGGCATATTTTCTTCTGCGATCGCCACTAGGCGATCGGCGTTACCGCGCCCGCTTTTGTTTTGGGATAGTGTGGTCTGTAGCAATCTCTGCCCCCGTGGCCACGTTTCCGAGCGCACCGGTGATCGGGTTCAGGCGCTTTATGGTGCCCACCGAAATTCATGGATCAACGTGCCCAAGATTCTTCATGATGGCATGTGGCGATGCCATAACGATCTCACCAACCCTGCCACTGGTGAAGCCCCGTTGATCTACTTCCCCCATTATGTTATGAAATTGCTTAATTTCCTTCGTTTCCCGTTCTACCGGGATGATGATATCGGGGACCTCGCATTCTATCGTTATGGTGCGTCCCAATGGAACCGCAGTATGCGTCTCTTGGGAAATGTCCCTGATGCCCCCGCTAATGCACCGGCCCAACTTGCTCCACCACGCCAGCACCGTCGCGTATGCCAGGATGACCAACATGAACCTGATCAAGGACCCGAGGAGGGTGTGTCGCTTGGTTCGCTCCAAGCCCAAATTAACTCTTTACAAGAGGAGCAGCAGCGACAACATGGTGCACTCATGCGCCGAAGCTACTATGATCGTTCCTTCCTCCATCAGATCAGGCAGCGCATGTGGCCTGATAGTTATGATGAGATGTGCGCCAGGGCCCGCCAGGCCGAAGAGGATGGGGATGACTAGTTTGTTTAGTCTAGGATTAGGATTTTTTGTTTTGTGTTATTTTTCTTTCTTTAGGTTAGGTTGTTTATTTTAGGAATTTGATCAGAAGTGTCTTTGTAATCATCTTGCTTATCAATGAAATGGTGTGTTTTCTAATCTGTGTGGGATTGCCAATATTTTGCAAATTTCCTGTTACATTTGGAGGAGTTGAAAAAAAAAATATTGAAATAACAAAATAGGCAAATTTTCACCTCTCTGCCGAGTTAGTGTCGATTAATCGAGGGTTATACTCAATTAATCGACCCACTGTTTGCGAAAAAAAAAAAAACTTTTGGGTGTCGATGCATCGACCCCATAGTCGATTAATCGACCCCCCAAGGGTCGATGCATCGACTTCCCAGGGTCGATTAATCGACCCCACTTTTTCGGAACAAAATCCTATTTGGATTCTTCTTTGTTTTTCATTTTACTTTTCCTCCGTCCTTGGGATCCCTTAGACGTACTGCCACATTTTTCATTATTTCTTTTTTGCGGGACACCTCTTTCCACTCCTACTCCAACTCTATATATTTTTCCTTTATATTCACCCTTAGGCTCACTTTCCATTCAATTTTGTACATCCTTCTCATGGCCCGACGATTCTATCTTACCAGAGCACGGTTATCAAAGATGGAGGAGACTGTTAAAAAGCGGGAGCGTTGCTATCATCGGACGGCCCCTTTTGAGCTGAACAATATTGAAATCATCGCTCTCGATCCGATGATCATTCCTTACTGGGGAGAACCATCTCGAAAGAAGGTAAATCGTTCCAAATCTCCTACACCGTGCATCAATACTGATATCGAGATCATTGATGTGATGCCGTCACCATCTCCCCCATCTTCATCTCCTACTTTCGCCTCCCCACCTCCATCCATACAATCGGCGGTGTCTCATCAAATTTCCCTTGATCTTTGGGAGAAATTATTCCCTGTGCCTAAGAATATCAATTTAAGTGAACCAAGGTGGATGGGTCTGCCTACCAATGATCAACAGAGTTGGATTCATGTTTAGTTTAGGATTTAGGATTTAGGATTTATTAGTTTTTTTTCCTTTTTATTTTGTTTTGTTTAATTTAGGTTGTTTTTAATTCCCTAAATAATATAACCATATTCCCTTCAATATATTTTTGGTCATGTTCCAATTTGATGCACATATTCTCTGCACCTGATCTTTGTGTTGAGGTACTTTTTCAAATAGGTTTGGAGGTGCGCTACTTCTTTCAGTCAATGCGGGCATTGTCATCTTTAGGTTTGGGGGTATGATTATCTATTTTACGTCACTTATTTTCTAAAAAAATAAATTTTTTTTATTTTTTATTTTGAAGTCATCATGCACATTATTTTACAATTGTTTTCAAACTTTAGTTGATGATGCATGTGAATTTAATTTTGAGAATACTAGTATCATATTTTGATTACTTGTATCTAAGATGATGAAGCTTAATGTGATATTTTGTGGGTAATTTTGATATTCATGCTTAGAATTTTTGCACTTATACCAAGATAAGACTTAGAAATCGACGAACTGTTTTGAATGTTGAATTTTAGGTTCTCAGTGGAGACTAAACCCAGTGAGCTTTAGAGCTAATTTCCCGTCATTGATGAGTGAATACATAAACTCGGAGTTTTCTTTAAATACGGATTATTTTGCATAATCTCATACACTTCATCTTGACTTGTGACTTTGCATGAAATCAAATTCATATCATTATGTTAGAATGTACTGTATATCTACTCAAGACAAATAGGCAAGGCTACCATCTTTTAAGGATATGATTGAAGGCCATCTTTGGCTCGTTTGTGCTTAAAATGCCCCACCTCAAATAAGTTTATCTTTCTAGTACCCCTTTGAGCCTATTGAAAAAAAAAAAAATTTACCTTTATACATTCTTTGATAAGCCACGTTAGCCTTTAACCCTTCACCAGTTTTGAAAATTCAGCGTTACCCTTCTTATTTCTGAGAAATTAAGAACGAGGGATGAGAGTGAACGAAAAGAGAGTAAGTGGAGAGATACTGAGTTGTGGTGTTTGCTGAGAGTATATGGCAAAAATATAAAAGAAAAAGGGGGGAGAAAAAGAAAAAAATTATGAAAAATAATGAAAAATATGAGGTGCTTCAAGAAAAGAAAAAGAAAGTTGAGAAAAATAGAAAAATATTGAGAAAAATAGTGAGAGATTAGAAAAGAAAAAGAAGAGAAATAGAAAAAATCAAAAAGTTAGTTTCCTTTCAAATTTCTCAGAAATTTTGAATCCCATCTTCCAATTCTTTCTTACCCTTTCCTGAGCCCCATTATAACCCTAAAAAGACCTTCATGATCTAATCTTGTATTAGTAACTGCCTTGTGGAGAGTAAATATGTGATACTTATGACACTTGATATGACATGCTTAGGATATACAAGTATCTTCTTATGAGATTTATTTTTGTTCATTGATTGCATCGTGTTTCATTTATCATGTGAGACCTTTTTATTTGCTTTGTATTGATCTCTCACATGTGTGCGAAAACTTATCCATCATCGGTGTCTTTATATTTCAAGAGTATACCTAAAGTGATGATTGAGTCAAAACAACAGATTCGACGATTTCCCGTTTGAACTAGTTCTGAGATGGATTCATTTTGGCTTGGGTATGCACACACTTCACGTATAGGCATGAATGGATGAGTTATCTAACGATTTGAGCATTAGACTAATTTGAATGGATATTAGTATGATTAGTATAACATTGTTATTTAAAATTGAGAATTTGCATGTTGAATTGGTTAATGATTTTGAGTTTTGAATGGTATATATGTTATCAAAATCATATTTTGAAAACTCAATTTTATCGATGATTTCAAACATGTATTGAAGTTTGTGGTAACTTCACTGTAAACCCTCAGGAGACACAACTCTTCCACTAGGGATCACTTAGGGGTTTAAAGGCTTGTTGCACATGCTAAGTGCAATCGTGTTCCCTACGAAAGTGGCATTTATTTTTCTTTAGTTTGCTTTGCTCGAGGACTAACAAAATGTAGGTTTGGGGGTGTGATGAGTAGTGAAATATGATGATATTTTATCCCTAAATGCCTACATTTAGCTATCAGATGAAGGCTATCTGATGAGAATTATTAGATTTGAAGTGTTTCAGATAAATACAAGAAAAGTATAGAAAACAGCTCAAGAATTCTGAAAATAATGCTAAAACACTGCAACTTTGGGTCATCGAGGACTTGGTGCGACTTGTGGCTCAATTTGGACCTTTAAAACAGCCAAATCATGAAATTTTCAAAACAAAAAAGTTGTATATGTTTCCGTCAGCTTTCCAACGGCGCACGAATCGCCTCAATCTGAGTTCGGGACAGAAAATTATAGCCAAAATACTGAAGCAGTGTCTGATACAAAAAGTGTGCTGAAATTCACAGATTTCTGGGAGTCGATGCATCGACCCTTTTGGTCGATTAATCGAGGACGAAACAGTGTCTGACACGGAATTGACTACTTTAAAGATGATTTTTATCCCTTTTTGTAGGCTCGATTAATCGACCCTATTGAGTCGATTAATCGACTCCAACTATTGCGGCTAGGAAACCTACGCAACTTGGATCTATTTAAAGCCGACTCAAACACTTCGAAAGGGAGATTTAATTTTTAGGGAAATAAGATTAGTTTTAGAGAGTTTTTTATTATTCCTTTTTGAGAGCTTTGTTCCCTTAATTTTTCAGTACTCATTCCTTCAGTTTATTATTTTGGTTTAAGTTGATTCCTGCATTAATTTCGTTTCTAAAGATCATCGTACTTTTGGATCAAAGTAATTTCTTTTGAAGTTTGAGGTAATTTTAATTTATTAAATTAATATTATTTTCCCTTTCTTATTTATTTATGTCATTTAATTATAATATGTGTGGCTAAATTCATAGGGATGGAGATCTAATGATTCCCATCCGAAGGATGTACTTTTAATAATATAAATTTAGGATTAAAATATGAGATCTTATTTTATGGTCGTTGTGCTATCATGAACGGATGAAATCCCCGCCACTAATCGGGATCGTGTGTGCCGAGCCATGCCCGGGATCTCAGATCTGTGACGGTAATTTTACTCAATCATTGTTATATGGTCTTTTTGCTTTCATCGTGTGGATCTAATTACGATTATGATTCGGGATCGAGTGTGCTGAGCCATGCCCTGGATCTTGGATCTGTAATGGTAATTTTATCTTAATTACTCCCTAATATGAAATCGAGTGTGCCGAGCCATGCCCTTGATTTCAGATCTATGGTGGTATTCTTGTTGGAATTTTCACCCACTTTGGGGATGATTTTTATTTGAACCTGAGATCAAGTGTGCCTAGCCATGCCCTTGATCCCAGATCTATATATGAAAATCATCTAAGTCCTGATTGCAGGGATGCAACGTGGAACCTATTAGGGTTTTGACCATTTATCTTCCGTAAAAGATGTTTGCTACCAATAGTATTCTCATAGTTTAATCCTTAGATTTATATTAAGGGAAGAACAGACCAAAGATGGGAGGATTTAGTATCTTCATTTTTATCTTTATTTTTGAATTATCAGTTAAATTTTAGTTTGTAGTCAGTAATTATCATCTCACAAAACCACTTAAATCATAAGACTGGTAGAATAGTGTTAGATCTTAGTAGATTTTTGGAATTACTGTCTTGTCTTTTTAGATCTTTCAAAATTAGTCCTTGTGGGAACGATCTCGTACTCCGCACCCATTATATACAGACCGATTCGTGCACTTGCGAGTAAAACATTACAATTGAAATTCACATCACATGATCCTTGGAAAGGATTGGCTGTTAGCATACCATGCGAGCGTGGATTGCCGTCGAAAGATTGTGACTTTTCGACCCCTAAAGAGAAAGTCCTTTCGCTTCTGTGGAATCAAATCCAAAGTCACACCATTCATTTCAGCTATTCGAGCGGATGCGTATGATGAAGAATGGCTGCTGTGGATATCTTGCTTACTTGCAAGATCATCAGGAGAAGAAGAGGGACATTGCTTTTATCACAGTTACATGTGAATACCTAGATGTATCCCCTGATGAATTACCCGGGTTGTCACTTGATCGGGAGATCGAGTTCGCAATTGATGTAGCACCGGGTACTAAACCGTTATCAAAGGCCCCGTACAGAATAGTGCCTGCTGAGTTAAATAAACTGAAGGAGAAACTTCAGGAATTGTTGGACAAAGGTTTCATTAGGCCGAGTGTGTCTCCTTGGGGAGAACCAGTATTATTTGTGAAGAAGAAGGATGGTTCAATGCGGTTGTGCATCGATTACCGTCAGTTAAACAAGATGACGATTAAGAATCGTTACCCACTTCCGCGGATTGACGACCTTTTTGATCAGTTGTAAGGCGCAATGTTCTTCTCAAAGATTGATCTAAGGCCGGGTTACCATCAATTGAAGATTAAGGTGGACGACATTTCCAAGACCACGTTCCGCACAAGGTATCGTCATTATGAGTTCTTGGTTATGCCTTTTGGGCTAACGAACTCACCGACATTGTTCATGGACTTGATGAACCGGGTATTCAAGCCACACCTCGATGAATTAGTAGTAGTTTTTGTTGACGATATCGTCATATATTCAAAGACAAGAGAGGAACACGTTCAACATTTACGAGTTACTCTGCAAACACTCAAGGACAACCAACTTTATGCCAAGCTTAGCAAGTGTGAATTTTGGCTTGATCGGATCAGTTTCTTGGGCCATGTTATTTCTGGGAGCAACCAAAGACGATAACAGAAGTTTGTAGTTTCCTTGGCTTTGCGGGATACTATAGACGGTTTGTAGAAGGGTTCTCTAAACTCTCAGGTCCGCTTACTCAGCTGACAAAGAAGAACACAAGTCAAGTTTCAGGTATACTTGAGTGTGTTCAATATTTTAAGTTTCCTTGTCTGCTCATTTAGTATAGAGTTAACACCTATTTTCAGGTCAAAGATAAGGTCTTTGTCAAAATCTCACTAACCAAAGACGTGATGCGTTTCGGGAAACGTGGGATCCACGTTATATTGAACCTTTTGAAGTGCTAGGTTGGGTTAAGGAAGTTACGTACTGGATTGCGCTGCCACCACAGCTGGCAAGCATGCATAACATATTCCATGTTTCCATGTTAAAGAAATATGTGAAAGACCCAACCCATGTCTTGGATTTTCAACCGATCGAACTTTAAGAGGATCTAACCCTGTTAGAGGAACCTATGCAGATTCTAGACCGTAAGGAGCAGGTGTTGTGGACTAAGATGATCCCACTTGTGCTAGTAAAGTGGTGAAATCATTCTTCTGCAGAGGCTACTTGGGAGCGCGAAGCCGAGATTTGCGAGCAATACCCGCATCTGTTTAACTGATATGCGAGATACTTTTGATATTCAATTTGATTATATAGTATATTATACCTTTGTGAAATTTTTTGAGCATATTTTAGGGTTATCTATATTGCTTAAAATGTTGGTATGACATTGAAATATAACTGTTGGACTATGACAATGAGTACAAGTCATTTAAACTTGTGAATTTTGGAAAATAACTTTGCTGTTAAATTTGACCATCGATCAAGTGCTAATCCAATCGATCAAATTGAGACATTGATCGATCAACCATGTACTCTATTTGAGACCTATTCGATCGATCAAATTGAGTATTTGATCGATCAAATATGAATCTGATCAATCAAACTGAAGAATTGATCGATCAACTGACTTTGAACTATGTCATCTTTTACCTATACGATCGATCAATTGGACAAATTGATCGATCAAAAGTGAAATCTGATCGATCAAATATAGGATTGATCGATCAAACCTATCGGGTTAGGGCATTTTCATTTTGAAATTTGATCGATCAAATTAGCATTGATCGATCGAATTTATCGATTTAAGTGGCACTGGGTCTTTAAAAAATACTCATTTGAGCGATCAAGAAAACTCAATCGAGCGAGAGCACTTTGCTTCCTTTGCATTCGAATTTGATTTTCGACTACTCTCGGCTGCCAGAGCTCCGAGTTTTTGATTCCTTGGATCACGTATAACTTCATTATCACGGTAAAACCCTAATCTCTCCTTTTCTTTGGGGTTTTTATGTTTTTGTCATTTTTTAAGCCATGGGATCGCGAACGAAGAACACGTCGCGCAAAGTCCCTACGTCGCGGGTTCGTGTACCCGTCCCGCACGTTGAACCGGTTGCACAATCTGTTGTGCAACCCGTGGCACCACTTATACCACCCGTGCCGCCTGTTCAACCCCCCCAACCACCACTCATCGAGCGCAAATTACCAAAAGAGTGGTGGAATGCCAAGACCTTCTTGCCTGAGCATGAATTTACCCTGACCCTATTCGACAATCGACCCGAGATGACGTGGGCGATCAGCGATATCATTGAACTAGGGCTCAAACCCTTGCATGAGCCTTTTCATGATCACTATTGCCCACACATAGTGAGATTGTTCTACCAACACCTTCGACGGGGCAGTAACCGTCATCAAATGCTTACAGAGATCAATGGGTTTGAATACAAGTTCAACTAATTCCACGCCTCCGCCACCTTGCAATGCCCATCCAGGTATGTAGAGACGAGTGATTTAGAGGCACCCTACGTCAAGGATGTGCCCTTTGAGGACGTCATCACCAAGATGATTGATCAGTGCCGAAATGTGACTATATTTCACACCTTAATCCCTGCACTTAGCTGTCTGATGAAAGCATCTGATGGTTGTTGTGAGATTTAAGGAGTACAGGTGTTTCTGACCGTTGGATCGCAAAAGAGCATAAAAGAGGATAATTAAAGGATACATATAGGCTATGAACAAAAAGGTTAAAAGAAGCATAAAAATCCATGAAAAAGATCAACATCCGCCAAAAGAGGGAGAATCCAACCTTAGATGTCAATCGATTGAGGGACTAGTGTCAATCGATTGACAAGAGAAGGGAAGTTCAACTACACGTCTTCCGAATCAAATGTCAATCGATTGAGGATTAGTACTCAATCGATTGAGACTAGGAGGGATAGGGTTTGCTCAACCCTATATAAAGAAACCCACAACTCATTGAGGGGGGGCCTTCTTTTAGTTATTTTTTAGGGTTTCCTTTAATTATTAAGGGTTCTTCTTGGTTCTTTGTTAATTTCTCAGCAGATTGTATTAGGGTTTATTTTTCTCGTAGATAATCGTGAGAGCATAGATTGTACTTAGGCAAGGCTTTGTAAAAAGATTTTTGGTGATAAATAAATAGAATGGCTATGAATGTGCAAAGAGATCATACATCAAGGATGAGCAGCTAAGTCAGTGATTCAGGGAGAATGCAATCCCCAGATAAGTAACTTCTTACGGTTAATTCCATAATATATTAATGTCATCATGGAATCGTTTTGCTAAAAGTGTGCTTGATTGAATATGTGTTAAATGCTTTATTATGACCGTTAATTGCGCGTATCAACGACCATAATCGCTATATTTGGACCTGCAGACTGATCTAGGCTGTAGAACGATTATGTGCCTATTGTCGTGATCTAAACATCATGAGATACGCTATGCTTTTACGTGACTCATACCGCAATGATAGGCTGAGTCATCATTTTTAAATAGGGTATGCCGGATTATGATCATGTTTTCTTACGAACCGTTTATCTAGATAAATGATGGCGTGAACAATGCTTAATGAAATTGTGGGATTAATAGTAGAAAAGCTATAAGTCTGGGGTAGCATATTCCTTGATCATCTCAAATATTATTTATTTTATTCCTCAGAAATCAATTTGCATAGTTTAATTTAATTATTTATTTTTGCATTTAGATAAGTGTGTTAATTATTTGGCAAAGTGAACTGTCTCCCTTGGTAATTCCTTGGGTGTGTTAAAATCTCTTAAAGAATTAGATAAGTTTTACATTTTTCTTGTGAGTTCGACACCCCTGTTCTTGCCATTCTACAATAGATCTTGTGCACTTACAAGGGTTTAAATTAAAATACACCAAGTTTTTGGCGCCGATGTCGGGGAATTTGACGAATTTTTGATTAATTCGGAAAGAGATTTGTGCTTTTAGTTGGCAGTCAATCGATTGAGATTTGTTCCTCAATCGATCGATTATGGTCTGTGTAGTTTCAGTATTGAATTGTCAATCGATTGAGCCAAAAGGATCAATCGATTGACTATTTTGTGTGAAACCCGAATTGCTAATTTCGGATTTTTAGGAAATAAAAATTTGTTTTAGGAAGTAGAGATTTTTAAGATTTCTTATTTTGTAGAAGTCCCTTTCCTTTCTTCCTCTTACTCTTTTAGAAAGATTTTGTAGGACTATGTGAATTGCTTTAAGTTTAAAAAAAAAAAAAAAAAAACTTATTTCAATTGATTGGCATATCTCCGTCAATCGATTGACCCGAACACAGCTACTTGTTGTCTAGCTGAAAAATCTGTGTTGACTCCGTTTGACTATTGAATATCAATCGATTGACAACACTGGTTTAATCGATTGACTGATAAAGTCTTTGTTGGGAAATTTTGTTGTGCGCTTTACTTTATTTGAAGTTGATACTTGTGGTTGTTGTGGAATCATCAACCCTGTTTGTGAGAGTTGGTGCATGAGCTTTACTCTTTCTCATCACCTACATCTGCAACCATTTAATCTTGAGATCGAACGATCTTGTAGAGAGAATCGCAGAATCCAAAGGAATCAGTATCATCATACTGAGACTATGGCAGATCAAACGAATGGAAATAATCAGAACAATAATAATGGAAATAATGGGAACAATAATCATGATGAGGGCCCACGTACATTGGAATATTATAATGATCCTGGTTTTTACGAGGATCAAGATAGTATCATGCATGCCCCCATCCCAAGGAACCATTATGAATTTAAATCCGCAATGATTCAAATGTTACCAATTTATCATGGATTGTCAAACGAAAATCTACATGTTCATTTGAATGAGTTCATTGTCGTGTGTAAAATGTTCTGTGTGCATAATGTGACCGACGAGATAGCTAAGCTACGACTCTTTCTTTTCTCCTTAAGAGATAGGGCAAAAACTTGGTTCTACTCCTTAGAACCACAATCTATTCAGAGTTGGGCAGAGTTACACCGTCAGTTTCTTAAAAAATATTTTCCCATGACAAAAATCATTGAGTTGTGTCAGAAGATCCAGTTCTTTTCCTAACAACCTACAGAAATATTTCATGAATGTTGGGAACACTTTAAGGAATTGATTAAGAGTTGTCTAAATAATCAATTGCCAAGGTGGCAACATGTCCAAAGTTTTTACAATGGACTAATTCCAAAAGAGAGACGCATGGTTGATGCATCTTGCGGAGGATCGTGTGCCACAAAAGAGGCTGATGAACTGTGGGCATTGTTTGAGAAGTTATATCAAACTTCAATCCAAAATGCAACAATGGAGCGAACTAATTTGGATGTGGCAACAAAATCACATGTGTTGACCAAAAATGGACTATTTGATGTTAATAACAACACCTCAGATCTTTCAACAAAGGTTGATATGTTGTCCAAGCAAATGAACATGCTGTTAATAACAATACCTCAGGTCACATGGCTAACGTTTGCCCTACTACCTTGTCATTTCTTCCTGATGAACCTACTCCTCAAGAGCAGGTGAATCTGACTCAATCATATCAGCAACAAGGTAGGAACATGTACTCAAACACATATAATCCGGAATGGAAAAATCACCCCAACTTAGGATGGGGAGGATCAAACCAAACTGGACAGGTGAATCAGCAGTTCAGATCCAATGTAATGAATGGACAGCAGAATTTTCGTCCACAACAAAATTCTAATTTCCAGCAGAATTCTAATTTTCAACATAACCCCCCTTATTATCATCCAAATTCTGATTACCGAAAAAATCAAAATTTTAATCAATCTCAGGCCACCGTTTCGAAAGATTCTGATTTGGAGGAAAAGATTATGCAAAATATGTAAGCTTTTCAGCAGATGATGATAGATCAATTTAGTCAACTAACAAATCAGTTGAGTCAACGAGAGGAAGGTAGGCTCCCTAGCCAACCCATCAACAATCCTCGAGGCCAAGCATCATCTGATGAAGGACCATCAAATAATCAACAGTTGAAAGCTGTTACAGTGCTAAGAAGTAGGAGAGCTGTTAATAATCAAGTGGAATCCCAATGGAGCATCACAAGGAAGGAGACAAAGAAGCGAGAAAAGACAAAGGACCAGATAAAGGAAAAGAGAAGGAAGATCCTCAAATTGTCTAACCAGTACCTACAAGTGAATCAGAGAATGAACCTCGTTCCTATACCCCAAATGCATCATTCCCAGAGTGTCTAACACCTCCATCTAGAATGGGAAAGGGAGCGTCAAAAATGGAAGAAATCTTCGAAACATTCAAACAGGTGAAGATAAACCTTCAATTACTTGAGACAATCAAGCAAGTCCCCGAGTACGCAAAATTTTTTAAAGATCTATGCACTCAAAAAAGAAAAATGCGTACTCATGTTTCAAAGAAAGTGTTCCTTACGAATCAAGTCAGTTCGATACTACAATTGGATGCCCCACGAAAACTTAAGGACCCTGGAATCCCAACTGTTCCATGTGTCATTGGTGGGCAACCAATTAGAAAGGCATTATTGGATTTAGGAGCTAGTGTCAATCTAATCCCCTATTCAGTGTATGAAAATTTAGGACTGGGTGAATTGAAACCCACAACCGTTACACTGCAACTTGCTGATAGGTCAGAAAGGAGACCTAGAGGTGTCATCGAGGACGTTTTGGTTGGAATAAACCATTTATTTTTCCCAGTGGACTTTGTTGTGTTGGACATGGAACCTCCAGTTAAGTCCAACAATCAAGTCCCAATTATTCTTGGGCGTCCGTTTCTCGCGACCGCAAATGCCTGTATCAATTGTCGAACAGGAGTCATGGATGTTTCTTTTAGAAACATGAAAGTTAGACTCAATATCTTTCACGCAATAAACTATTTTCTCAGTGAAGATGAGATTGATTATTTCTATATCGATCAGATGGACGACGTAGTGGATGAAGCTTTATCGTCAATGCTTACCAAAGAAGAATTTGAAACTGTTTTGTTAGCCATCTACGAGGAAACAGGATCCGAGATGAAACAATTAGAAAAAGAAATGATGAGTTCATCATGGCAAGAAGATAGGTTTTGTGAAGTTGTGACTAAGGTAGAACCATTACCTCTTGAGATAAAGGGCGAGCTGACTCCATCGATTGAGCAGCCATCAACTGTGGAATTAAAGCAACTGTCTGAGTCACTCAAGTATGCGTTTCTGGGACCTCGAGAAACATTGCCAGTAATAATATCATCGACATTGTCGAAAGAACAAGAGTTTGAATTGCTGAAAGTGCTGAAAGAAAATAAAGAAGCCATTTGATGGACCTTAGCCGATCTAAAAGGGATTGACCCATCGGTATGTATGCACAAAATACATTTGGAAGATGATAGTAAGCCATCAAGGGAACTGCAAAGGTGAGTTAATCCAAACATGCAAGAAGTCATTTTAAAGGAAATCATAAAACTTCTCGATGCTGGAATCATCTATCCAATCTCTGATAGTGCATGGGTAAGTCCAGTTCAAATTGTTCCAAAAAAGTTCGGAATCACTGTGAAAGAAACTATTGAAGGAGAATTGGTGCCCACTCACGAAACTACAAGGTGGCGCGTGTGCATCGATTATCGAAAATTGAACACGGCTACCAGAAAAGATCATTTTCCCCTGCCATTCATTGACCAAATTCTCGAAAAGTTAGCAGGACAAGAGTTTTATTATTTTCTTGATGGATATTCGGGCTACAATCAAGTACCGGTGTTTCCTGCAGATCAAGAGAAGACAACATTCACGTGTTCCTACGGAACGTTTTTATATCGAAGAATGCCTTTTGGCTTGTGCAATGCACCTGCCACTTTTCAAAGATGTGTGTTGGCCATATTCTCAGATATGATTGATAAATTCATTGAAGTCTTCATGGATGACTTTTCTGTTTTCGGAAAATCTTTTGAACTGTGTTTACAACACCTTACACAGGTATTGCAACGATGTGTCGAATCAAAACTTGTTCTTAGCTGGGAGAAAAATCATTTCATAGTGCAACAAGGAATTGTGTTGGGATATGTTGTTTCAAAGAAAGGAATCGAAGTCGACAAGACAAAAGTCTATTTAATCGCTAATTTGCCACCACCGAAGAGTGTTCGACAAATTCGATCATTTTTAGGTCATGCGGAATTTTATCGAAGATTCATCAAAGATTTTAGCAAGGTGGCCAAGCCATTATGCAATTTACTTGGAAAAGATGTTCCTTTTTACTTCGATGAAGATTGCATGAAGCATTTATGAAATTGTGTGAGTTGTTATCTAATGCACCAATAATCCAACCCCCGGATTATTCTATACCGTTTGAACTCATGTGTGATGCATCTGATTATGCTATTGGAGTAGTCTTAGGGCAAAGGGTGAATAAAGTACCTCATGTGATCTACTATGCCAGCAAGACATTAATTGATGCCTAGTTAAATTACACCACCACTGAGAATGAGTTATTAGCCGTGGTGTATGCTCTGGATAAATTCCGCTCCTATCTGCTTGGATAAAAAATAGTGGTCTTTTCAGACCACTCTGCATTGAAATACCTACTAGCGAAGAAAAACACCAAACCAAGGTTGATCCGATGGATCTTACTTCTTCAAGAGTTCAATTTTGAGATCAAAGATAAAAAGGATGTCGAAAATATTGTGGTTGACCATCTGTCAAGAATTCTGCCTGAAGAATCATCGGTCTCTGAGACTATTCGTGACACCTTTCCAAATGAACAATCAATGGCAATAGGTGCTACCACTACAAAAGTTCCTTGGTTCTCTAATATTGTGAATTATCTGGTAACCGGCAGAATCCCTACCCAATGGGGCAAAAATGATAAAAATCTGTTCTTCTCACAAATAAAATACTATTTTTGGGATGAGCCACAACTTTTTAAATTTTGTTTAGATCAGGTTATCAGGAGATGTCTGCCTGAAGAAGAACAATTGAGTGTTATTAACTTCTACCATGCTGGGGCCTGTAGAGGCCATTTTGGAGGACAAAAGACCGCACACAAGATTCTTCAAAGTGGATTTTATTAGCCCTCCATCTTTCAGGACACTGCTAAATTTTATAAAGAATGCCAAAGATGTCAACAGCTTGGAAATATTTCACGACGAAATATGATGCCTCTGAATCCAATTCTGATAGTTGAAATTTTTGATGTATGGGGGATCGACTTCATGGGTCCTTTCCCTTCGTCGTTCGGGTATTCATATATTCTTGTAACTGTTGACTATGTTTCCAAATGGATCGAGGCTGTGGCAACCCGCTCGAATGACCACAAGGTCGTGGTCAAATTTTTGAAAGAAAATGTCTTTAACAGATTCGGGATTCCATGAGCAATCATTAGTGATGGCGGTTCGCACTTCTGCAACCGCCATTTTGTTGGTTAATGAAGAAATACGGCGTCACCCACAAGGTGGCAATGCCGTATCACCCACAAACTAGTGGGCAGGTGGAAGTGTCCAATCGAGAAATCAAAAGAGTTTTAGAGAAGATGGTGCAACCAGACAGACGAGATTGGTCAAATCGCCTATCTGATGCTCTCTGGGCATATCGCACGACATTCAAGACCCCGATTGGAATGTCACCATTTCGGATTGTCTAAGGGAAGGCATGTCACCTCCCAGTGGACTTGGAGCATAAGCCATTTTGGGCCATCAAACGATTTAATTTTGATATGAGAGAGGCAGGATCCAATCGTCGTCTTCAGCTGAATGAATTAGAAGAGCTACTCTATGATGCATATGAGAATTTGAAGTCGTATAAGGAAAGATACAAAAAGTTGCACGATGAGTCAATTTTGCGGAAAGAGTTCTACATTGGGCAAAAAGTTTGGCTGTTCAACTCCAGACTAAAACTTCATCCTTGGAAATTGAAATCGCGGTGGGAAGGCCCATTCCAGGTTGTCTCTACTTCCGTGCATGGCGCGATTGAAATTAGAAGCCTTATGGACAATCGAATTCTCAAAGTTAATGGGCAACGACTCAAGCCGATGATCGAGCCAATGACCGAAATGAGAATTGAGGCGATGTACCTCAGTGACCTAAGCAATTAAATGACAATGAGGTCGAGCTGTCGACATTTAAACTCAGCGTTTCCTGGGAGGCAACCCAGTGTGTGTTCCAATTTGATTATGTGTTTTTTTTTTTTAGTAAGGAGAGTCTTTTTCAATCGATTGACTGTCAGTCAGTCAATCGATTGACCTTTTTGTACTCAATCGATTGACATTTTCCCTGTCAATCGATTGATGTCCATCATCATCATCTTTCCCACTCATTTGTCAATCGATTGAGGATCCATCCTCAATCAATTGACATCACTTTGAAATCATGACCAGTTTTTGGAAATCAGAGCGCCAATCGACACATCTTGTCATGGCGGCTAAACTTTTGGGGCACGTCTATGTCAATCGATTGAGACCAACCTCTCAATCGATTGACTTGATTGCTATTTACTCCGCTGGTTCCCGAGGCACCCAACCGGTGCACCTTTTCACAAAAAAGTAATTCTCAATCGATTGACAACACTGTGTCAATCTATTGACATTAAGCGTGGTTTAGTGGATCACGCCACGTCCCATCCGCATGCCTGTTGTCATTTCAAATACCGCGGCGTGGAGACCCTCAATCGATTGAGGAACCACCCTCAATCCATTGACTTACAGATTATATAATGAGGAGACCCGTGGTCCCCTTCATCAACAAACTCCTCCAATTCGAACCGAGCTTCTACGATCTTATTCTCCTCGTCCGATCGAAATGGCAGCGCGTGGCCCACCAATCTACTGACCACCTCGTCCCGCAAACAATCCGATGCGCATTCCCAATGAATTATACATCGATCGCCAATTCCAAATGGAGAATTTCTTTGATCTCGCTAAATACCGTCGCATCGCGGACTGCGCCCATTCGATCGAATTCATCGAAGCCTTGCACTTGGAGATGTTTCTCGCCCCTCGACCCATTGATGTCTCTCTACGTATCATCCGCTTATTTTACCAGAAAATGGAGTGGGTTCCTGCACCACTCTCGCCAACGGGAATGCCCTTCATTAGCCTCAAGATCGATAATTGGTGATATAACCTTCACGCGGCTGATCTCGCACGGGCTTTTAACTTTTTTATGGTTTGCCCCTTGAACCACCACATCGATCCCGCTGTTGATCTCAGCCAGAACGACATGATCAATAATATATGTGGAGGGCGGACGTTGACAAGAAGAAGCGATTACGCCTATGGACATTTTGTTTTGGGATATTGTGATGTCAACTAATCTGCTACCGCATGGCACGAAGAGTGAGCGCACAAAGAACATGGTGATGGCACTGTACGCGGCACACACTAATATGTGGTTTGATGGCCAGGGTTGATGTTGGAGGAGATGTATCGGTGTCACTAGGACATCGCTACCACCACCACGCCAAAGAAGCGAGAGGCTATACTTCTTCACTTCCCGCACTATGTGATGCATATCTTGGACCAGCTTGGGTGCCCAATTTACGACAATGAGGAAATGGGTGATATGCAATTCTATCACTATGGCACCAACGTTTGGGACAAGTGCATCAAGGCTATTCTGCGTGTGACGCTCCCTCCGATTGAAGTTGATGAAATACCTCCTCCTCCCCGTCCAAACCCCGCACAATGCCAACATGGCGGCATTAGACGGCCTCGTCCTGAAGAGGTCGCTGATTTTAATGCCGAGGCAGCAGTTGCTTGCCTCGAGGCACGGATGGATGGGTTGAGTACCACTGTAGGAGGTATTGATCGAAGGTCTAGGTTTCAGACTTCTCTCCTTATGCGGATGGCCCGGGAATCGTTCCCTGGGCGTGCCAATGAATTCATCGCAGGAGTGCGAGCGGCGATGATTGAGGAGGACGAGCCTGAATTTGATGATGATGATGCTTAGTGTGTTTGTTTTTGTTAGTTTGGAGTGTTTGTTGTTTTGTTTTTGTTTTAGTTGTTTTTAGATTAGTTTTGTAGGATCAATGGTAGTTTATTTTGTTGGACTGTTAGTAGACGTGAGGAATCCTCTGGTTGTAATCAACTCTTGAAAAATTAATGGAATTGGACTGTTTTTAGTGTGGTATATTTTTCTCTATTCTCGAATTGGAGCACTGGTGCATCAGTCAACCGATTGAGATGTCTATCTCAATCGATTGAGCCATAATTTCTCTCAATCTCAGAAATTCAAATGCATTTGTCAATCGATTGAGGATAAACTCTCAATCGATTGACTCCTGCATGGGAAAATATGTTTTGAGCTGTCAGAAATTGAGAGTGTCTACAAGTTAACTGTTTGACCAATTCGAATTTGAGTCGTGCACGCATATGCACTTTTGTGCACAGTTTCAATCGATTGACATTTCCCTGTCAATCGATTGACAAAGTTATACTTCCGGAAGGATATCTCTTCCATTCCGAACTTCACAGTTCGAGTCCCTCTTTGAGTCTTAATTTAGAACTTCCATTATAGTCCGGCTGTTAGCTATTTTTCTCTATTTAAAGGCCTGTTTAGGTTAGTTCTTTTGTCAAAATTTTATTCCTTCCCCCAAGCTTTTGCCATGGTTTCCGTCAAATTTCGTACCCGCTCAGCATTGAAGAAATTAATGGAACCGGCTAGGAAACGTCCACGCCTTCATCCACCACCGCAACCGTTCGATTTGGCAATGCATGACGTGATTGATTTAGAGCTGTCATCCCCGACCCCACCATCTTCTCCACCACATGCCCTTATTCCACCATCATGCGCGAGCGGCATCTCGGAAGAGATGTGAAATTACGCGTTTCCGAAGCCGAAGGAAGGACGATCTATCATGAATGATTGAAGGGCTTAGGACTGTCAATTTTAGGGTCTAGTTTTTCAAGTCCTTTTTAGTGTTATTTGTTTTTAGGCTCTAGTTTAGATTATTATTAATTTTGTTTAGCATAGGTTCTTTTTTCTTTCAATTTTCACTTATTGTCATAATTTGCTAAAATTAAATAATGTTTAGTTTAGTTATATATTTGTGTGTTGCATTTTTTATCACCATATCCTTTCACTTGGTCTGCTTTCATGGTCTTCGATTACATTAAACAGGTTTGGGGGGAGGCCTCCCTTACTTTCTATCCTTCAACGCCAATGAGGACATTGTTCATAACAGGTTTGAGGGGGGGGGGGGGGGGGAATTGTCGATTGATATCAAGAAGGCTGTTTTCCGATTATTTAATGATTGTATCAGTCAATCGATTGACACCATTGTGTCAATCGATTGACTGATGACCATAAGCCTTCTTGTAAAATCTGTATCAGTCAATCGATTGACACCATTGTCTCAATCGATTGACTGATGACCATTATACTTATGAATATCGAATTTTTGCTGCATAATCTTTAATTGTGATGCCCGGGGATTCCTGGATAATTGTTATCAGGCCATGATTGTTTTATGAATGCTCATAAAGTTTAAAATTTTGAATAAGAATGTTCATGATCTATGCCTGAAAAATATTTTACACTATCACTTTGCTGGAATTCCTAATCTGAAAAATAAGTATATGACTTGGAATCCTAAGATCACAAAGAAGGACCAAAACCTAGTGAGCTAGCTTTGAAACGCTGTCCTCGTTTTGATGAGTGCTGAAATAAATTCGGAGTATCTTTCAATCAACTGGTTAAATTGTTGAAATCTTGTATTTTCTGTCTTTGATTTGTTGACTTCACATGTATTATATACCGTTACACTAGAAATCATTATGTAAAAACTCAAAGCAAATAGGCATCTTTACCATCGTAAAAAGAAATGATCTAAGGTCATTATTGGCTCGTTTGTGCCCAAAAGGCCCCACCTATTATTGAATTTATCTTGTTGCACCCCCTTTGAGCCTCAACTAAAAGATTTTGCCTTAATTATCCCTTGTAAGCTATATTAGCCATATCCCACACCAATGTGAAAAAGCCTTACCCTATTATCTCTGAGAAATTAGGGAAGAGAACAATGAAAAAATTGAGCTGTGATAGTTATATCTGTAAGGAATACAAGGCAGAAAAACGTAAAAAGAGGGAGAGAAAAAGAAAATTCAGTATCACGAAATATATTAAAGTGGTGTCAATAAAAAAAAAAAGGAGAAAAGTGTTTATGAATAGAAAAAAGTCATAGAAACTGTGAACAAAGAAAGTTGGAAAGATCGGAAAAGCAAGTATGTTTCTTGTTTCAATTTCTCAGAGAATTTGAATCCAATCTTCCCTTTCTTTCTTAACCATTGACCGAGCCCCATTACAACCTTAGAAAAGACCTTTTTGATCTAATTATGAGTGGTAAATGCCCGTGCGGAGAGCGATTACGCAATGTCTATGGTGCTTGGTATATGCGTATTTAGGATACAAATATCTTCCTCAAAATGAGATTTCTCTTAAAAATCCTTGGTACAACGTTCTTCTTATAACATGTGAGATTTTTCTAATTTGTGTTAAAATTTCATATCACATGTGAGAGAAAAGTAAAACTATTCATCGAAGTGAGTTCATTCTGAGAGTATACCCATGGTAAGGATCTAGTCTAGACATGTGATCTTGAGATTCCTAATTCAACTCATTTTCAGATAAAAGAATTTTAGTAGTAGTAATTGCATAACATTTTTAAGTATAAATCAGGAGCACTGAAAGAACATTGAATTAAGGGAGCACTAGTAAATTGAACATGGTAAGAAGCAGATTAAAGGATTTCTCATAAGCATTTAACTACATAAGAGCATGACTAAGAAATTCTGAAATTCATAAGCTTTGAAGATTGTAGGTATCTTATTTGAAACCTTCAGGAGACTCAACTCCTCCACTAGGGATCACCTAGGGGTTTAAAGGCTTATTGCATAGGCTAAATGCAATCATATTCCCTACGAAAGTGGCTTTTAATTTTTAGGATGTTAGTCTTATTTGCTTTAACATAATTTTCATTCTCTTTGCTCGAGGACTAGCAAAGTGTAGGTTTGGGGGTGTGATCAGTGCCGAAATGTGACTATATTTCGTACCTTAATCCCTGCACTTAGCTGTCTGATGAAAGCATCTGATGGTTATTGTGAGGTTTTAATGAGTACAGATGTTTCTGACCGTTGGATCACAAAAGAGCATAAAAGAGGATAATTAAAGGATACACATGGGCTATGAATAAAAAGGTCAAAAGAAGCAGAAATTGAAAAGATCAACATCCGCCAAAAGAGGGAGAATCCAATCCTGGATGTCAATCGATTGAGGGACTAGTGTCAATCGATTGACAAGAGAAGGGAAGTTCAACTACACTTCTTTTGAATCAAATGTCAATCGATTGAGGATTAGTTCTCAATCGATTGAGGCTAGTAGGGATAGGGTTTGCTCGACCCTATATAAAGAAACCCACGACTCATTGAGGGGGGAGGCCTTCTTTTAGTTATTTTTGAGGGTTTCCTTTAATTATTAAGGGTTCTTCTTGGTTCTTTCTTAATTTCTCAACAGATTGTATTAGGGTTTATTTTCTCGTGAATGTCGTGAGAGCATAGATTGTACTTAGGCAAGGCTTTGTAAAAAGATTTTTGGTGATAAATAAATAGAATGGTTGTGAATGTGCAAAGAGATCATACATCAAGGATGAGCAGCTAAGTCAGTGATTCAGGGAGGATGCGTTCCCCAGATAAGTAACTTCTTACGGTTAATTCCATAATATATTAATGTCATCATGGAATCATTTTGCTAAAAGTGTGCTTGATTGAATGTGTTAAATGCTTTATTATGACCGTTGATTGCGCGTATCAACGACCATAATCGCTAGATTTGGACCTGCAGACTGATCTAGGCTGTAGAACGATTATGTGCTTATTGTCGTGATCTAAACAGCATGAGATACGCTATGCTTTTACGTGACTCATACCGCAATGATAGGCTGAGTCATCATTTTTAGATAGGGTATGCCGGATTATGATCATGTTTTCTTACGAACCGTTTATCTAGATAAATGATGGTGTGAACAATGCTTAATGAAATTGTGGGATTAATAGTAGAAAAGTTATATGTCTGGGGTAGCATATTCCTTGATCATCTCAAATATTGTTTAGTTTATTCCTCAGATATCAGTTTGCATAGTTCAATTTAATTATTTGTTTTTACATTTAGATAAGTGTGTTAATTGTTTGGCAAAGTGAACTGTCTCCCTTGGTAATTCCTTAGGTGTGTTAAAATCTCTGAAAGAATTAGATAAGTTTTACGTTTTCCCTGTGGGTTCGACACTCCTGTTCTTGCCATTCTACAATAGATCTTGTGCACTTACAAAGGTTTAAAACCAATGATGCACGGGCTACAAGGATCAGGCCAATCGATTAAACGGGTCCAACTTCCTGACAATTTATGGATGGTTGATACCTACATCAAGTGTATCATCTACCTATTCCTACATAAATCTGAGCGTACGGGTATCGTACAACAATTCCTCTTCTCGGCCTTTAAGAATCGTTGGTTCTCCGTTGCCGACATCATCATCGATGGCATACTCGATGCGGTAGATCGGATGTCCAAAAAGAAGGCGAAGGAGAAGAAGGAGATGCCTTATGCGCGATTGATCACACGTATGGTCAAACAATACAACACCGTGCGTGAGGCATATAGCATGGCTCCTGGGGAGCCAAGAAGGAATAACAACATTAAGGTTTTTCAACTAAAAGACTGAACCAAAAGTTATAACCTTATGGTGAAGAAGTTACCAGATGAGGAGGAGGTTCCACCAGTTGAGGCCGGAGCCGAGGTTGTTGAGCGAACTCCAGATGTGGGGGAGGCACAGCGTGAGGTACATGCATGACCGGCACCCGTTCCTTCATGCCTACCTACTTGTGCTAGCACTTCATGCTGTCCGAAGTCCACCACTTCTCTCGAAAGTGTGCTCCCCGTGATCAATGAAAACAACAAGTGGGTGCACAAGAGGTTAGACGAGATGCAGGAGTTCCATCGTCAGATGCATTGACGATTGGAGTTTCATGAGGGGATGCTCACTTTACTGATGCAGCACTCGTACGCGACTATAACTACCCCTATGATCGGTCATGCCCGCCTGCATGTTGTGGATCCTCGGGACTACAGAGCCCTGCCATCTAAACCCAGCCGACCAGACGTACCTACGAAGCCTGGATCATCATTTGCTCCACCAGCAGGTGACCACTATAACATGTGTTTAATTGTATAACTATATATATATATATATATATATATATATATATATATATATATATATATATATATATTAAACCTCTGCTTTGCATGCACGATTATTCCTGCATGATTTCTGTTTTGACTATTTCTGCCTGTTTTGTTCAATATATGTTTTGCATGCTCTGTACTCTGTTTATCTTTTATATTTCGCATCTGTCCTGTAATCTGTTCTGTCTGACATCTCTGATTTAAATTAGTTAAATACTATGTGTATGTTTTGTGTGTGTGGTTGTTTGAGTCACCGTGAAGTGTTCTTCCGAGCACGTGACACTTGGGACAGATGCATCTATGTACGAATGCAATCCTCTATGAGATTCTCGAATGTCACACGCAGTACATTTAGGTTACTACGGATCTCGACCCTTCATACGCATGCTTAGCGGAGACTATTGCACTATGACCCACTCTTACACTTAGGACTGTTGTTTCCATTTCGTTCTGAGAAATTGCTAAGATTAGGGCACATCGTAGGCCTATCTCAGTCTGTCCGATATTTTTGAGGATGAAAATTTCTAAGGAGGGGAAAATGTAACGACCCTAAAATTTTGAGACTTTTTTACTGCTTTGGTATATGTGCCTGACACAAAAATTGAGACTAATAAGAATATTAATATCAAGATTAATAATCCGTAAGTGTGCGAAGTGATAGATCACTTGTGACACTTATCTGAGATCCGATTGGACCCTTTTTAGAATGACATAGGCGTAAGTGTAGTGTGCGTGTTCAACACCAGAAATTTCACTTGGGAAATAGAAATATCCTGGATATTTTTCCTTGGTTGGTTATAAGAGAAGGAAGAGAGTTAGGATTCTTTCCCTACTCCGTCTTCCTTGTTTTCCCTAATAATCTGTAGCTAAGAGTTGGAGTTCTGAGGTTCTTCTGTTGTGAAAATCAAGGTGTGAGAGAAACCCTAGGTTCTTGATATTTTAAATTAGAGCACAAGGGAATCGACGTGTGTACGTCAAATCTGCTTAGGGAAGGCGATACACGTTTGTGTGTTGACGTGGTGACATTCTTCTGGTTCATCGGAGAACTCACCTTGACAAACTCTCGAGTTTTGGATCCGAAGAACCGCCTCGAGCCGAAGGTTTCCTTGGACCAAGGAATCGATTTAAAGGAGGTGAGTTACTATATTTTTATAGGGTCTTTGATTGCCATAAAGATGTATTTATGTATGCTTGAATGATTCATAGAGAATCATAAAGGCTAGGGTTGAAAAAAGGTTAAAAATCAACGAACAATATTAATGACAGAAACTATCATTTCCGATCGATCAAATTATAATCCGATCGATCAAATTTGGTATTTGATAGATCAAATTTTATAAACCCCTTATATAACAAAAGGATATTTTTGAAGAAGTTAATGCCCAATAAGTCCGATCAATCAAATTGGTGATTTGATCAATCAAATTTGAAGTTGATCGATCAAATTAAGAAGTGATCGATCAAGTGTGAACTGATCGATCAATTGAGAATTGATCGATCGAACAGTGAGATTGATCGATCAAATCAGGAATTTGATTGATCAAAGTTTATAAATAACCTATAGAACAAGAGGCATGTTTTTCTGAAAATTTTGACTTAGAATATCCGATCGATCAAACATGAGGATTGATTGATCAAATTGAAGATTCGATCGATCAAATATGAAGATTGATTGATCAAATTTCCTCTATTCTGTAAAGGTAAAATGTTGGTTCTGATCGATCAAATATAAGAATTGATCAATCAACTTGTAAATCCGATCGATCAAACCGAGAATTGATCAATCAGATTTCCTCTGTTCCATTTGTATAGGAGTAAGGCATTCGATCGATCAAATGATGAGTTGATCGATCAGATGTGAATCCGATCGATCAAATGATGAGTTGATCTATCAAATGTGAATCCAATCGATCAAATAGGGAGGTTGATCGATCGAATTCCCTGTTTTTGCCTGTTTTAATTTTCTGGGAAAAATACTACTGGGCAGTGTACCATTTACTATTTTGACACTTAATACACTATATGTATGGTCTAGGTCAAGACTAGGACATCTTAAAAAGCTTTGGATTTGCTTAAAAAGATATATTCTGAGGTAGGAAAAATTCAACCTAACTTGTATCAAATTTGACTGCATGATTTCTGAGTATCTGTATTTGACTTCTGTTGTTCCAAAAGCATGCCATGCATATGATAAAGCTCTGTCATTTTTTATTTCTGTATCTCTGCTCTTCTCTGATTCTTGATATATGCTCTGATTTAAAGTTCATGTGACGAATCCCCCTAACGTGGCAGGATATCCACGACCGGCACGGCGGGATATCCGTGTATCTGATTTGTAAACCCCCTGGCACAAGTTGTTCTTCTTTGAAGCGGCTTGATGCAAATATCTAAAATTATTTATTAAACGACGATAGTCGGGGTTACCCATCTGCACACATATGGCTACCACGTGCTACATTCACGAGAGTTTTTTAAGTATAGAATTTAAGTCACCAAATACTGTATGCATGCATATGAAAACTCTGAGAATAGTCTGTTTCTGATAATTCTACATCTGATATCTGATCATCTGTCTGTACTCTCTGATTTAATCATCTGTTATGGGTTATGTTCTGCAAATCATATTTTACATTTTAGATGTAATTTACTTGAGTTTCTTTTATTGAGCTTAGATGGTTAACTCACCCTGATTTCTATATAATAGGTCCTGAGGCTAGGGCTCCCGACACAGAGAATGATCCTGATTACCAGCCCGAGGCGGAGGCTGAGGCTGAGGAGGAGGACATTGACACCCCTTCTGACAAGTTTTATCAGTAGTTTGGGTATTAGTTTTGTATCTTGAGTCCTGTACATTATTTTTGGATTATCTGTGTGCCTGGTGGCCACCTTTTTGTATTATTGACTGTAGATGTTTTACTTACAGTCTTATACATTCTATAGGAACCACTGTTGGGAACCATTATTATGACAGCCCGAATTTCGGCATTCCAAAATCTGTGCCATCAGCACGACCTTCAAGGCCGTGCCCTGGGTTCTTTACAACACATTGATATATACAAGCCAAAACTGTTTTTGAAGCACACGTAGCTACTCTAAATCGAAAATCTCAAAACAATATATTCGGTCTCGCAAGGCTGTCCTTGTCCCATGCCAATTCATGGACATAAGAACATACCCAAAAGTTTAATGATAATTATTCATCCTAGATGTTTTATCAGGAGACAGAAATTAAAACATTCGAAATAAAGAGGCTCGATATACCAAGCCATACATAGTACTCTCTCAACTCACTCTCAGAGTATGCAGCGAGTTTCCTAGAAGAATTCCTCAGGAGGAGGTTCTGACTCTTCCTTGGATTAACTTCTCCCGAAGTCTTTGCTGCCGCTAGTCCTGGACCTGCGACGTATAGTCTAAGGGGTGAGCTACATCCTAGCTCCGTAGGGAAAACAAAAGAACATATAGATCAACCTTCACACATATGTCAGCAACTTAACAAGCATAGAATTTTCAAGAAATCACTTATGTACAACAATTTGAGTAACAGGAATAACCCAATGATTCCGACCTCTACTTAGCATAGTTTTGTTTAATCTCCTTATTAGTTTGGTTGTGAATTTGGCCTAATCACTTAAATCTTAACTTAAGTAGTCCTCGAGCAATATAGCATTGAGCCCCGATGGAATACCCGCCATCGTCGTCTAACTAGACAGTTGTTATATGTATTCCCTGGGAATACTGCCCGAGCCCCTTTCTCATAGGCGGCGGGATCTATTCTCAATCTACATCCCGGGGATGTGTTATAAATGTACGGATTGGCCGTCGTACCGGTCACGGATATCCTGCCGAGTCAGTCGTGGGTATCCCGCCACGTCGGTGGGGTATTCTAATCAACCTTAAATAATAAAAATATCAATGTGCTTTACATATAGTTATTCACCGTGATTGTGCTAAATATATTACATTAGGCCTTATCATGTTACCTTTGTTTCTCTGTTAGTTTTCATACGCATCCCTGGGATGCCCCATACTTCTATTTCCCCCTTCTTAGATTGAACCACATGATTTTTCGTCCCCTGGGGACCTCAGGATTTTTCACATTTTAACACACACACACACCCTTATCATGAGGGTTCATGGAATATATAACTATTTAAATAGACTATACTACGCATATGAGTTCACGGAATAATGCACATGTTTCAAGAATATTCCCAACCTCGACGAATCTCAAGGCACGCCTGCTCGTAGAGGGTTATAATGCATCAACTTATATTTTAAAAAAAATAGTTTTAGAACGATCTAAAGTCATTGGGGTGTATGACTCCCAAGTTTCTTATATTCGAAAACCAAGATCTGAGTGGTCACCAGACCTCGCTCGCGCGGCCATTTATCCTCGCTCGAGCGGTCACTTGACCTCGCTCGAGCGGTCTCTTGACCTCGCTCGAGCGGTTAAATCGAGGTCGCTTGAGCGGTTAAATCGAGCTTTCAAAATATTACTGTGGACCCTCGCTCGAGCGAGCTCCCCTTTAGTTTTAGGGACCGCTCGAGCGAGCCCAGAGTCGTACTTTTCTCTGTTCATCCTCGCTCGAGCGAGCCTTTTTAGACCGCTCGAGCGAGGAACAATGATTTGTCCCTCGATCAGATCGAGAATAGGTGTCCATCCTTCATTTAACCTTAATCTCATACAAGGCAACATTTAGCCAACATCCTTCCTACTATTCAAAACATTCCTAGGCATCTATCATGTTTTTAACGTACCTCTGACGATGAGTCACGCACAAGTCCGATTTATGATTCGAATATCTACTAGGCTATCCGACCTCCCTGGTTCTTCCTCCCGTCATTTCCTCTAATCTCCTTTGCCGACATAAGTCTCAACAAACCCTAGTTCTCTATTAGGCTCCTTTCTTGTTTCTCTCTATATTCTCCTTCTATCTATTTAGGTTAGAATAGAGTTACGTAAAGGTTCTTCTCTCTCTCCTTCACTTTTATATCTATTAGTTAGGGATATGCTAGCGTGTTTCCCACATACACACTTAGTGTCTTTGGTTCGTTTTGGTCTCCTTGTGAAACACATATACTTATGTGTAATGTATGTCGTGCACTAATCTCACAAATCTGGGGTTGTGACAATCACCCCAACTTGTAAGATTTTCGTCCTCGAAAATCGATATTATTCTCTTAACGGTACCATACGTCATACATTTACTGCATATCCAATAGTAATCTAAACATTTTGCCGCATTTTTGCAGCAACCAGTGTTGGTCATGCCAACAAATTTCCACTTAAAAAAAAAAACAAAACAAGCAAACAAAACATTATCGCTATCTCATTCCATACATATTTATCATTTACACAACAAAACTTTGTGACATTCATGTCACGATAGTTTGAAGAAAATTTTGACCTCCATACCAAATGTTTCAAAATATTACCTGTAAAGTGTTCAAAGTTTTTGTTACTATCTAATCCTCATCCTCTTCATAGTCGTCGTCGTCGTAGTCCTCGCCATCCTCATCGTCATCGTCCACCGTGACGGTTGTGGTACCCACCGTGGCGCCCCTCGTAGCCGGGCCGGAGCTAGACGCTCCAAAAATAGCGTCCCTCATGGCACCTACACGCTGCATGTAAGACTGCGGGTATGCCTGGCCCATGAGGTCGATAAGTAGCGCCTCCTGAAACCTCTGATGCAACCTGATCTCCCGCCCTTGCTGAAGGATCTCCCTCATCATGCCCGCGTCGGTAGTGGGTATGGGTTGCGGAACTGAGGTAGAGGGAGTAGTCGGTCCTACCGGTGCATGATGGGTGGCTGATCGGGAGACCTGTCGGTCTCTCTTCTTGTTGACACTAGTTTGCAGGCTTTTAAGGTTTCGGCTCCAGTCTTGGGCGAGGTATGGGACGACGTTGTCGGTGAGGAACAACTCGTCCTCCCGGATCCTAAATCCTCCCTTCCCATTTCGTGAGTCTAAGAGTCGGGAAATCAACCGAGCATACGGTAATCGGTTGATTGGTGGAGGACAACTTCTTTTTGTAGGCATGCGCCATGCCTTTTATGATGACCATAGGTGCGTTGATCCACCTATTGTGAAAAGCGGTGTGTAGGGCTCGCAGAAACGCATCTCGGCGTTCTTGATCATGGCCGGTTGGGTGTAGATTCTTTTTAAAGATAACATCTAAAAGCCACATGTGCGGCGGTAGTTGTGATCGGATAATAGATTGTCCCGAGGCGGACATACCGCCAGTGATGTCGGAGATGATCGTTGGGAAATCTACGTTCCCAGAAAAAGGTGGTAGGATGAGTGGGCTAGGGGTGTAGATGTGGGGACATTTCATGATTGAGGAAATGTCGGCACATCTGAAAATTAGCTCATTACCATCGATGGTAACGAGTATGGCATCCTCATCGACGCTCAATTTTAGGGTTTGGTAAAACAATTTCACAAGCCTCGGGTAATACTGATTCCCGAAAGGCGTAAGCAGGGTCTTGAGCTGATTGTTGGTGAGAAAGTCCGATGTCCACTGGGTGGACGCCGGATCTCCGAAACATGAGGGGTGTATTTCCCATTCGGCTTCAAAAATTTTTGCTCCCCACCAATCATCCAGTGTGATTGGAGCAGAGGGCGGGTTTGATGATGGTTGTGAGGTTTGTGGCGCCGGTGGCGACCGAGTCGCCATCCGTTTCTTAGGTTGGGGGTTCGGGCTCGAGGCCATTTAGTATAAATAAGGCTAAAAAAAAAAAAAAGACTTTAGGAATAGGTAGATTTTACCTAGAAGAGTCGTCCTAACGGATCGGATTGCTCAAATCTGATTGAAAACGGAAGGAAAAAGGTCTGAAATCGTTTGCCCTAACCCCTCCCCCGATCGTCTCTTCTTTCTTTCGCTTGAAGATGAACAGGAGCTCTGGCCTCTGCCATATTTATATTTCCGCCTCGCTCGAGCGGTCATTAGTTCTCGCTCGAGCGAGAACAGAAATCGTATTGTCATATGCTGTAACCTCACTCGAGCGGTTATAATGCATCGCTCGAGCGGTCAGAATACCTCGCTCGAGCGAGGATTTGTTATCGCTCGAGCGAGAGGAAGTATGATTTTATGTAGTTCGCTCGAGCGGTCATAAGTGGTCGCTCGAGCGAGACCAGAAACAATTTTTTTTTTTTTTTTTCGGTTTCAAATCTCATCACTAGTTCCATTAAATAAGAGTTCAACAACAATGTGGTGCAATCTTAGTTTGGAGTCAACATATCTAAAAAAGAAATATACCTAGCCTTCGTGGTTCCCGTAATCACATATTCTCAAAGAATGAACCCATTCAGTTGGCAATTTCGAACAATTTGGGATATTGTTCTCTAACATCCGCTTCACGTTCCCATGTTGCCTCTTCGGCCGGATGGTTCTTCCATCGGACAAGCACTAAGGGAATTACTTTTGTTCGCAACATCTGTTCCTTTCGATCTAAAATTTCTACTGGCTCTTCAATCATGGTCATATCCTCATGCATTTCGAATGATTGACCGCTCAGCACGTGATCAGGGTCATTGAGATATTTTCTAAGCATCGACACGTGGAATACATTGTGTACCTGATCAAACAATGGTGGCAAACCAATGCGGTAGGCTACTTCTCCCACTCGACCCCAAACTTCAAACGGTCCAAGATAGCGGGGACTTAGTTTCCCTCTCTTCCCAAATCTCATCACTCCCTTCATTGGTGATACTTTCACGAACACATGTTCACCCACTTTAAAGTCTACACTAGTCCGCTTGATGTCAGCATAACTTTTCTGTCTGCTCTGAGCCGCCTTTAGTCTTTCCCTGATCATGCGGACAATAGCAGCGTTATCTTCAAGTAGCTCGGGTCCCAAAACAAATTTCTCGCCAATTTCCTCCCAATTGATTGGTGACTTACATCGTCTTCCGTACAAGGCTTCATACGGTGCCATCCCGATGCTCGTCTGAAAACTATTATTATAAGTGAACTCAATCAATGGTAGATGTTGATCCCATGATCCTTGCAATTCTAACATACATGCCCTAAGCATGTCTTCAATGACTTGGTTGACCCTCTCAGTCTGTCCGTCTGTTTGTGGGTGAAACGCCGTACTAAAATCCAACCTAGTTCCCATTCCTTCTTGGAATTTCCTCCAAAACTTTGATGTATATAATGGGTCTCGGTCTGAAACAATGCTACTTGGAATCCCGTGTAACCGGTCGATCTCCTTCATATAAAGTTCTGCTAATCTTCCCGCTGTGTACATCGTATTGTACGGCAAGAAATGTGCCGACTTAGTCAATCGATCAACTACTACCCAAATGGCGTTATGCCTCCTTGCAGTTCGCGGTAAACCGACTATGAAATCCATTGAGAAAGATTCCCATTTCCATTCCGGTATGGGCAAGGGCTGTAATAGGCCTGTGGGGTGTCTATGATCGATTTTCACTTGTTGGCACGTCAAACATCGTGACACGTACTCTGCCACATCTTGTTTCAAACCTCTCCACCAGTAGTTCTTTTTCAGATCCTGATACATCTTCGTGCTTCCCGGGTGGATCGCATAGCTTGACCTGTGAGATTCATCAAGAATCGTTTGCCGTAATTCGGCATTGTCCGGAATGCAAAGTCGCCCCTTGAATATTAAGGAACCGTCTTCCTTGATTGAAAACTCAGAGGTAGTACCTTCAGTTACATTTTGATGTATCCTTGTTAGAATTGGGTCTTTCATCTGTAGTTCTCGTATGTGTTCGAATATCACTGGCTTCACTGATATGTTGGCTAAGAAGGCTCCTGTGGCTTGTGGTTGTATGTCTGCGCCACATAACGTTAGATCTTCCAACAACTTCCATCGATGTATACCCGAAATTAGTCTAGCCAGCTGGGCCGAACTCTTTCGACTCAAGGCGTCGGCCACTACGTTAGCTTTGCGGATCGATGGTAGAAACGTCGTAATCGAGGAATTCCATCCACCTCTGTTGCCTCATATTGCCTTTCATACAGGTAGCAGTATCTCGAGGCTTTTATGGTCGTGAAAATTTCAAATGTTTCTCCGTATAAATAATGTCGCCATATCTTTAATGCGAATATGATCGCCGCTAGTTCGGAGATCGTGTGTTGGGTAGTTCCTTTCGTGCTCTTTCAATGCGGAGCCGTAAGCTATTACCTTTTATATTGATTTAGTACACAACCCAACCGTTATCTGAGCATCACTATAACCATGAATCCTCCTTTGCGATGGAATGGCTAAAGCGGGCGAGGTGAGTCTCTTCTTGAGTTCTTGAAAACTCTTCTCACACGCCTCACTCCACTCAAATCTTGAGTCCTTTCTTGTAAGTCTCGTAAGAGGTCCTGATATTTTTGAAAACCCCTCTACGAAACGTCGATAGTAACCTGCCAGTCCGAGGAAACTTCGGATGTCTGTCACGGTTTTTGGTTGTTCCCAGTTCACTACTGCCTCGATCTTAGTGGGATCTACAATGACGCCATGCTTGGAGACGACATGTCCCAAAAAGCTAACCTCTTCTAGCCAAAACTCACATTTGCTGAGCTTGGCGTATAGTTGGTGTTCACGCAAGGTTCGTAGAGCGACACGTAAGTGTTCTTCATGCTCCGTTTTCAATTTTGAGTAGATTAGGATGTCATCAACAAACACTACCACGCAGGAGTCTAAGTGTGGTTTAAACACTCGATTCATCAAGTCCATAAATGACGCTGGTGCATTCGTCAGTCCGAATGGCATCACTAAAAATTCATAGTGTCCATACCGTGTTCTAAAGCCGTTTACGAATGTCCTCGTACGACTCTTAGCGATGGTAACCAGATCTTAGGTCGATCTTGGAAAAATGTTTTGCACCCTGCAATTGGTCGAATAAGTCATCTATTCTTGGCAATGGATATCGATTCTTCACCGTGACTTTGTTCAATTGGCGGTAGTCGATGCACAACCGCATCAACCCATCTTTCTTTTTCACGAACAACACTAATGCTCCCCACGGAGACACGCTTGGTCGTATGAATCCCTTGTCCATGAGCTCTTGCAGTTGTTCTTTCAACTCTTTCAACTCTGCAGGGGCCATTCTATAAGGTGCTTTTGAAACAGGTTCCGTTCCTGGTGCTAAGTCGATCGCAAATTCTACTTCTCTTTCTGGAGGTAATCCTGGCAATTCTTCTGGAAATTCTCGCACCACTTCTATCTCAGAGATAATATTCTTTTCTTCTTTATCTTCTTTCAAAAATGCCAAATAACCACTACACCCCTTTCGGATTAAACGTTCTGCTCTGACTGCAGATATGAGTGGTACCTGAGTCGATCTCTCCCCTTGAAATCGAAACCATCTCCTCGTGTTAGGACGGAAAACAACCACTTTATCCTTGCAGTCCACTGTTGCGCAACGGTGGGACAGCCAATCCATGCCAAGGATTACATCGAATCCTTGCATGTCCAACCATATTAAATTTGCGTCTAATTCATGGACAGCGTGATCCTGAATGCTTACTACTACCGATTTGCAGACTAATTCCGTGTCCACTAATTCTCCTGTTGAGATGGACACTGATAACACAAAGTCCAGTGTTTCCGGAACAATCTTCATCCTTTTTGCGAATCTAGGGGTAATGAAGGAGTGGGTAGACCCTGGGTCTATCAGCACTCGCGCGTCATGTGCTACGTAGCACCCTTTCTCATAAATTTGTAACGTACCTACAATGCATGCATATACGTACATAACATATACATGAAACAAATTTTCACTCTTAAGTTTAATAACGGGTATATATATATTTATCCTAATGGAATTCCATTCTTTATCTAGAGTTGTATTGCAACCGAAATTTTCTATTTTAAAGGAGATCTCACCTTGGATAATGTCGTGTACACTCCCTGCTTCCTGGGCGGTAACTGCATAGGCTCTCCCTCGAATAACAGGCTTTCGAGATTGAATAGGTTGTGGCATGGAAGTTGGAGCCGTCTTTTCTTTGACTGTCTCAGGGCAATCTCTAATCATGTGGCCTATCTTGCCACACTTGAAACAGCCTCGCATTCCCTGCCTACAATCTGTTGTTTTGTGGGACTTGCCACATTTAGCACAAGTTTCCCTTGGTGATGAAGTAGCAGCTCTCGAAAAACCTTATGTAGTTGTAGCCCTACTGGAAAAAGCAGGACCTTGATACCTCATCGGTTTCCCTGATGCCAGCAACGGATAATTTTGATGAGTAGGTTGTTGTGCAGCTCTCCCATACCTGTCTGAACGATCGCTTCGATTTGGTGCTACAAACCTCGGTTTCTTATATACCGATTCATAACTCCCGTCTGCCGGATCGATGCTTTCTCTACCTTGATGTTCCCTCCGACTATCGGTTATTGTTTTCTTCCTCAACTACCAATGCCTTACTCATTACTTCTCCATAAGTTTTTTGGAAGGGCGCAACCCTCCTCGGATGTCCGCCTTAAGCCTGTTGGAACCTCTTCCTTTCATTAAATCGAGATTACGTAGATGCAAGTGAAGCGAGCCAGTCTCATGAATTCCACTCCATACTCTCTCACGGTCATTCTTCCCTGTGCTAGTTGTAAAAATTGGGTCTCCATCTGATTTCTCACAACTTCAGGAAAATATTGTTTATTGAATTCTTCTACAAATTGGCCCCAAGTCTACGACATCCGGAGTTTCTTGTGCTCTCGTCAAACAGATTTCCACCAAGGTCCAACTTCTCCGTCCAACATATACGCCGCCCAACGGACGCTCTCATCCTCCGTGCATGTCAGTACGCTAAACACCTTCTCCATTTCCCCCAACCAGTTTTCGGCGGCCATCGTGTCTGCCTGTCCTGAAAAGTTGGGAGGTCTCATTCTTCTGAACTTCGGTGAATGAAGCCTTGAAGGTGTAAGTCCCTCTTTGGAGGGTAGGTGTTCGTTGTGGTTCGAATCAGAGCGCCGCCAAGGACGCTGCTTGTTGTGCCATGGCAGTTGCCATGGTCTCCATTGTGTGCATCATTCTTTGTCGCTCTTCTCTTTCTTCATTTCTTTTTCTCACCCTATCTTGTTCCCTCTGATCTCGATCCTGTCTATCCAGATCTTGCTCCTCTGCTTGATTTTGGTTTCCTCCCTGCCACCGCTTCCTCGAATCTCCTGCTTCCCAATGGCACTCGCTTGTAGGTGAGACGAACCCATCTCATCCAAGAAATTCCTATCATGACCACCCTCGGTCGGCCTCTCCTCTAGGAAACATAATACCGCATGAGAATCCATAATCTCGTTAGCAGAAGTCCCTATACTCTGACGATATGATAGTCAGAACCCTGGAAAGAAATGCTTTGATACTAATCAGGATGCCTCAATTTCGTATTCAAAATGGTATTATCAAGACCACGACCTTCAAGGCCGTGCCCTGGGTTCTTTACAACACATTGATATATACAAGCCAAAACTATTTTTGAAGCACACGTAGCTACTCTAAATCGAAAATCTCAAAACAATATATTTGGTCTCGCAAGGCTGTCCTTGTCCCATGCCAATTCATGGACATAAGAACATACCCAAAAGTTTAATGATAATTATTCATCCTAGATGTTTTATCAAGAGACAGAAATTAAAACATTCGAAATAAAGAGGCTCGATATACCAAGCCATACATAGTACTCTCTCAACTCACTCTCAGAGTATGCAGCTGGTTTCCTAGAAGAATTCCTCAGGAGGAGGTTCTGACTCTTCTGTGGGCACGAACACCGAGGCCCTTGGATTAACTTCTCCCGAAGTCTTTGCTGCCGCTAGTCCTGGACCTGCGACGTATAGTCTAAGGGGTGAGCTACATCCTAGCTCCGTAGGGAAAACAAAAGAACATATAGATCAACCTTCACACATATGTCAGCAACTTAACAAGCATAGAATTTTCAAGAAATCACTTATGTACAACAATTTGAGTAATAGGAATAACCCAATGATTTCGACCTCTACTTAGCATAGTTTTGTTTAATCTCCTTATTAGTTTGGTTGTGAATTTGGCCTAATCACTTAAATCTTAACTTAAGTAGTCCTCGAGCAATATAGCATCGAGCCCCGATGGAATACCCGCCATCGTCGTCTAACTAGACAGTTGTTATATGTATTCCCTGGGAATACTGCCCGAGCCCCTTTCTCATAGGCGGCGGGATCTATTCTCAATCTACATCCCTGGGATGTGTTATAAATATACGGATTGGCCGTCGTACCGGTCACGGATATCCTGCCGAGTCAGTCGTGGGTATCCCGCCACGTCGGTGGGGTATTCTAATCAACCTTAAATAATAAAAATATCAATGTGCTTTACATATAGTTATTCACCGTGATTGTGCTAAATATATTACATTAGGCCTTATCACGTTACCTTTGTTTCTCTGTTAGTTTTCATACGCATCCCTGGGATGCCCCATACTTCTATTTCCCCCTTCTTAGATTGAACCACATGATTTTTCGTCCCCTGGGGACCTCAGGATTTTTCACATTTTAACACACACACACACCCTTATCATGAGGGTTCATGGAATATATAACTATTTAAATAGACTATACTACGCATATGAGTTCACGGAATAATGCACATGTTTCAAGAATATTCCCAACCTCGACGAATCTCAAGGCACGCGTCAGAGGGTTATAATGCATCAACTTATATTTTAAAAAAAATAGTTTTTGAACGATCTAACGTCATTGGGGTGTATGACTCCCAAGTTTCTTATATTCGAAAACCAAGATCCGACTCGTCATACGCGCCATTTATCCTCGCTCGAGCGGTCACTTGACCTCGCTCGAGCGGTCTCTTGACCTCGCTCGAGCGGTTAAATCGAGGTCGCTTGAGCGGTTAAATCGAGCTTTCAAAATATTATCAGGACCTCGCCGAGCGAAGCTCCCTTTAGTTTTAGGGACCGCCGAGCGAGCCCAGTCGATTTTCTCTCTGTTCATCCTCGCTCGAGCGAGCCTTTTTAGACCGCTCGAGCGAGGAACAATGATTTGTCCCTCGATCAGATCGAGAATAGGTGTCCATCCTTCATTTAACCTTAATCTCATACAAGGCAACATTTAGCCAACATCCTTCCTACTATTCAAAACATTCCTAGGCATCTATCATGTTTTTAACGTACCTCTGACGATGAGTCACGCACAGGTCCGATTTATGATTCGAATATCTACTAGGCTATCCGGCCTCCCTGGTTCTTCCTCCCGTCATTTCCTCTAATCTCCTTTGCCGACATAAGTCTCAACAAACCCTAGTTCTCTATTAGGCTCATTTCTTCTTTCTCTCTATATTCTCCTTCTATCTATTTAGGTTAGAATAGAGTTACGTAAAGGTTCTTCTCTCTCTCCTTCACTTTTATATCTATTAGTTAGGGATATACTAGCGTGTTTCCCACATACACACTTAGTGTCTTTTGTTCGTTTTGGTCTCCTTGTGAAACACATATACTTATGTGTAATGTATGCCGTGCACTAATCTCACAAATCTGGGGTTGTGACAATTATTTTGGGTGATGGATGTCCATCACCAGTAATTCTTCTTGGTTCCTTTTTGAGGATGTATATTCTTTTGATTTACATATGTGTATTATGTTATTCCTTTATTTTATTTGGAGCTTTATATGATGACTCGATCTGCCATATTAGATAGAGTCTACTCTGATTTCCGCTAGATGAGCAAACACTCTTTTGTTTGTTCCGGGGATCATCCAGAGTAATGATCCTAATGGCACAAGTTTCCGAGTATAGAAATCCGGGCTGTCACATTTACTTTCTAAACCCAGAAAATGGGACCAAATTTCTGTGTACGTAGGGATTTTAATGGGCCCGGCTCAGCCAGAATCCTGTCCAACTTGGCTCCAATTTAGGTTTAAAATTAAAAAGTCCGAACATAAATGTGCTTGGGACGAGCATGGCCCAATTTTGTATGCAGATGCATTCAAGCGTCTCTTTAGAATAATTGAGCTCTTAAAAGTTTGGGCCTGCCCTGAAAAGGGCCAATTATGTTAAAGGAAAAATTCATGTTGGCCCAAACTTGCCCAGGCCCAAGTCCAATACCCTTCAGGTTTGGGCTTAAAATAAAAGGGATGGCTCCTGACCGACATTTAAATGAGATTTTTTTCATCTTGCACCTTTAAAGTGTGATTTATCTTCATGTATGTGGTGCTTATGTGTGACCAATCTAAATTGTCTAACACTCTATCATTGGAACATGCTTCAGCCCAAAGAAACATGCAGTTAAGGGGATGTAAACCGTCGGAGTTTTGAACTTTAATATCAGCAAGTAAAACTAAAAATAATGATTGATATTGTAATTCACAAATTATAGATGGTTTAAATCTCCTTAAAATACCATTTTTTGCCTCTTGCATTTCAATCTATGATCCATTACTTTGACGATACAAATCACTCACATCTTAACTCAATAAGATTATTTGAACACCATTTTAGTGTTTAAATGATGATCCGCAGATTCGGCTGCTAGATAAAAAGCTTGGGTGCAATAGTCAAATCCGTCCTTATGTTTAACAGTCGAAAATAATCAAACCAATCAAAAGCCCGGGCCAAACCCGTCTCAGCCCTGCCCCTTTTTGTTCTTTTTATAAATAATGGGAAAACTATATTCGCGCCTGCCTTATTATTGAGGGCGAGGGCGCATGTGTCTGAGAACCCTTAAATGATTCGAATCAAACCATGGAGATCGCTTTTCACCCCTACCTTACACACAAAGGATCTTGAGACCATGAGTACATCATTACGTGATTAGTTTCTTATTCCACATGGCACAAAATATTTTAAAAGTGCATGCCATAAAATCATGTAGTTACATCACCCTCAAGCATCATTTTAGGGCTACATTTTAGGATCTATGGAACTTAGAATAAAAAATTGACCATCACATGGCATGCTCATGCCCTCAAGACCCATTGATTGAAAGATTGGGTGAAAAACAATCTCCATCATTTGATTCTAAGCAATTAATTGTTTAGGGGTAGGCACCCTTGGAAATCCAGTAGGAGCGAACCCTAAATAATACATATGTAAGGGAGAAACTACTTGCACACGATATCTGTGTAGTTGGACATAGTTCAAAAGAAAGACTAGTTAATTTTTGGATGTGGAACATCATTTAATTAGCCTTCGATCTGATTTGATGATGGTGCTAAAGATTGGCATGAAACATAGTATCTGTCATTAGATTCTAGACAGTCAAAACCATCATCTTGTTCAATGGTTGATTGTGTTGAACCAGACGATAGAGATCATTTTTTGTACCAGCATTTCGAGAGTTTGTTTGAAATTGGCATGTTAAGATCTGCAAAAACCTTACTGCTCCTAGGGGTAGAAGTTCGGTAACGGAACTGAAACCGATTTTTCAATTTCGGTGTCGGTTTGGCCAAAATCGAACCCAAACCGAATTTATTGGTTTTGGTTAAACGAAATCTGTAATGTGCGTAGCTGAAACTGAACCAAACCGATCCAGTTTCAGTTTCGGTCGATTCGGTTTGCTTTTTGATGTTTTATATATATATATATATATATATATATATATATATATATATTATTATTTTTTTTAGAGAGATTTTTTTTTTTTTTTTATCAACTTTCTCTCCCTTTTCAATCTATTTTCGGTACCCAAAACCGAAACAGAACCCATCCAAAACCGGTTTCCCTTTTTGGTTCAGTTTCGGATTGATTTTTTCAATTCGGTTTCATCAATTTTTTATTTTTCGGTTTTTTTCCTTCTATAACGACAAGGGTATACGAGCCTCTAACCTCATACTCGATTCCTTACTGCCGAATTACAAGAAAGGTGTTTAGCGTGTGTAATGGTGCGTCGGATTAACCTGACAAGTTTTCAAGACCCGACCTGCTTCAGCTGCGTTTGGGTTAAATAAACTCGACCTATTGGGTCAGTTCGGGTCGAAAATCTCGGCATGTGTTAGAGAAACAACTCAGGCTCAATTTAGCCCCAAATTGGACAAGAGCCTGACTTCGTACCTGTTTACAATAATTTTAATAAAATTATACTAGCAAGTTAAGTTGAGCTTGCATGCAGACCCAAGTCTAGTTATTTTGAATCAGTCAATTGTAGGTTCAAATTAATTTTTAGACTTATAGAAGTTAACAGGTTGGTTAACAGGTCGGGTTTAGATTGACGCAACACTCGTCCCGTACCTGACCCGTTTGTACCCCTCAGCATGTTTCGTAAACCACCACCACCAATCAAACACTAGTTTACAGTCAAGAGCACTTGTAAACGCCACTTAACAAGCTCGTAGTGTAGTTGACTAATTAAATGGTTGACTATGGAGGTTCTCTAGGTTCTCAATATTCGTGGTGTAATTGACCTAATTTGTTTAGCTTGGTTTTTTTTACCTCTATTAGGGCCCACACAATCTCTAAAAGCACCCACGTGTGCAACCCCTTTAAAATTATTGATTGCTTCGAATCAGATGATGAGATAGGTTTTCAACCCTATCTTCCACATATTAGATATTGAGATCATGTTACACCTATCAGATGGTCAGTTTTGTATTCCTCATGTCACAAATCCCTAAAAAATGCCCCTTGAATCCAATTGCACAAATCATGCTCAAACACGATTTTAGTGCCTTTTCTGAGGATATGTGATATGTGGAATAAAAAATGGACCGTCTGATTGGTGCAGCATGATCTCAAGATTTGTTGTGTGAAAGATTGGGGTGAAAAACAATCTCTATCATCTTATCCAAAGTAAGCAATAGTTTTGAAGTCTGTCGCGGGCGCTTTCAAAGATTGCGTGGGTGCATGTAGAGCACTATGTGAGAATGGGGAACAAACAATTGTCAATAAATGTTGTTTGTTTTAAAGAAAAATGACTGTCTTCGAAAAGAGTGTTGGGTTGGGGGGCGGGGGACAACGTCTGCTATGAGATGTCGCAAAATATCAACAATTTAGGACACTCGTTTTATGTACTTTAATATTTATATATATAGAAAAGGCCTTCGTCCTCCATGGGAGGACAGTCACCGTCCAACTTTTTACGTGGAGCTCCACGTGGCACCCAAAACACTTTTTGGGTGCCACGTGGACCTTGGGTGCATTGCTTAGATCATTTTTGAAAAAAAATAAAATTAAAAACTCATCTCCATCGTGTATATTTTGAACCATGAAATGTTGACCAATGAAAATTGTCAAACTTTGACTTGTGGGTTTAAAATTTACTTTTCGAATTTTTTTTCTTTAATGTTAATCTAAACTGTCCACCTGTGCTCCATGTGGCACCGAAAAAATATTTTGAGTGCCATGTGGAGCTCCACGTGGATCTTGGAGGACGGTCACCGTCCTTCATTGGAGGACCTAACCGGCTCCCATATATATATATATATATATATATATATATATATATATATATATATATATATATATATATTCAAGTACATAAAATGAGTGTGCTAAATTGTTGATATTTTGCAACATCTCATAGCAGACGTTGTTCTCCTTCCCCCCCTCCCATATATATATCAACAATTTAGGACACTCCTTTTATGTACTTTAATATATATATATATATATATATATATATATATATATATGGGAGCCGGTTAGGTCCTACATTGGAGGACGGTTACCGTCCTCCAAGATCCACGTGGAGCACAAGTTGACGGTATAGATTAATATTAAAAAAAAATCGAAAAAAACTTTTTAAACCCACAAGTCAAAGTTTGACGGATTTCATTGGTTCACATTTCACGGTTCAAAAAACAGACGGTGGAGATGAGTTTTCAAATGTTTTTTTTTAAAGATGATCTAAGCAATGCACCCGAGCTCCACGTGACATCGAAACAATATTTTGGGTGCCACGTGAAAGCTTGGAGGACGGCTACCGTCCTCCCATGGAGGACGAAGGCCTTTTCCTATATATATATATATATATATATATATATATATATATAGCTAAACTATCAAAAATGGTGGGCAACCATTTGCAAACTTTGCGGAGCAAAATGCTGAAAGCGCATAGTAAAATGCTATTTTGATAAAAAAAAAATTATATTATGCAATTACAATGCAAACTTGATGACTATAATACATATTTAATAAAACCCAAATGCTTCTAAAGACAACAAACCAAATACATGCAAACGTATATATAAAATATGTTAATACAACATTAGTTTATAAATATATACAAGCATATAAATAAGGTACTAAGACTGAAAAATGCTCAACATTTGACACTTCAATTGAGGATCAATAGGCTGCCCACCTGCATCAAGAGATGGGATGGTCAGTCATGCACTTGTTAACACATGGCACACAACCTTGCCCAATCTAAGTCATCCAAGCAGCTTAACCATGTATGGGCTTCCACAAAGGTTACGTACAACGGACCTAAACGTCATTATCTTCGGCTCTAATGGAATCATGCCACGTCCATCAGTTCCAACATTGCTTTCATTTTGGCCTTCATCAGATGTTTTACTGGTCATTCCTACCGAAAAAGATGAAGCAAGCAATATTTGTTAGTAATGTTGTACTAAAGATTTATTTTGATCTGTTTGCACAACATGCTCTTAAACATAAAAAATAAAAAAAAAAGGAGTTTACCAATAAAATAAATATGTAAAAAAAAATTGCACAAAAGAAAAATAGCTGCAACTTGGCCCGGTCAGCCATAGGACCGGGATTGGGCGGAGTACTTGGCTCTCCCAAGGACCGGGCTAGGGGTGACCCCTTGGTGTCCCGACCCATTGACAGCCCTAGACATGAACACACCATTCTTTGTGGGGCAAGGATCAAGTCCAACTGGTTGAAAGGGATTTCGTGTTCAACCAGTTTTACAACCATTGTATAATCTTGGCTGCATGTGTTCCTAAAAAAATGGAAAGTGTAGAGGTCAAGATTCTCCACTATCCAATGGTTGTAAAACTTGTTAAACACATAATTAGGTTCAACCAGTTGGACCTGGCCATTGCCCTTCTTTGCTATCTTCAGATCCGTACCACAAATTGTATAGTTCTGATATTACCCAAAGAAAAATCTGAGATTAAATATTATATACATAAGACTTTTGTTAATGATCCGAAGAACCTTGGTGGGAGGTTTTGCTTACCCGCTTGCATAAAAATTTCACTCGCGTAGAGTGCGAGCCCATTCAGTCCGCCAAATTACTGACGCACCATCAATCCGACTCCAACCTTGTTGTTTTCAACAAGTAAAATGGAAAACTTTATTAGAAGAAAAAAAAAAGTATTTTAGGAACGATTCGAACAAGAGTTAGTCTACAACCAGTGTCTGCCCTTAGTCTACAACGAGTATCCACCCATCATGGGTGGACACGACAGTCCACACATCTGTATGACTACATAACATGCACGGAGTACCAATGCATGGAAGTCTGCAGGTCATCTATGCAGTCACACAGTCATGTGGACTGCTTTACTGCACGTCATGGGTGGACACCCATTGTAGGACTAACTCTTCGAACAAATAGTGGAGAGGTCACCGAAGAAAGCTCACAATGACCGAATGAGCATATTTTTTTCTGAAACAACAGTAGTAGGGCTTTATGATATCCCTACTGCGACAAAGAAACAGAAAGTACATAATGGCCAAACCAATGACGAGCACTAAGGATTAATCACTTAAACTACCAAACACATTGTCCTCGTTGCATAGAACTGAGAAGTAGATTTCATCCACACAGTAGAACAAATCTGAATTTGATGAGCCCACCATTCTTCTTTCTCTGGATTCTGGTGAAAGTGCTGAGAATTCGAAAGGAAGTAAAATGGATGATCTCTGTGCTAGATATAGTAGGTGATAAATTTATGATGGTTGCTAACTTTCACAGATCTCAAGATCTTATATCTGAGAAAAGTCAATAAATCCAACCCACTGAATCTGAAGGATCTGAATTCTGACCCACTGGAGGGATCAGAATTACCTAATGATTTGGTTTACAAATATTGGTCATTGGTAGCCAATCAAAGGAAGATTTCCAGTTAATTTTCAGCTGGGGATATAACCAATCACTCTGAGGAGACGGGAGGCAAGAAAATTGCTATTTTGAATCCAAATCAGATTATGAGATTAGCGATGTGGCACTGACTTTGGAGGCCCAAGCATCTCCCAATATATTACCTTCTAGGGCCTAGAAAAATTGCGACAGTCAAGATCTGAATTGTAGCTAGATTAGATTGAGATCAATGTTGTTTGGTAGGGTTTTGGTCAGGTCCAACTGGTTAAAATCTTTATGGGATTCAACTGATTTTATGACCATTGGATGCACGGGATCAAAAGGTAGATGCCCACTTCTGAAAGTGAAAGTCCAGATTACTTTGCATCCAATGGTTTTAAAATTAGTTGAAGACTATTCAGTCCAGATTCCTTTGCATCCAGTGATTTTAAAAAGGAGTGTGCATACTGAACTACTGATTAGTGCTTACAACTCTCTCCGGAAGCTAAACTAATTTCTTTAGGCTGATTGACAGCACATACAACATAACTCATGGAGTTACAAGAAACCAAGAGAAAGATGTGAGATTAGAGAAGAAAGCAGCGAGAGGTCAAACCTGCACCGTAAGACTTTGGACGGTGTCTTTAGTACTTGGAGTACCACGCACAACAACATCTTCGAACAGGAAATGCAAGTTAACATCTCTACTTTTTTAGCTGGAAAAAAAAAAGCATAACAGTTAATAAATGCTGCTAAATTTAATCAATAAAGTGCAATTTTTGGAATAGTGTATTAGGATGGTTACAAGCAATCTTCATTGTTTTCCATTCCAAAACTCTATGTTTGCAACAATCAATTATAACAAGGTTTATCTATGATTAAAGAAAAATACTGAAAGGCCCTTCTAGTTTTAGAACCAATAACCAAAATAAATTTATAAATTAACCTCATCCTTGCTTATTGAGGTAAATTATGTTTAATATACCTCTGCAACATAGTGTAATAACCCAGATTTTTGAATTTTATTTAATGGTATTAGATGATATACCACACAGTGCGTGGCGCTAATGATCCACACCGGAATATACCCACTTTAGAAATAATCTAAAATTTTATATATATATCAATATTAGACTCATTGCGGAGTACTTGTCGATACGATTCCAACGATATATAATTTATCGATTTTCGATAAGAATATAAAAAGTTATGCCCGTTTGAAGAGTGAAGCGGGTTAAAGGGCACAATTGTAAATTCGGGAGAGAATCACCATTTACCTTGGTGCTTACACAAAGCGCTGGAGCAAAACCCCTTCTCAAGCTTTTCAAGTCACGTATGAATTCTACTTGCTTGTAAAAACTACTATTTTGTTAAATCTTATACGGAAAGTCTTAATTAGAGTTAACCTATACAGGGAATTAGATATATATTTACTTTCTCTCTTTTATTCTCTTTATTCTCTTAAAAGCTACGGCCATCTTTCATAATTCCTCGTCGGATCTCCATCGATTTTCGATCTTATCAGAGAATCTTACACCATCAAAGTTTCTCATCACCGCGACCAATTTATCGTAAGAAAGGAATTCTCGCAAAAAGACTCGGGCATATCGTCTCTCGAATCCGATCTCTATCAACCCAAATCATCGTAGGATTCGAATCATGCTTCAACAGGTGGGTGCCTCTAAATCCATCTTAAATTATTTAGTTATTTCTTAAAAAGAAAACCCTAATTTTTCCTTAAATTTTGATAAATTTCGAGTCTTAAAAATATAGAAATTAGGCCCAAAATCGATAGGATCGTTTTTCCCAAATTTTCGTGAAATTCGGCCAAACTCTTCAACAGACACAGTCTCGGTATTTTGGCCATAACTTTTTATCTCGAACTTGGATTGACGTGATTCTTACGGAATTGGAAAGAAGACAATGAGATCTACAACTTTGTCTGAAATAGCAATTTCACGAATTTAATATTTTTAAGGTCAAAATTGAGCTGCAAGTCGGGATACGTTTTAGATGATCCAAGGTTACACGGGTTTGACATTATTTTTTTAACTCTTGGACTACTTTACGCAAAACTTATCTCTAGACTTATAAATCGCTAAGATTAAATAAAATACATTAAATAGCTTGCATCGAATAGCAATCTATAAGTTTAAGGGGTCAAATATGGACGTTTTTCAATACTTACCATTCTATTACCTCCTCTAAGCCTCATACAATTCTTAAATTGACACATGCGCTCCTTTAGAATTTTAAAATAGGTTGGATCGCTATACCAGTTAATCACCAAATTTCATGAATATAATTAACCTTAATGAAGTATAGTTTCAACACTATTGTAAAATAAATATAGTTAAATATTTCTTATTTTCTGTTTTACTTTAATATTTCGTATGTTATGCTCTTTATTAATTTTCTTCAAAAATATGAAATGTTTAAAGTTTATGTTATAATTTATTCTTATATATGTTCACCATTATCATATGACATTCATCATATAGAAAATCACGATAGGGCATACGCATATAAGTTAAGAATAAAATATGACACCTGACTTAAGCCTTCGTCACGGTGGGGTTTCTTTCACGGTCACGTGAAACTTAGAATGTAAGCATTCATGTACGGATGCAACCCCTCTATGGTAGTATGGGATACCACACGAAGTACATCTAGGTTACTACGGAATCCGTCCCTTGGAAAACGTGGTTTAGTGAAGCCTATCGCACCGTGGCCTATTCTAACTAAGTTTTAAGAAAAAATGAGAAAAGAATATGTTAAGACGCATACATATTAAGAAAGTGGGGACTTAAGCCCACGCAAATATAAAATCGGGGCAGGGACCTAAGCCCAAAATCGAATAATATCATGATATGTTAAGATACGCTGTGAAGGCCAGCTAAATATAAATTAAGTTTCTACACGTGCCATACCTTACGAGCCACCGTAAGGGCTTAACGTCTGCAGCCAAGACGGGTCTTAAGGACATTATAGCCTTGTCTCGAACTAAGGGGACATCGTGGTTACTATGTCGGCAATCTCATCTGGCTGGATGGTGGTTTATGTTATGATATGGAGGTTAGGTGGTTATCTACACGTAGACCTCGCGTGGTAGGCTCGAGCAGCGATCCTGGCACAGATCGTTTAAATAAGATAAGATGCGAAGTACGTTGTGTAGGCGTATGGAGTAATTAATAAGACTTACGATATGTTACGTATGCTAAGTTGATGAGACAAATAGGAAAAGAGATAAGAAAATAGAAGCATCATGCACTCTTTATGTTATATTAGTATATTTTTCAGTCTTGATTATGATAGTCTATGAATTATGGATAAGTTATTTCATTTATTTAAGATGTTGGTTATATTTTAAAAATGCACCGCAATTCAAGCGATTGCACACACGCCCACCTGAGTAAGTTATGGTGGATCGATTGTAACTCATTGATTCTGTGATTGAGTAAACTCACCCCCCCCTCCCAAAATCTAACAGTTTCAGGTGAAGATTCTGCTTATCCCGTCCTTGATGATTTGAAAGCTGCTGATTCGGAGATGGCTCATATAAACAAGGATGTCGGCTACCACCTTGATGAGAGCGTAGATCCAGCAGATTTTTACCAGCATTGAGAACCCTTTTACTCTAGTTTTCATTATTTCTTGAGAGACTTGCTTTAGCCTTGATATATGGTGTGAGTTTATATTTGAGACCGTTTTACCCTATCTGAAACTAATTTTGATTTGATATCCTAGATGCATGGTTAGGATTAAGTACTTCATTATTATTGTCTATATTTTTCGTTATTAATTTATGAGTAAATTATTTTTAATGCTATCTTAAATGCCTCAATCCATATGCTAAGTCAATTTATAGATTATGTGTATATCCGTTTATCACCTTAACCAGCGTGCGGTGTCATAACACGGAATTCTAGGCCCTCGATATCGGGTAAGGATTCTGGGTCGTGACACATAGACACGTGAAACACATTGTGCATGTTGGATAGTTGCGGCGGTAAAGCTACTCGGTAGGCGACTTTGCCGACTCGGCCCAATATCTCAAAAGGTCCCACATAATGCGGACTCAGCTTTTCACGTTTGCCGAATCGCATCACGCCTTTTATAGACGAGATTCTGACAAAGACATCATCTCCTACCTGAAACTCAACATGTTTACGTTTGAGGTCGACATAGCTCTTTTGACGACTTTGAGCAACACGTAGCCTTTCGCGGATTAACCGAACTTGTGACAGCCCAAATTTCTGCGCCCGGGAATCCTTGCCATCAGGATCATACTCTGGATGATTCCCATGACAAATCACGAAGTGTCTACTTGTATAGCGGAAATCAAGCAGACACTATCCAACAGTGGTAGATCGAGTCATCACAATGCATTTAAAATAGAAAGAAACAATAAACAAAGCTTGTATTTAACTATATCAAAAGAATATACATTCTCAAAAAGGAACCAAGAAGAATCAATGGTGATGGACATCCATCACCCAAAATAATGGTTCATAATAATGGTTCCAATAGAATGTATAATAATACTATAAAAGAAAGAAAATATCTACAGAAGTAAATACAGAAGTGGCCACCAGGCACACAACAATCCAAAGTTCATACAAAATCTCCAAAACAATGGGCCAGTATACCCAGACTAAGGTTAGAAATCGTCCGCCTTGACGTCCGTCTCCTCGTCCTCTGCCTCAGCCTCTAGATCCGGCTGATAGTCAGGGTCGCTCTCGGTACCAGGAACTCTAGCCCCATAACCTAAAATGTTAATGGAAACAGGGTGAGCTACATCTAAGCTCAGTAGAAGAATATCAGTTAAAGTTGCATCTTAATTATAAAACATGGTTGCAGAAGATATGAACGTAACTGAACAGATGCAAACAAATGTATCAGATATGCAGAAGTTATCAAAGCAGGCAAATCTTATCAGAGTTTACAGAATGTGATGCATATATTCTTTAATGACTTAGAATAATAAACTTAAATAACTCCCATGAGTATAGCACGTGGTAGCCAGATTTGGTCCGATAAGTAATCCCGACCATCGTCGTTCACATGAACAATTTCAGGAATTGCTACAATGTCTCAACTACGGAGTGCAATTGTGTCGAGGATTTTCAAGCAGATGCACGAGTGTGCCAGAAACGGATATACCGTCGAGTCGGTGAGATTCATCAGAATATTAAACTATAAATCATATGCAGGCATATCATATTTAACGAAAATCAGATGACAGATGATAGGTGTCAAAGTTGTAACAGAGTTAACACACATATGCTAAACATGACTGGACGATAAAATCAGACTATGCAGTCAAATACAGAAGCTTTGGAACCATGAGATAAAAAATAAATGCAATTTCAATGGAATTCCCCTACCTCATGTAAGACTTCTTTCTAAGCAAATTTAAAGCCTTTCAGAAAGTCATGGTCTGATCCTAAACCCTAAACATAGTATTCTAAGTGTCAGGAATGTCAGAATGTGAACTGACACAATGTTCATTGTTGTTTTATTCACAAAACTAAAACATGCAGAAAACAGGGGTGATTGATCGATCACCACTCTCATTGATCGATCAATCCCTCATGTTGATCGATCAATGCAACTCATTGATCGATCAATCCTCTCTTCTCTTTATCAAGCAACAAAGTAAATTGATCGATCAATAGCCCCTATTGATCGATCACCTCTCATCATTGATCGATCAATACTCCTATTGATCGATCAATAGCTCCTTTCTTCTTCACAATTTATACGGGAAAATTGATCGATCACTAACTCAGTTGATCGATTAATGCATCTTGTTGATCGATCAATGCCCTCATGGATCGATCAATAGCTTAAAATCTCAAATTTCTTACCTTCTGTTTACATTTAAAATTTATACAGATTGATCGATCAATGCCTTCATTGATCGATCAACACACACTAGCGATCGATCAATGCCTTGGTTGATCGATCACTACCAGTCATTGATCGATCACCCTCTCTGTAATCGATCAATGCTCAGGATTGATCGATCAATCCACTAATTGATCGATCAATACCCTTCGAGCATTGAACTTCTGAGAATTTCAGGGCTTCTGTTCCTTTCTTTGTCTTATATAAATTGATCGATTAATGCCTTCATTGATCAATCAACACCTTCCATTGATCGATCAATCTTGTCATTGATCGATCAATAATGAAAGAAACTCTATCATTAATGGAGGTCTCCCATTTAACCTATTTTAACCCCTTTTTTATTAATGGTTTCTAACCACCTCACACACACACCTATACACATATTAGAGGCCTTAATTTTACCCTTCTCAAGTGTAAATGCTCACCTCTAATCGGGCCCTTTCGGGGTCTCGGCAAACGCAATCCAGAGGGTTTCGGATTCGACTCTCAGAGTTTATTGCCGCAACAACTCGGATAAGCAGAAACTCAGCTCCGCTTCCAACATACAGCATCAGCACACATTACTGGACTCCATGTGGAGCTTTGTATCTGACCCCTCCACACTCTACGTCCGACAAATATATGATCTAGGGTATTCCCAACCCCGTTTTCTCAAAGAACCCACTCAAACCTATAACCTAGTTGCAAATCTTTCAGGAAAGAGAAGGAGAAGATGTAGAGAAACCATTCCAACCCTCTTCCTTCCCTTATAAGCTAAGGAAACAGAAATATCCTTGATATTTCTGTTTCACCTTAACTACGGTTCGGTGTGAAGCGTCAATAAAATTCTACGGTGTTACACGCTGTATCAACATTTCTCAAGACTCAGATTTAAGTGCGAATTCACGTGTAAATTCATCTAACTACGGGGTATCTTTACCTCAACTAATATTAATTATGAATTTTCAAATAGGTCTCGATTTTCGTGTCGGGCACGTAGATCGAAATAGTTAGTTTCTTGTTCAGAATTTTTGGGTTGTTACAGAACTGTCTCGGTAGTACTCTCCACGATCTCTGGGCCTAAAATGAACTTCTCGCCCACTTTTTCCTAATTAAGTGGAGACCGACACCGCCGCCCATACAAAGCCTCGAAAGGAGTCATTCCGATACTAGCCTGATAGCAATTGTTATAGGCGAACTCAATCAGAGGTAAGTATTGGTCCCATGACTCCTGAAAATCTAATATGTAAGCACGTAAGATGTCCTCGATGATCTGGTTCACCCGCTCAGTTTGCCCATCGGTCTGAGGATGAAAGGCCAAACTGAAATCAAGCCTAGAACCCATCCCTTCCTGAAATCACTGTCATAACTAAGATGTCCAGTTGCGTACCTGAGAGGCCGCTCCTTTACCTATTTGGATGGAGGGCGCTGACTGATACGGCTCTGTGGAGTCAGCCTCCATCATGTTCATCTCCATTTCATCTGAGATGATGTCCTTAAACATTAAAACAGTTTTGTGGTGATTCACCATAGGGGGAGTTTATTCAGGTATGGGCCGTCCTTCCTACCAATGAGTATTACTCATAATCTGGGTATTTTGACTTGTCATTTTTGGGATTTGTGTATGATACGACTAGATTATTGGGCCTGATGGCCCATTCTGTTCTTTATTACATTTCTGTAGATACTTTTACTTTATATATATATATATATATATATATATATATATATATATATATATATTTTGGAGGAACCATTATTGGGAACCATTATTTTGGGTGATGGATGACCATCACTAGTGGTTCTTCCTGGTTCCTTCTTAAGGATGTATATCTAGTTTTTGTCATGTATTTATTTCTCTTTTATATTAAGCCATATATGATGACTCTATCTTCCTCAATAGATAGTGTCTGCACTGATTTCTGCTACATGAGCAGGCACGTGTGTGTTTTGTTTTGGGGGTTGTCGGTGATGATGATCCTGATGGCATGGGTTTCCAAGTGCGAAAATCCGGGTTGTCACAAATAATGAACAAAGAGGGATGAAATAACAAAACCAATGGGTTACCTCGATCACGAGCCAAAAGCCAAGAATAGAAGCAACATCCCCAACTGAAGATCTAGCCAAGCTGTCCATCAACACCGCATACCTAGCACCTCCCCAATCAAAATGGTGCACATTCTCCCTGTTCTTCATCAGGCTGAGAAGGGACAGCGCAACATGGCCACCACTGACATTGGCAAGGTTCTTCTTGCCCATAACAAAAAGAAGTGCGATACGAGCAAGCATCAGGGTGAGCTCAGGCTCAATGACGACATCCATAGCGGGCTGGTCCGGATCAACCAACTCATCAACCTCGAACAAATCCGCCAACCAAGACAACTTGACCTCGGAACCGGTCATATGGTTTGAGGGGGGTAGTCCCCAATTAATCGGATAACCTCCGCATGATCAAGAATGTGAGGACAGACCACTGGCACCCCTCCTATCACAAACTTTGTGATCATGGACCAGTCAACAGGGGTGATGGTCATCTCGGCCATGGACATGTAGAAGATCATCGTCTCCTGACGAGACCTCTCCACCAAGGCCTTCATGTAGGCCGAGTCACCCCTCATAGCAGGGCAAGATAAAAAGTCCCCAAAGTTGGCCTGAGCTAGAAGGAATCTCATGACATGAGGGAGATGAGTGTAAAAGCGTTGGAGGTTGAACATGATCGGAGGCAAGGATTTCATAAAAAGAACGGGAAATGTCAGATCCATGAACAAAGAAGCACGAACAAAAGGAAGCAACCAAGGAATACATTTTTTTACCTAGCCGGTGATCCTAAAGTTAGAAATGTGGGTGTACTGCTGATGGAGCAACCCACTGCGGGCCGCCTCGCCCTGCATCTCTTACCAACATCGAGAGGAGCAATGCACCTGAATGGGGCGCTCACCCCTGATACCGAAGATCACGTGGGGGTTACCCTCCTGGTCCTGGTCCTCCTCACTTGAGTGACTACTTGGCATCCTGAAAAGAGATATACAAACGGCAAGCATTAGGAGATGATAAGCAAAAGGAAATCAAGCGCTTTGCTAGCAACATCGAACCAAAGGAAGGTAAGTATGCCTCGTTCCTACCAAAATTTCCAAAACAATCAAAGGAGGACATGTCCCATCGTTTAATTTCAATAAAAAATATAATACAAAATAAACAAAGCTAAAATAGGGTTATTTGCATTTCCAAATCTTTGCCAAAAAAAAAATAAAAAATCTACATACATATGTGTACAAAAAGAGGCTAAGGTTTTGGCAAACGACCCCCCCCCCCCCCCACGCATTTCAAAAAAAGAAGAGAGAAAAGAAACCCCACACATACATGTTCATATTAAATTCAAAAAAGGGGGGAGGATGTCAGATGGCAATTTTAGAAAAAACCCTGTTTTTTGGTCATGAGGGGTGTTCAAAATTTCAAACTTTAAAACAAAATATCCTCGCATTTTCTTGACCAAAATCCTCATAAAAGCGTGCATACAAGTCAAGAAAAGAATCCATGAAAGCTTACATTCAAAAAATAATAAAAGATATCATTTTTGCAGAAAAACCCTAATTACACCAATGAAATAAATCAATAAAATAAAAAAATAAAAAAATAGGCACAAATTGATCAAGTTTCCACCAAAATCCATGCAAGTACATACAAATTAATCAAATGGATTACAAATAGTTACATTTTCACAAGAAAGCCATCATTCTATCACCTAGAGGCAAAAATCCTAACTACATTGTGGAAAAAGCAAGAAATTCAAGAAAAAAAGGGGTTTTAAATAGTTACCTTGGTTGAAAAATAAAACCCTAGATCCGGCGTGAGATACGCGATTGATCGGCAATGATAACACCGACGCGATGTTGAGGTTTGAATCAAGTCAATGGAACACATGGAAGGGCGGTTTGGAGAGAGGGAGAAGGAAGAGTTTTGAAAAATACCCCGTTTTCGAGTCTCTGCTCGTACCGACTGTTTTAAACCATAAAATGGCCTAGCGTGTATAATATACACGCTAGGCTTATTTTCTCTCAGATTTGGCCTAGCGTGTATAATATACACACTAAGCTTATTTTTCCAAGAATTGGCCTAGCAGGTCTGATATACGCGCAAGGTTCACGTTTTCCTCCATGCGGTTGATCTTTTTACCAGGTTAAGCCTGGCAGGCATGTTATGCACACGAGACACCAGACTCTCATATAATAATATAAACCCAAAGTATATATATATATATATATATATATATATATAAATGAAAAAAAAATAAAAATAGAGAAAAGAGGAAGAAAACGAAAGAAAGGAGTGGTGACAAGTTGTTATCACAAGTGGCATACATCCCAAAAAGCGCGTCGACCTCCATTTGATCCACTTGGAAAGTTGTGCTAAAATAAAAATGTTTAGGGTCGATAAGCACGCTCAAAAACCTCAAACAAACATCAAAAATAAAAAATGCATGAAAACATAAAATAACAAAAATAAGTGGTTTAAAAAGTGGCACACACTCTCAAAAAGCATTACGACATCAATATTCCCTTCGCTCGGGTAGTTGTGCTAAATTGTCTCCTGGATCGATGAGTTCGCTTAAAGATCTCAAACCCAACTTCGCGTAGGGGCACCCATGGCCGATAAAATGGGGCAATCAATGCCTCATGAGTTTGGGCACAAACTGTGGATCTTCGCACATTGCTTTATGCTAATCTTTAAGTATGGGTCGATCACCCTCCCGCACATAGGGCAGTCTTGTTCGAAATGAATCTCAAACATCGTACATTTTCAAATACACCGTCACAATTTTTTCCAGTAATGTCGCTAAGAACATGGGGACCAGTAGCCTTTAGGAACAGACGTTTTCCCAGGTATTGGGCTTCCGCTACTCTTGAGTGATGCACATTTTCCCAAATGTTGGGCTTATATCACTCTTCATTTAGTTTTTCATTACTTTCTTGATGTTTGAGGTTCGCTTTGAATACAGCGAACCTGTGAGTGTTGCCTTGGGCCTCTTCGGATGTCTCTTTCTTTGGCATGTGATCACTAGTGATTAGATACCAAAGAGGGGCATCTGTGACACCCAAATTTAGCCCAAGGCTCGATTGACACATACTTCTAGCAAGGTGTACCCTCGAGCTTCCTAAAGCATCTCCCAAACCCTTAGGAATCATCCTGGACCCTTAGGAATCAACCCTAGCCTTCTCCGGCCCTTTAGAAACCTTTGCTAGCCCGATTCGAACCCCCCTGAGTAGTGGATAAAAAGATGAGTGCCAAAGTTTATATAGACCTCTGTTAGAGCTGAGACCTTTACCATTGGAAAGAGAATATTCTCATCTTTCCAACAAACTAAGAATAGCTTCAATCCAAGTAATATATCAAAAGTTATGGTAGTTTGAAAATTGGGCTGAAATGAAAGAAATTACACTAGCATGTATATTATACACGCTTGGAAAAGCTTCTTCCTTCAGAATTTAGCTCTAGAACGGGCCCCAAACTTTCCTATTATCTCAAGGAACACTGTTCCCAAGCTTAGCATGTATAATATACATGCTAGGCTTAGGAATAGTATTTTTTGGGAAAATGTCCAGATTTCAAATTTGGGGTTTGACTTGTTGACCACCCCAAAGTTCGGGGTGAGTTTCTTTAGGTCTGTTGCACCCCCATTAATCCTACTTATGATCCTTTAAGTATTTAAAGTCTCACCCTATCATCTACCAATAAATCCATTTCCCACATATCTAAGCTCCCAAATCCCTAGAAAACCTTAAATCCCTATTACCTAATTGTTAACCCAATTAGCCCTTTAACCCTTCACTAATCCTCTCCTTTTCTATAAATAGAGAGCCACCCCCCTTGCTTAAGGGGCTTGAAAAAATTTCAAAAGGGAGAAAATCCTAGAGAGTTCCCTCTTCCCTTTTGGGCACTAAACCTCCAAAATTCCAGAACTGAGTTCACCCTTCTAGATCCTATTTTCCATCATCAAATCCTTAGATTTGCTTAGAACTAGGCCTTAGCCTTCTTCTCGTACCTTCTAGCTTCCAAGCCTTGTAGGTTCAAACCCATTCCTCAACCCATTTGCTATCGAAAGCTTACCAAAATCTCATCAACGTGAAGGTCCACAGCGGTGCTAGAAGGGCCCGAGAGCTCCAACTCTCCCCTCTATTCTTCTACCTTCTTTGCTTTTCCTCTGTCCTTGAATTTGAGCTGCTACACCACCAAAATTTTGGTAAGGGTGGGGGGCTCAAATAGGATCGAAGTGCCTTCGGGCAATAGGAAGTGCCGTTAATTAATTATTTAATTATTTATTTATTTTCATTTGGCCATAGTAGAGACTGCTTACGAACAGGTCAATCGGGTGCCTAATACCTTTCCGATAGATAACCGAAGCCCCTACCCAAGAGCCTTCGGCAAATACCGGTAAATTGGAGTCATATTTTACACTTCGGTGCTTACATATTGATTGTTGAGGTATCTCGGGTCACCAAAAGCTCTGAGTGATGACTCCATTTTTAGAGAGTGCGCATCGTCGCCACGGACCCGCAAGGTCCACGGTTGCATAGAAGTTTTCAGGTACCTTCACAGAAAACCTTCAGGAGACACAACTCCTCCACTAGGGATCACCTAGAGGTTTAAAGGCTTGTTGCATAGGCTAAATGCAATCGTGCTCCCTACGAAAGTGATATTTATTTAGTACTTAGAAGCACATATCTTTCCTATTGTTTATTAGGGACTAGAAAAATTCAAATCTGGGGGTGTGATCAGTCGCATATTTTACCATTTTGATACCCTCATTTGAGTGTTGTTAGTCCATAGTTTGATACTAAAAACTCCTTGATAGTGGATATTTAGATCAACAGACGATAGAGAAAAAAAAGAAATATTTGTGCCAAAAAGAACTTTGAAAGCACAAGATCAAAAATAGTAGATGAAATCTCAGTATATGATACGAGCAAAATAGAATCGTAAACCTTACAATCTCCTCACAATGCAATGGTAGAGAAGGAAGAATGAAATCATAAAGTACAACAGAGATATACTAAATTCGTAATCGTATGATAAAAGAACTCAAGAATCGTAAGTATACAATTGCATTATGAGATTAGCAAAAGCAATGCGAGAGAGCTACGAAGATTATGAAAGAACGAGAAAGGATTACGAGTGATCGAAGAAATAAATCGTGTAAAGAATACCCTGCACAGTCCACAATCGTAATCACAATTTTACAAGTTAAAGCTGCACGATACGAATCTGAAGACTCACGAGAAGGTGCATTACCTTGCAGAGTCGTAATTCATGAGGATAACTGGAGAGTCCACGCATTCCACGATTCTAAGAGATTCTTGCGTGATCTGATGCTGAATAAAAGGAGAAAGATTCCCACGATAAGGAATGAAGCTCTAAACGAAGAAGGATATTTGTTAGGAAGGATAGTTTTAGAAAAAGTCTATAGTAGGTAGTTTGCTTATAATAGAGTCCTAAATTATTGTAACCAACCTCTTATGAATCTATAAATAAGAGAGCCAGCATCAAGAATAAACCATCCAAGGAATTCTCGATCATAGCTGACAACTAGGATCTGGGAGACCGAAGATCAAAGTAGTTTAGATTTAATTTCAGTCTTTAATTACTGTCTTTAAAATTATGTCTGTTGTAATTATTTTTATTTTAATATAAGTAATGAGTAGCTAAATTCTTTTTAAGTTTAAGAACCCGAGATCAAATATTAGTATTATTAATTAAGAATTTCTTAGTATTTCTGAATTAAGATTTTGTAATTGGTTAATGAATATGAGTTTTAAAGCTTGTCTATGAGTTTTGAAACGTTTTCACGATTTCTATGATTTCTTTCTCTTTATTGTCATTGTTGCCCTAGGATTGAGAATATTAGGCTTCCATCACTCGACTATGTTGCCGTTGTTGTCTTAGTTAATTTTATTAACGATTTTCACGCTAGAAAGGTTTATGTTGCCGCTGTGTCTTAAACCAAACTTTTATTCTACTTATGTTGCCGTTGTTGCCTTAAGATAATTACAAAAGAATTCAGAGAAATAGGAAATAATTGATTAGGATTACGAAATCTGTGATAGAGAACCTAAGCTTATTCATTAAAATTATTTTCTTTCAATCTTTGCACTTTATTTTTTAATAAAAACAATTCTTTAAAGATAAATAGAGGAATTTTTAGGAAAACAACATTCCCTGATGATTGATACCTATACACGTGGTACAATTCCATTGTGCACTTGCAAGAGGATAAGATAAACTATAGAAAAGAATCTATCAGTAGCAACACCCCATGCATAGGTAACGATCTCATCAACATCCTTGAGCAAGCATAAAAATGGCCCTTTGATAGTACCTTCACTCGAGGTGCTGAAAAGGAAATGATTGAAGAAGAATCGCAATATTCCATAAAAGAGTAAGCGATCAATAGACGGTCTACGACGTCAACATTCGTAGGTGGTGATCATAAAATAATATTTACAACCCTCCTACATCTATCTAATCCTCAACATAAGCCAGTTCCTAGTGACTATAATTGAACCGAAGAAGAGGATAGGGATAACCTCATTCCGAGTTTCCTCTTTAAGGGTTCGATAGATATGGGTAAAGGAAAATTATCTTTTGGACATGCTTTATTCAAATTTTTGAAGTCGATGCAAACTCTAATTTTATTGTCTTTTTTGGTAAAAAGGATGATATTTGCAACCCATTTTGGATAGAGGATAACTTGTTAATCTCTTCTTTAACTTACAAGGTTGTTTGAGGATGCATCCTTCTCAACTTCTCCTTAGCCGGCTTGACATCTGACTCCAAAATAAGATGATGTTCTACCAAGTTCGGACCCAAGCTAGGCATATCTTTGTATGACCATGTGAAGGTATCAAAATGTTGTTAGAGAACGTCCATGATTTGTCTACGTTCTTTTGAACTAAGCATAGCACTGATGAGTAATTTTCTAGGCTCCTCTTTGGTACCAAAATTAATCTCTTATGTAGGTTCTGCGATTGCCTGAGTCTGGTCATCAAAATGCTTGATGAGTTTTTGAAATTCTTGAGCTTCTTCCAATGGCTGCTCATCTTCCTCTTCAGCCGTAAGTTTAAATACTGCTAAACCATCATCCTGGGCATCAAGTTTTCAAGAGGTAGATCCCTGTTGATGTAAGTGATGACAATGACATCTTCAATAAGATGAAAGTTATGACTATTCATTTTTTCCTCAAATTCGTGGAGTATCTCGTCTGGTATGTCTACTAAGTCAAATCTTCAACGAGGCACCCAACGCTTTCGAGAGAAAATGGCAACATGGTTGTGTTGAGGGGGATCAGGAGGTGGCATAACTACGTCAGAAGTAGTGATAAAGCTTAGCACAAGTGTAGTATCATAGGTTTCTCTTTTCTTGACTTCGACAACATGACCACTATGCATAATATCGAGAAAAAAGTCTTTCAGGTCATGAAAGGGTTGGTCAATATAAAGCTCACGTACAAGGGGTTCCCTCTCTTGTTTTTTAAAATTGGTTAATTTTTTGGTGTTTTTATATTTTGATTCTTTTGGTTTTTAAAATTTTTAAATTTTTTGGGTTTTTAAAACAGTATGGATACAATGTCGATCTCCTGAGTAGGAGTCGACAAAGATGGGCCATTTAATCCTAACAAAGTGATGGCTTTTTGAGCCATCCATGTGTGCCTTAAAAATGCATGAATTTGTTCGAAAATTGGTATTTTTTTTTAGCCCTCATCTTCTGAAATTTTTTGAATGGGCGACGAGGGTAAGAAGGCATTCGAACTGGAGGCTAGTGAGTCAATGCATTCGATGACAGTGATGTGGAAATCTTCGAACTATTCTTCTTCCTTGGTGAAGAATGTTTTTAAATCCAGATCAGAATTCCCATCAATGGCATGTTGGCTCTCATGACAGCCAACTTCTCGATCTTCTCTTTCAAGTTTGGAGAGATTTAACCAATAGTCGTCATCATCGTTAGGAGTTCGCTGTCATTCTTCTTTCCCACAAGATTCCCAATATATCTTTATTTTTGTACAAACGTTGCAAGTAACCTATCTTTAAAGGGAAATTTACCTGATCGACCCTGTCAGATACACGTTTTACATTAGAGACCCTATATTTTCACCTTTACCCAAACCGACCAGCTGCAAGCCAAGCCGTCGCCCACCTTTATGAAATGCCAAAATTACCCCCAAGGTAATAAATAGCCGTTTGACTTTTCAAATCATTACTATTTACCTTTTTTACTTTTAACTTTTTCGTTCAAAGTCGGTGGAAGGTGGAGTTGCTTCGAAGTCGGTGACACTCGATCCTTCAATCTTCAAGCTACCGAATCTGTAAGTTATAAATCAAATCATCTTCCAATGTTGTAGAATTTTTTCTTCTTCTTTCGACGGTCTATAGTTTGATGTATTTTTTTTTATTTCCCTATAATAACGATCGATATCGACTGTATTAACGATCGATATCGACCATACAGACACTCGAATCGATTGTTAAGACACTCGATTTCATTTATAAAGACACTCATTATTGATCGTCAATACAATCGATAACGATCGCTAATACAATTGATATCGATCGTCCATACAATCGAATCGATCGTTAAGACAATCAATATCGATCGTTAATACAGTCAATATCGATCGTTAATATAGTCGATATCGATCGTTAAACAATCTATTTTACTCTAGTAGTCACTCCATTCAATTTTATTACAGCTTATTTAAAACAAGCCTTCAAGATGGTCATACAGCGTGCTATTGGCAAATGTTCCCCTACTGGCATTTCAAAGCTCTACAATGATGCTAGCCCGGAGAGGAAGGAGTTGCTGAGAAAATCAGTTTTTTATGGAATATTCCAAATGCCAAAGGGTGTGGGTTTTGTTGGAGATGTCGTTGATGGAAGGTTGAGTTTTTGGGTTGAAAAGAATCACTTTTGAATCAGGAAGAGAGATGTCTATCTTCGAAAGATAGACATTGCCCTAATACTAGGCCTTGCCGTGGTTGAACCCCAACAGTCTACCCCTTCAGTTAAACCACCGTAAAAGAAAACGTTTCGATACAAATATTTTCGTGGGCTGTCTATGGGAAAATTCTTCGGTCTCATATTGAAAATGGACTGAGGCTAGTGGAAAGTGATGAGGACTTCCTTAAGTTGGCTCTTCTATTTTTGTTGTGTACATTTCTTTTTCTCGGGTCCCACCATCAACTTTCAGAAGAGCACGTTGACTTCATCGATAACTTTGAGAAATTCAATCAAACTCCTTGGGGTCTCCACGTCTTCCGTGACATACTCGAGCATATAGAGAAGGGCGTGGTGAATAGAAAGACTGCCAACAAGGATAAAGCCCTTAAGTCGTATAATGTTTATGGGTGCATTTGTGAACTCCAATGGTGGGCCTATGAGATGCTGCCAGAAATCTTACCTGACAGAATGGGTCTGAAGAACCCTTTCCCATGATTGTTGAAATGGGAGGATAAGGCGCAAATGAGGACGAAAGGCTTCACTGTTGGGAAGATGCTCGATAGCAAGGTATGATTTCTATATTTTTAATTTCCAAGGACTCTAAAGAGTACGATTGCGAGTTTCGACTTCATACACAATCGTTATCGACTTCATACACAATCGGTATCGACTGCTAAAACAGTTGTTATCAACTCCTTAAACAATCGATAACGACTATTTACACAGTCAATAATGACTATTTTAGCAGTCGATAGCGAATGTTTTAGGAGTCGATAACAACTGTTTTAGCAGTTGATACCTATTGTGTATGAAGTCGATAACAATTGTGTATGAAGTCGCAGTTTTACTCTTTAGTCCTTAGAAATTTGAAGTACTATTTATAGTCCTTAGAAAGTCAATTGGGTATGAAATCGATATCGACTGGTTAATCAGTCGATGTCGATTGTCTGTGAAGTCGATAAAGACTGATTAAAGATTCAATATATTGTGCTAATATTCTATATTCTATTTTCTATTCTATATATTCATTTCAGTATTTTGATTATTTGATTGTTTCCAAATTTGTTCTTTTGTAGAAGGTTTGTGCACCCCTTGAATCGGCTTCCTTCGAGTCGGAGATTCCCGTCATTAGGGAATATCTGCGGTGTGGAAAGGGTGTTGGGGGGAAGAGGAAAGAGGTTGTTGAACATGTCAAGAAAGCTGTGAAAGTGGATTTGAGGCCAAAGAAGAAAAGAAATTACCTTTCTTATGAAGATATTGGCGAGGAAGAATTTGAGGGTCAATCGACGTCGAACGAAGACTCGTCCTCAGATGAAAGCCCCATCCAATTAGGGAGGCCGAGAATAAGGGAGGCCATGAAGAAAGTAAGTGGCAGTGCTGCACCATCCTCCTCTATTGAAGTGTTGTTGAGGAGGATTGACTAGATGGCACTGGACAACTTGAAACTTAATCAAATAGTGAGCCATTTGTTGGAGAAAGTTAACCATTTGGAGCATGAGAATGCGTTCCTCAAGATACGATGCACCTCCTTAGATGACCGGCTCACTTCAAGGGATGTAGAGTTGCAGTCAATGAGTCACTCTAACAAATTGATTAGAAAGGACCAAGTGACTCTGAAAAAACTCTTTCAAACGATTTTGGAGGTTACACCTAAGGTATGTGTTGTATGTTTGTTTGTATAAGTGAATATAATTACAACTTTCTAATAAAGTTTGCTTCGATGCTCAGGATGGTGCTATTTCGGAGGGGATATCGAAGATGCCTCATGCAGCCTTTGATATGCCACCTCCTCCCATGCATGAGGGATTAGCTGATAAGGGTCCCACCACTAACTGATCAATTGATCAGGGACCTGCCACTAAGGGACCAGCAAACAGGGGACCACCTCCTCCCATGCATGAGGAGATGGCAGCAGCTGAGGAGGTTGCAGCTGCCGGAAAGGGTCCTTCCTCTTCCCAACATTTGCAAGCCTCTTCCCAACCCGAGCAACCGATTGACACTCACTTGAGCCCTGGGACCACCAAAAAATATATTGTGAAGCCTAAAACCACACAAAAGGGTCAGCAGAAGATAAAACCAGGAATGGAGACGGCCATTAAGGAGACGACCATTATTACAATTGAGTTGTCAGATGAGCAAAGGTACATGAATGCCCTCTGGAAAAGGCCTGTTGCAAAAAATGAGTAAGTTATCCCACGATAGTTAGTTAGAAGTTCAATTTCATCATTTTATTTTAAATTTCAACATTGGTTGTTAAATTATGCAGCACCTACGTAAGCACAGTTGGTGATTTGACGCTCAGGCTGAAGTCTTTCAAATGTTTGCAAGGCATGGAATTCCTGGACAATATTATGAGTAACCAAATTTGTTCATATTGTTTGTTCAAAAACTAAATTCGTTCGCTTTTTCATGTTTCATTTCTCTGATTTTTATATCAAATATATAAACAATCAGTATCGACTGTAATAACAATCGATATCGACTGTATTAATAATCGATATCAACTGTATGAACAATCGTTATCAATTGTCTTAGCAATCTTATTGTTTCTCAGACAATCAATATTGATTATTCAAATAGTCAATATCGATTGTTCTTAAAGTCAACGACGATTGGTTATACAATCGATATTGATTGTTAATAAAATTGATAGAAAAATCATAAAGAAATTAAACATGAAAAGCGATCGAATTTAGACAGTCGATATCGATTGTTAATACAATCGATATCGATTGTATTAACAATCGATAGCTCTAATTGTTTTCCTTTTTTCCTCTTTTTCAGATAATGGGATCCTACTTAAAACTGTTGGAAGTCATGGATAACACTACTCATCCTGAGATAAATGAGAAATGCTTCCTTATGGCGCCCACGGCTTTAACCTATATGGGCTTGGACTATATTGATTTCCAAAAATTTATTATTTATGAAAAACTTAACGAGGAAGTGTTGGGGACAAAAATTGAACGTTGATCTGCCCATAAAGAAGAAGCAAACCAAGGCAGGAAGGTGTTGTAGAGCTTCTTCTTCAGTCATTTGCGGGATCTCTATGCTCACCAATGTGCCACTGCACGTTACAATCGCTACCAACAAATTTTATAATTTTCAAGTTGTATCAACATTTTCTTTTTAGATTTTTATCCCAGTTCATTGTCACCATCCATTGCATTGGGAGCTTACGATCGTGAAGATAGTGGAATGATCGTCGACCCTATTCTTGATAGGCCCTCGAAGGTGAAATATCCTGATCAAATTAATGTCCTCGTAAGTATATATTATAAAAATACAATTTGTCCAATCTTTCAAATTTTTACTGTTTCCTTATCTTATCTGACATTGCAATTTTTTGAATTAGACCCATTACCTTCCCGCACTTTTACATTTATATGGAAACTCCACTGCACTGGGTGATGGGATATATCCTTGGTCAAGTTCTGACTATAGGATCAAATCCATTCCCCGACAGACCAATGGGTGGGACTGTGGGGTGTTTGTGTTGAAGTATGTGGAGTACTTCATGTTGGGGAAGACATTCGACTTCACATATAAAAAAATCAGTCAGATCAGGGCAAAAATTAGCCAGGCAATTGCTACATTCACTACAGATGGAGGGGAGGAAGATTGCGACGATGAGGAATAGACAAATGCTCCACTCTCGTAATTTTTTTCAGATGTTAATTAAATATAAGATTGTAGTCAGATGTAATTTTTTAATTGAATATGTAGCTTTGTAACTTTATAAGTACATTCAAAAGAAGAAATATATATGCACAAATATACATATACAAATATATATGCACAAATATATCGGTTGAATATTCCCAAAAGAAACTGAAAAAAAAATATATCTGACTATTGCACAATAGGCAGTCTATGGACATGTGAACAACTGTCAAAACAGTCGATATCGATTACGTAGAGAGTCGATATCGCTTATATATGGAGTCATAAATGAGAGCTTATACAGTCGACGACTGTATATCTAGTTGACATCGATTGTTTCGACAATCGTCACCGACTGGATAACAGTCGACAACGACTGTTTTAATAGTCGTTGACGATTGTCTCCATAGTCGACAGCGAATGTTTAGATAGTCATTAGTCTAATGTACAGAGCTTTTGCTGAAGGTTCTGAGAAAAGGTACTTTTTATTATTGTTAATAGTTGGATTCAAACTAATATTATGAGAAAATGTACATTCTAATTGGTTTCTTCTAAATTAAAAATTGAATTTGCGGCCAAACTTTGCTTCGCTCTAGCAGATATTTGAGTATTTTGAAAATCTCATGTATAAATATATAAGCACAAAATGAAAAAAAATAATACATATGTGATTGCTGCATAATAGGCAGGCTTTGGACCTGTGAACTACCTCCTACAGTCGATATCGACTGTCAAAACAGTCGATGTCGATTACGTAGACAAGCGATAGCGATTACATAGAGAGTCGTCAACGACCGCTTATGCAGTGACATCGCCTATTTATCCAATCAGTGACGATTATCTAGAGAGTCGAAAACGACAGTTTAGACAGTCGTTAGTCTAATGCGCAGGTTTTTGCTGAAGGTTATAAGAAAATATAGTTTTTATCATTGTTACAACCTAACCGAATTTGTACATTCCAATATTATGAGAAAATATACATTCTAAAATGTTCAATCAATCATCATAGTTATTACATTTCAAATTGATAATAATTAAAAACTGAATTCGCAGCTAAACTTTGTCTCATAACGTTCCTTGTACGATCTAGCTGGCTTCTTGTACTGTTTCTGGATGCGATCTATCTCCATCCACCGCGTATGAATTGCAATCCTATCATTCATCGATAGATTACTTGTGTCAAATCTATACCAAGGTGCCCTATTTTCGAAGGATGATTCTGTATCAGAGGTTCCTTCTTTATTCCTGAAATTTAAAATAGTTATGAAGGCGATCATATATTAAAAAAAAAATTCATATAATAAAAGTGGTACCAAGTGGTAGTGAAATTAGTCTGACGGTTTCCCCCGTCGACAACCTCCGAAGTTTTAGTGCGTAAACATCGACTTATCCCTACTAGAGGTGCAAGCCCATAATTATCATTTGGGTTGCATTTAGGGACATGGTGTACCTTCACAATGAAAATTAGAAAAAAAAATCTTTGTCAGTAACCAAGTTGCAAAAAAAAATCACATTTTTATAGAAAAAATTTCATGTTGCGAAACTCTTATTGAATTGGAACTCTTAAATAAAAATCTTATTTTACGAAGCTCTTATTGCTAGGATTAGAGAATGATTTACTTTATAAAGGAGACACGTACTGTATCAACCCATCGGTCTCACTGTCATGCAACTCCTACAATTGTGACCATACTCACTGCACCTGCTACACTGTAGAGCCTTAACTTCACCGTTAGACTATATCCTTCTCTTCCTCGGACGACCAACTTGCTTTCGACAATTATAGGGTGGTCTCACTTTCATATTTTCAAGCAGTTGCTCAGCTTGGAATTCCCATTGGCTTTTATCGAGGGTGGGAAGCCATTATTCGTCGTATGTTTATTTAAAGCAAGCGACGAAAAATTACTTCTCACAGATGTTATGGTAATCGAAACTTCTCCGATTAATGGCCGCAACGACATGCGAGCAAGGCAAATCATGAATGTACCAACAACGGCAAGTACATATCTTGTATTCCAAGTCGGCATGATGAATAAAATTTCTGGAATTAACTTAGAATTGATCGTGCCCGTATGGTTGAATTCTCTTTCTACCATCCCATTATAGCACCTTCTTCATGTGCTCGTCTGCTTTTGGGCAGTGGAGGGTGCTCCATTTCTCATATATTTATCAGCGCTTTTAAAAATAATCAATGACTTTCTCTCTAGTAGTTATGATTAAGTCAATAATTGATTACTCTCGAGCTATCTTCAGTACATTGTTTAAGCGTTCAGCATTATTCGTAGTCAGGGAATCGTACTGCCTTCCTTTCATATATGCGCGTGCCCAACGCTACGGGTTTATTTTTAAAATATACTCTATAGCCTGAGGATTACCAGCATCTTTATTCATTTTGTTAATAAAATGATCAAATCTCTCTATTGAATATGCACGTGCAGCGCTCCACCATAGACCCTTCACACCATTCCTAGGATACTTGTGTGCCAAATTTTGTGTCATATGTCGCATACAGCAGCTGTGGTATGCGTTAGGAAAGATATGTTTCACTGCCTTTATTAAACCCTTCAACCTATCAGTGATAATAACAAAATCATTGATAAACTCATCGATCACCAACGCACCTACTCGTTCAAGAAATTACATCCACGTATCCTCTTCTTCTAACTCAATGACGGCAAAGGCTAATGGTAATATATGGCCATTACCATATTGTGCCGAGGCGATAAGTAGGATCCCTTCGGAACGTCCGCATAGGTGTATGCCATCTATAAGCAAAATGTAACGACCTGACTTTTCCAATCCCTAAGGTATAGGAAAGGCCGGTTCATCAACTTATTAATTTCTCAATAAGCCGTAACAAACAGAAGCCGGCAACATAACAATGATCTAAAGACAGAGGCAAAGCATAAGATAATCCAAAAACAAAGCTTTTAACAACAAAATATATATATCACTATGAGGAACGAAGAAGAACCATCGGTGATGGCCAATCCAACACCTAAAATAGTGGTTCACAATAATGATTCCTCGAGTAATCAAAAGAACCAAAATAATGGCCTAGGGCCCAATATTCAAAATAATATTCTAACAAAAGTACCAAAAAATAAGGGATCTAGGATCAAGGGAAAAACTCCTCAGCTGGTGTGTCCAATTCCTCCTCGGGAATGTAATCAGAGTCCTCCAGATCCTTTGACCCAAGGTCAGTCTCAGCACCTGTGACGTATAGTCGAGGGTGAGCTAACAACAAAGCCCAATAGAGGAAACATATCTATTTGCATTTCATTATAAGTAAGGTTTTCAAAAGACAGAAATCGGATCAAATATGGTTTTCAAATGATGCTTTACAAACTAAATCTCCAGTTCTAATCATGAGTCAAAACTAGAATATTCTTCTAACATGTTCAAAATCTTCTGAATTAGCATGCTTCTTGTCTTAAATTTATAACTTAATTTTATCTCCCAAATTTTCTATAGCATGAGAGCGGACTACGTGACCGATGGGAAACCCTACTGACCATCGTCGTTCATGAACCCATTTTCTAAAGTGCAACAAGCCCCTACGCTATGAGGGAAACTTGCGCCAAAGTAATACCGTCAACACGATTGGAGAATCTAGGGCATCGTTCGTATGTACCTCAAATCGAATGCAAATGCTAACATATATCAAGGCTTATTGTTCATAACATATTACTGATTTTTCGATGTTCTGATTCAAAGTTCTGATTCAAAAGTTAACTGAGATTCTGAGGTTCAAACTACGAAATTCTTAGTCATAACAAAGTTTCCAAATTTCGGATTTGTGTCATATGTTCAGATTTTTAGTCATGCTGTGTGCAACAGAATTCCAAAATTTATGCTTCTTAAATGAAACAGTCAAAAACAGTTTATACTTATAATTCAATGCAAATGAAATATAGGGTTCCCCTACCTCAACAAGGAAGATTCAAAACAGGCATAAGCAGTCCTCACAAAGGACTCCCAATATTCAAAACCTACAAAGATTAACACTCTCAGTGTTAATATAAGACCAAAAGTCAAACCCAAAAGCTTACCGAGAAAAATCCGAAAAAATTTTAAGAATCTGAAACAGGGCAGAATTCGACCCTCGAATTCAAATTCGTGGGTCGAATTTTGAATTCGATGGTCGAATTCAATTTCGACCCTCGAATTTCAAAAACCTCATCAGGCATGAAATTAGAAAATCAATCCTCGATTTTCAATTCGATAGTCGATTTCCAAATTCGACCCTCGAATTGGAAATCGACCCTCGATTTTCAAAAATTGCATCAGGCTTAAAAAAATAGATTTCGACTGTCGAATTTCAAATCGATGGTCGAATTCCAATTCGAGGGCCACAGACCTGAACAAATTCGAGGGTCGAATTCCAAATTCGACCCTCGAATTGGAATTCGACCCTCGAATTTGTTCAAGTCTGTGACTGTCAAATTTTCCATATCCGGATTCTTTCTTTCTTTCTCTCACAGCCATCTGATCCTATTTAAACTCACCACATGCTACTCTAAATAAAACATAAATTTAAATGTCACAAGGAGGTTTAAAGGCCTACCTCTTGTAGTTTAAACCGTTACTTTCGTTGCACCAAAGCACGCATCGGAACCAGTCTTCAAAGTTCAACGGTTTAGATCTTCAAATCAGTTCATCATAAAGGGGTGGCCACTGCCTCATCAACCAACAAGATCACACAGAATTTGTCACTCTCCACATCACTCTTCTCTTTAAATGGTTCGAGCCAATCAGAATTCTAATACTATTCAAATCAACAGTTGAGATGGGGAGAGGAACTCTCAAGCTCTCAAGATCTTGGATTAAAATGATGCAAGGCTTAAAGGCTTAAAATTTCCAACGAAAGAGAGAAGTTACACTTCTCCTTTAATCTCTCTTATAACCTAAAACTCAAACAAACAAATATCTAGATTTTATATTTTTGAAACTTATCCACTTAATTTGCAAAAATGTCCCATGTTAAACACATACACCAATCCCTATCGTGTAAGTCATCGCTTACGTGACTTGCACACATCTTCCGACAAATTCCTTTAGCCATCAGTCTTATTATAGCCTTAGCTTATTAAAAATCTAAAAAATCCCTCAATTATTTTCGGACACGCTTACCGAGGTAAACGAAAAATAGGCTAAAAATATTAGGGATATTACACAAAATGTGACAATATATTGCGGAAGCTTTCGATGCACGAGCCAAAACTAGAAAAAAATCTTTAAAACTTATCGTCAAGCGTAAGTTGAAAGGACGTTCGTACATTAGGATCTATCATCTCCATCTCCTTCACGTAGGCCGGTATCCATAAATTACCCTTTTCAATTATCTCAAATATCATTAAGGGCAAATTCTTTCACCCTCCAAACCTTAGCACACTACAAAAAATAAGGCTAATAACGGCTGTTTTTTTTAATAAAAAATTGCCACTATTAGTCCTGTCGCTACAAAAAACTGCCGCTACAAAAACAATAGCGGCAGTTTTTTATAGCGACAGGGCTAATAGCGGTAGTTTTTTATTAAAAAAAACTGCCGCTAATAGTCTTATTTTTTGTAGTGGCATATGAGATTTTCATGTTATAAGCTTTTGTAATATCAATATTATCGACGCCGGTTTGTAGTCGAATCCTTCCATAAGTTTTTCCCGTACATAGTTGGCTACGAAGAAGATTGTTGCATTACGGTGACCGTGCGATCCGATCTTAGCGACTCCGCATGTGTGAGTACTATTGAATGTCTTGATTTTGAAAGAGTCAATCCCAGTCAATTTAGATGCATGTATTTGCCATGAATAATCAGGTTCGTAGCATCCGACTGTCACTCGATAATCAGCGATTTTCAAAGGCCGAATTTGGAAGTTTTTCTCTACCGCGTATTTTTTCAATGCTCTTTAAAATATTTGTTTGTCTCTGAAGATCTCTCCAACTTTAAACGTCCAATTCTGATATTCAGTTTCTACCTCTTCATTAAAAGAGTCGCTCGATGTCTCTGACACTTCATAATCTCCGTCTATTAGGGGGATTATCAATGTCTCTCACAAAAATTTTTGGATCCTCTTTTATAAACTCATCCGATTCACCATCATAATCTTCTTCTAAGGTATCTTTATTAGTGGGTTGAGGATGACTACGCCATTCACTAGCGGTGTTTTCAATTGACTAGATACTTCAGCGAATGGGTTCTGATATGATTACTAGATCCTTCACCGAAGGGGTTCTAGCATGGTTGACTAGGCCTTTCACCGAAGGGGTGCTTATGTGTATAGACATGGAGTTGAGCTCCTCAAGTAATCCCCATCGATAACATGGTAGAGCATAATTCGTGAGTCAACCAAGTTATCCATCTACCGGGGAAGATATGATTGAAATCGTCGGTATCTACCACCCTTTCTGACGTGTAGTCTAACCCTTGACTATATTATTGTGACCGATGCATATATTTTAGTAGGTCATCATACGATTCAACTGGAGCACTGTTTAAATCAGTAGTTGGTGCCCTTGCCGAAAAGTTCATCATAATATTATTATCATTACCTAATCGGACTGTATTATATATAGGAACATCCTCCTCAAACTTACATGATTGAAATTAATGGTTACTCACAAAATCAATCTCGTCAAGAGGTACTTGTTGAGCTTCGACTCGAAAGGATGACAGTTCCTTAATGATGAACACCTTTATAATGTCCACCCCGATTTTATAAAACCTAAATAGGGTGGCCAAATCATTAGAGTCCAAAATGTCCGCAACCATAGGGGTATTCACTATCTTCATATGAAACTTTATGGAAACTGTTTCATCTGCTCTCGCAAAACTGACAGGGGAGATTCGCCTTATGAATTGTTCATAAGAAATATCCTTCAAAATGGTAATAACCCTCCGTCGACTACCTTCATACAAGTCATCATCGCTTACAAGATGACTATCATAGTAAAGAGAAGAGGAATGTTCACCTCCGACATCACCTGTTTAAAAATGAGAAGGAAATGGTCATAAGAGTGATGACACAAAAGAGAGACTCTTATTAATACATATCAATTGCTTATACAGTCGATATCGACTCATTAAGAAATCGTTATCAATTGTATTAACGGTCGATGACGACTGTATACACAATCATTATCGACTGTATTAACGATCGATAACGATTGTCTATACAATCGTTATCGATCGTTAATACAGTCGATAACGATTTCTTAACGAGTTGATATCGATTGTATATACAATTGTTATCGACTGTTTAATTGTACTGTACCATTAAGAGACCTTAAAATACCTCGCGTTGCAATGGAAACGATCGATATCAATTTCTTAAACAGTCGATATCGATTGAATAACAAATCGATAAGGATTACTTAAACAATCAACTAACAAAATAACAATTTTATCTTATACTGCAACATTAAGATACCCTAACAAACAGAAAATGGGGTTTACACTGGATAAGCTGAACATACCTCGCGTCGAAATGGCAAACTACAGGGTTTTCTTTTCCGAATGGCAAAATGTAGGGGCTTCTTCTCTCAAGCCTCTATTTTCTTCTTCCAAATAGCATATCGGAACAGATGGGACTGAGGGAGAAGACGTCGTCACCTTCGCGACCTCTAACTTTTTAGAAACTATAGCAGATTAAAATGAGGAAGAAGAGGATGCTTTTGTGCATTAAAGAAAGGGGGCAATTTAGATTTTTTACTGTCCTTAGGGATCGGCTCAGCTTGCAGCTGGTCGGTTTGGGTAAATGTAAAAATATAGGGCCTCTGACGTAAAAGGTGTATCTGACAGGGTCAAGCAGGTAAATTTCCCATCTTTAAATCAATACAATTGCATGTATTGATTTAATGAAATCAAATGTCATATTAAAAGAAACATCACAACTGTTGAAATCAAATGTCAATACGTAAGACATGACACATGCAGAAACTTATTTTGTGTTCAGCTGGCCTTCACAGCGTGTCTTAACATATCATAATATTATTCGATTCTGGGCTTAGGTCTCCGCCCCAATTTTATATTTACGTGGGCTTAAGTCTCTCCTTTCTTAACATCTCGTAGCTTAACATATTCATATTTGATCTTTCTTAAACTTAATTAAAATGGGTCACGGTGCAGTAAGCTTCACAAATCACGCTTTCCAACAGACGGGCTCCGTAGTAATCTGGGTGTACTTCATGTGGCATCTCATACTACCATAGAGGGTTGCATCCATATATGGACGCCTACATTCCAAGTTTCACGTGTCCGTAAAAGAAACTCCACCATGACGAAGGCTTAAAAGTCATGTGTCGTATCTTATTCTTTTTAACCTACCATATATATGCCCTAACGTATCATCTAAGTAATGGATGTCACATAATGTACATGAAGCATAAAATAAGAAGCAACTAAACATAAGGAAGCTAATATTTCTCGTAATATTTCGAACTATGATTCAAACACACAAATCAATCATAAGATGTTAGAAATACTGATATCAAATCAGTATTATTAAAAGGATGAGCTAGACTTTAACTCTCAAATATTGCATTGAACTCTAAGACCTTATAGGATTAAAGTGTGGTCTAACTAAGGGTGCCTCGCTCATCTTTAAGAGAGAGAAGAAGGTGACCTACAATGAAGGTACATGGGTTCTAAAATACGTAACTTAAAGTGATGTTAGACTGATCTCATCAGATAGGTTTTATCAATCTGATGAAAACCGGCTGGTCGTTTGTAAAATTTGGCTAAGGATTGACTCTCGAGTGACTCAAACAAGTTTCAACCGTCGGATCCCCGTTACACGATTTTCCAGATATGTGCACCTTCATAGCGTGGGTAGTAGATGCCTCTAAACAGTTTTCCTAAATTTAGAAGGTGGGTTAGGCCTATTCCAAAAGTTTGGGCTTCTACTTCTTAGGAGCCTTTAGTTTAAATTGAGTATTTGGGCTCCTTGGGTATTTAGGCCCATATGGGGTATGAAGGTTAACTATGTCAATTTAGAGGAATCCATGGACTCAATTAATGATTTGTGAGCCTTATAGGATTCATATGGTTAAGGATATGAGCCTATTTTAGAGTTTAAGATCCTTACGTCTCAATTTGAGAATTTGGCTATAAAGTGTGTTTTCAAGTGAGAATGTTACTATGCCAAGTGGCACAAAATTTGAGATTTATTATCTAAGATAACAATTTGACCATTGATTTGACAGATGGTTAGATGATCTATAGTTAGGTCCATGGGTTTCGGCCCATGGTTTGTTCAAGAAAGGGGGTCAAAGTGCACCCTTTGGCCAATGTGCACCTATTTGTAGATGCAAGAAACAACAAAATTAATCTAAGTGTTAATACACAATTTTCACGAATTTTTAAGGTATGAAAAAGAAATGAAATAACAACATCATGGGCAGTATGAGTCGTCTAGATGGATAGACCGTCAAGAAGTATGTGAGTCTTGCACACTGATATGAATCTAAAAAATGGATGAGATCATCGAGATCTAAGCAGTCAAACATGGACCATTAGGCCTAGTGTGCACAAAACAAAAATAGTGCATCAACTCATACATTGCATGGGCCTTTTGTTGTGTCTGATTTATTGTCCTTAAAGTTTGTTGTGATGTCACACTTGTGTGCAATATGGAAGGATATAATACCCTCTGCTTCTCGGTCGATGGGTTCAACCATAGGGTCAGCCATTTGACCATAACCGTTTTGTGAATCCACACAAAATATAAGATTGGGAAATTATAATTTTCATATAATCATCACAAAAGTTTATCATATATAAGTGTAAAAGAGTAGATTTGGATGGATAGAAAGGCACCCACCTTATGTGAAGAAGGATGCACTGCTTGATCGAACGAATCACCTTCATTTGCACTTATTCACGAAAGTCACACACCAAATCCAAAAAGGTTTGTCCTCGTCAATAACATAAAAAAAATTATTATTCTATAGTCATATTCATTTAAGACACGTAATTAAACTATAATCATTGATTTTGTGAATATAAAACTAGTTTTCAAGAACGTACCACAAAAAAATATGAATCGAGAGAGAGATCAATTACCTAAAAATATGGTTAAGGTGATCTTTAGATGGAAAGTGCTTGCTGGCCAGAATAATTAAAATTGCATGACCATCTCCAGAAGATTTCTGCAAGCAAATCTTTCTAGACTCTAATTCGTCATTGACCTCGTGATCAGGGATATAACCCAAAGGAACGAACCCAGACCTCCATTTCTCCCACTGAGCCAACATCTTAGTTGCTTTGTCAGGGTCCATGGATCTAGCCACCAAGAACCTCAACTGAGTGGCATCTCCATGCTTCTTTGTTGATAAACCCAACCTCTCCATTGATTTTCTCATCTAGCTTATTGCAGCTTCATGGATTTTTTCCATTCCGATTGTATAGAGAGAGAGAGAGAGAGAGAGAAAAGAGGACGGTTGGGGAAGGGGCTGCTGGGCTAATGGGTAGTGAGAGAGGGAAAGGTCGGCTGCTGGCTACGCATGGGTTCTTAGAGAGAGAGAGAGAGAGAGTTTGTGGGCTGTGCTTGTGGCTGTTGTGAGATGAGAATATCAGAGGTTGCTGCCAGAAAAATCATTGGCGCACTTCATCTTCTACATCGTTATATTTTGAGGGAAGCAAAGATGAAGATAGCAAAGCGGATTCGGTGTGATTGCTGCAAGAAGAAGAGAGGCTGCACTTTTGGAGAATTTCTCTAATGGCCCATCCTTGAGGATACAATAACAAGGAGAGTCATACATGTTGCAAGATTTATATGAGAATAGGTGTGCTCGTGAGATTATAGAGAGAGAAAAAGAAGGAAGAGGATGTGTACACATCAAGAGGGCATGCTTAATGGGATGTGTGAAAGTCAAGTGATGGGAGGGAGCTTTAGCTTACTCACATGGAGAGAAAGGGCTTGATTCAAGTGTTAAGCTCATACGCTTACACACATATGAATCATCTAACCCATTTATTATTCTATTCAAGTGTATCCATTTTATACATAAAGAGATGAAAGTAGAGTGAGAGGGGTACCTATTAGTGTGTACTTAGAAGAGGAGCTGATGGCACAAAAGCTAAATTGGATGGAGGGCTGAGATCAATGGCGGTAGAATTGTTTCAATCCCTAAGATATCCTTGGCTCGGTATTCATAGAGAGAAGGGAGTCGGATTGGGCAAGTCCCCAATCCCAAGGCAGTTAGAGTCCAAAGGGACTCTAGTGATTTGAAATCCATGGTGGTCTTGTCACAAATATGAAATAAATCTCTTAATTGATGAGATTATATTGGGCTTAGTTAACTAAAAGGGGGAAGGGTCCAAAAGGATTCTTTCTCTCTCTAGAACTTAGTTGCCAAAAAAATGGCATAATAAATCTATAATTGGAGGTCCAACTTAGTGCCCAAGTTTAATTCAAATTCTTTCTTTCTTTAAGTAGTGACAGGGTTCGGAGCACTCATACGAAGTTTGGTGCTCCTCAACATCTAACACCATCAAATTAGCCTCTTAAGATCTGGATCATAACATATTGGGCCTATATCGGGGTCATCCAAATTTGAATCCAATCCAACCGAATAGAAGGCTAGAACAAGTTAAGTTTGTGTCGTATTTCGGTCTCTCCTGAATGGACTTGGACCCAAATCGTGACCCAGACATAATAAAGAGACCAGTAAAAAAAATCTGATAGGTTAGTCGGGCTCGAATATGTGACATGGATGCTGCATTATCATCAACTTTTCATTGTGCTATAGACCCTAGCCCATGGAACTGGTAAACTTTAAACCTCTTCTATATGTAAGTTTTCGGTAGCTTATGTCAGTGTTATTTTGATAACATATTATTTTATAGGTACGGAGTTCAAATCTGCGCCCTTAGCTTGTTAAGGAATTATTGTCAACTTTCCATTGTGTTACAAGCAGAAGCCCCCTTTTTTTTTTTTTATTGGTTATTTTATAGGAAGATGCCCTTATTTTACTAATAGTTGTTGTATGATATCATTTACTTTATATCATGATGTAAAATGTCATTATATTTTAAGGGTAGAGGTAGCCCAGTACAATGGACTAAGTAACTTAGCTGATTCCACTAGGAGCGTAGTCTCGAATTTTTGTTGGTGCATGAGGGCTACAAATGAGAAATATAATATTAGTAATTATTTTACCATTAATTTGGAAGTTTCTACATTATAGATTTGGGGACTTATATACAAACAAAGATTATATAAAAATCATACTTAATAGAAATTCTAGAATTAAATGGAGGCTTGAGCCAAATTAGGGGCTTCTACATCATAGATTTGGGGCCCTATATACAAACAAAGATTGTATAAGAATCATACTTAATAAAAACTCTAATTTGATTTTTATAATGACTATGCCGGTGGGTCCCACTCTAGTTTGTAGTCAGGTGTGAATAAGAGCATCTCAATGATTACAATTATATTGTGAAAAAAGAATTAAAATAAAAAATAAAAACGATTGATATTGATTATGCGTTTCACTCAAAAGAGTTAATTGCATGTAAAATGAACAACAAAATTACATTTGATTTTATTGTTCATTTCTCACCACGGTTAATATTGATTATGTAGTTTTATATTATTTTGTTTTAATTTTTTTAACAAATTAGTTATGATCATCAAGCAGCTGCTATCCATGACACCCCACTACCCACTATGAGATTGAATGCCATGTGGCTCTAATATAAACAATATGCATAATGGCTACTCTTTTCGAAATAATATCCACTCAAAGACATACGCTATCACATATGAATTTGAATAAATGAACTTTAAACAATTTGGTTTGTTGATGGAAAGAAGTGAGCATTTTATAGTGCATTGTGCAATTATTTTCATATAGAATTGATAAAGAAATTTAAAAATAAAATAAACACTCAAACTTTGACCTAACCCTAATTCGACCCATGCACGACCCGGACCCTAATTGGATTACTGATGGATTTGGAACCAATCTGACCCATTTAAACCCCTCCAAAATACGTTATAAAAGGAAGAATATGGTACGGGCGACGAAGATCATCATCTCCATTCACTCATTTCTATTTGGGCTAAATTTTTTTTTATGTAAGTTTCCATTAGACTTACTTTTTTATTTCGCAGTCTCATCAATTGAACTCTGATTCAGTTCAATCCTTTTATTGGCTTCACGAAAAACCAATAAAAAAATTACCTTCTTTAATTTCTCTAATATTTAATTAGCAAATCTTAATTATTAATGCTAGGCTATGACGAATTTATTATTTTCTTATCCTATATGTTTTAAGATTTACCCTACTTAGGCACGTTTGATTGCAGCAAAAACTTGTTTGGCTTGTAATTTCCTCGGTGACCCCAACTTTTGTTTGACGCGTTTTAGTATGAGCTCATGGGCTCGTACTGCCTTATAATGATGTGTAGCGACCATGGTTCAAAATTTCAGCCATTTCGGCTAAAACTTATCAGTTTTGGTGGTCCCCAAAATGATAACATCAAATTTTAGTTTTGGCATATTATCGGCCGATAATTTGCCCGGAATCGAAAATTTGAAAATTTCGGCCAATATTTTACTTATTCGAAAAAAAAAAATCGGTCGAATTTCAAAATTTCGGTTTCAGGCAAAACCGAAACAAAAACAAAAACCAAAATTTTAATCCTTGATAGCGAAGCATCATATAAACGCGTCGCTAGCTAGGTTATCGTCATTCAAATGTAGACCTTATTTTATCTCATTTTTATTTCATGTCATTCTTATGCTATGTTTTTTTTTCATTTGATATATAGAGTTGGTATTAGAAAATCAAGTGACCTAATTCATGAGTCACTTTCATAGACACATGGTACATGATTTCGATCAGTGTGCACCATGTGATCGAAATATCCTATTCTCAAGATCTAGGATGTCGAAGATTGGATGAAAATTTTTATATACCATGTAATTTAAAGCAATCTTTTAAAATTAAGAGTGGGATGAAAAAATATATCTATGATGGAATCCAAAATGCATATATGCTGTTAATTTTAGAAGTCATTACTGGTTTAAAATCACTTAGATAGTTGTAGTTTATTTCAAAACTCATTACGTGCTTGGAATGCATGTTCTTTTATCATAATTTTTTTAGGGAGTCATTACTTGCACACGCTTTTTAAGTGAATGCACCGAGGTTAAAGAAAAACTTTGTATTTTAGGGACATGTGACATGTGAAAATGCAATGTAAGTCGTCTGATTTAAAGTTCATTATCTATAGATCCTTAGTGGATAAAATTAGAGCAAAACACAATATTTATCATATGATTTATTGGTGTCAATCGTTGAATCAAATAATAGCCTCTGACTATATTTAGTCATCACTTGCACACGCTTTTTAAGTGAATGCACCGAGGTTAAAGAAAAACTTTGTATTATAGGGACATGTGACATGTGAAAATGTAATGTAGGTCATCTGATTTAAAGTTCATTATCCATAGATCCTTAGTTGATAAAATTGGAGCAAAACACTATTTATCATATGATTTATTGTTGTCAACCGTTAACTCAAATAATAGCCTCTGACTATATTTAGTCACATGATGAAGATTATATTTCATGTCAATCTTATCCACTAAGGATCTATAGATCATAAATTTTAAATCAGACGGCCCAGATTGCATTTTCACATGTCACATGTCCCTAAAATACAAAGTCTTTTTTTAACCTCGGTGCAATCCCTTAAAAAGCTAGTGGAAGTAGTGGCTCCCTTTTTTTATCTCAATCTTTTATGCCTGACTTTATATTATCATTATTAAATCACACAAAAAATTAAGCATGAGGAGGCCAAGTGACACATTTAATGTGACACATGTGCCACTACAAAAAATAAGACTATTAGTGGCAGCCAAAACTGCTACTATTAACAAAAACCCTTGTTGTTTCAGTAACGACAGGATTAGTAGCAACAATATTTTTGTTAATAGTGACAATTATGCCTGTCGCTGAAACACCTTATTTTTGTAGTGTCCCAAATCAGATGGGGGTCATGTAATTTGACTCATGAACCAAGTCACACAGGGCTCAAGCTGCTCACTCGAACAAGCTGTTTTCATCACAAGGTTAATAGGATAATAGCTTCTAACTGACATTTAAACACCAAAATGATATTCAAATGATCTTATACCATGAAAACTATATTTATTTTTATCTTACACTATCGAAGTGTAATTTATCATTCTGCCATCTGGCGCACATTAATGACCAATATCAATTGTCTAAGCGACAATCTATCATTAGAATTTATCTCAATTTAAAAAAATATGCCTATAAGTGAATATGAACCATTCGATTGATTAACTGTAATACCATCCATTCAAACTAGAAATAATGGTTGATATTATAATCAACCAATCAGATTATTTAAAGGGAGTCATTACTTGCACACACTTTTTAAGTGATTGCACCAAGGTTAAACAAAGACTTTGTATTTTAGGGACATGTGAAAACGCACTCTAGGCTCTCTAATTTAAAGTTCATGATCTAGATCCTCAGTGAATAAGATTAGAGCAAAACATGATATTTATCATTTGATCTATTGTTGTCAACCGTTTAATCAAATAATAGTCTTTTGACTATATTTAATCACATGGTGAAGATTATATATCATGTTAATCTTATCCACTAAGGATCTGTAGATCATGAACTTTAAATCAGATGGCCCAGATTACATTTTCATATATCACATGTCCCTAAAATACGAAGTGTTTTTTTAACCTTGGTGCAATCACTTAAAAAGTGAGTGCAAGCAATGGCTCCCTTATTTAAATGTCTCTAAAACATCATTGGATAAATATCTTAAATCATTGATGGTGTAAGATCATTTAAACACCATTATGATGTTTAAATGACCATCACAAGAGTTGGGTGCAAGTAAATAATTGGCGGCCACGCGCGCCCCTCACTTTCCTTTGACTCCTTTCCTTTCACAAGTGCACCATGATCTATAGATCTTTGTTATAAGAAATTAGGACGAAAGTTCAAAAAGGTTGCCGGGGTGCTTGCCGGGTACACATTGCAATTAATTCCGGTTTGATCTCGATAGTTTATCACCTTTGGGCAAGAGAATCATCATTCTTTCTCCTTTACACTCGCGACTATTCTACTCACTCAATTTATACGAAATTAATAAATCACTTTTGGGCAGAATCAATAACTTCATGCAAATCAGTGCACAAGGTGATCTTAATGAGATAAAATCTCAAAATTTAAGAAATAATAACCTCCACAGAATGGTCTCCTTTGGGCAGATCCAATCCTACTTCAATTATAGTCTCTCGAACAACCACTTTAGCGGTCTTCCTTAACCTTATTGGAAAGACCTAGACCCGATATATCTAGTCTCAAGAGTTTAACCAACTCACTGTAAAGTGTATGTGTGTAACACACAGATAGCCAAGAGTGTCACAAAATAATAATTTAAAATAATGAGTGATGTCAAAATTAGCTATAAACACATACACTTAGATCATAGGATCAAACCAAAGATCCAAAAGCACATGTAACAGCAATACACTAGAAACATCATTAGGGTCACCGTATATTTTATTAATTATTTTCGATAATAAGTCCAATGAATTTGGCTCGATGAATAAATTGAAATCAACTACTCACACTACGTGAAAAAGCCAAAAAAATTACTGCCTTAAACAGTGATTTTTTCAAAAAATCACTGTCTTTGACAGTAGTTTTTTTCCAGAAGGCCACTGCCCTAAACAGTTGTAAAAAAAGGAGTGATTTGTTTTTACTACTATACAAGACAGTGATTTATGAACTTCAACAACAACTGCTCTTAACAGTCATAGAAAAAATCACTGTTTTTTTTACAACTCTTCAGGGCAGTGATTTTTTTATGCAAATTAAAAAATATATATATATATTTTTTTTTTAAATTACTTTTTAAAAAATATATATATTTAAAAAAAAAAATTACGTCGAGAATTTTTTATGCAAATTTTTTTAAAATAATATTTTTTTATGCTTTTTTTAATGCAATTTTTTTATGCTTGTTGTAATACTTTTTTTTAATGTCTTTTTTAATACTTAAAAAAAAATTATATAAAGAAAAAAAGTTATTAATCTCATATTTAAATAATATTTTTTTATGCTTTTTGTAATACTTTTTTTTAATGCTTTAAAAAAAATTATATAAAGAAAAAAAGTTATTAATCTCATATTTAAATACATCCATTCAACTCAAATGCAAATCATTCAATGCTATTAATAAATAAAATAGATGCTCAATTCTTTTATTCAAACAAAAGATTGTATCTCAACCTATAATCCAACCTTTCAAATCAACCAAATATTTTAAACTTTACATGCTCAATCCTTTTATTCAAAAAAAAAAAAAAAAAAGAGTAAACAATCTAAGGACCCCATTACCTATTTTCATAATTAAAAAAAAAAAATATGTGCTTCGCCTCTCGTGCCAAGTATCTCTGTCTCCTAGTGATCCGTTTGAGGTGAGCTTCAAATCGAAAAGTTTCGTCTGAAATCAAAAGGAGAACGTAATTAAATATTTATGATGCAATTAAATTGAGATATTGATGACTTCTACCTAAGGAGTCCCTATCTAATAGGTCGGGTTGAAAATATTGACATGTTATATAAATAGGTTGTATTCAAGTTAGCCCAAACCTGACCCAAACCCAACCTGGTATCTGTTTGCTACACAATATATAGGTATATCGTTCTTTTAACAGATCCAGGTCAGGTCCAAAAGTGGATAACAGGTCGGAGTCCAAAACTGGAAATGCAATTAAATCTATGAATCAAGAATGAGTACAGAAAAAGTACATGATCCTGATAAAACACATTGACATGATTAGAATGCTCTCTCTTGGTAATTGTTACAAATAAAATTTCTAGTAGTAGTTCTTAATTCAAATACCAGTATATAATATGTCCAACCCTATTGGATAATGTTTTAAGGTCCACAGTTATCATACAAATATTATGGATCATTTCACAGGTTACCATATGGGAATGCCTCTCCTCACCATCTTATGTTAAAAGAAAGCTGCTACTGCCACACCATCAGTTCCTAATTGCAGAACATTTGAACAGGCCAACTGTAGTTTCAAACGTACGAAAAAATAAAAGATTATGACATACAAAGTTATATTCCACTTTTCATGTCAGAAAGCAGCAAGTAATAGATTCTAACGGGCCTACTATAGTTTCAAATGTACGAAAGTAGGGAGAGAGAGAGAATAGAATTTGAGGAAAATTTGTTAACTGTGCAATTCAAGCTTCCTTGGTCAGTCAAAATGCAATTTATTGGCTAGTCGAGATGTTTAATACAATTGATCATAAATCTCGTATACTCCTGCATCAAGAGCCAACTTGTCCATACCATTAACTATCACCATTTAGTTTTTTGTCATTGTTTATATATGCATTTCTAAGGCGCTCACGCTTCTTAAATGTTTAAGTATAGTTGCTTCCCCACTCCCACACCCAAAACTTCTCCCAGGCTCTCTCTTGTTTCCAGCAATTAAGGCTTGGAAAGGCATACAGCACATGGGTTTTTTATCTTCTTTTCAGGTCATGAATTGCATGAGGAATGATGAGTTATTTTAATTATAAACTTTACATAAAAATGTATAATAACTTGTATTTGCCAAATCAAGCAAGTGGTGATAAATATAACTATGTTTCCAAGAGAGCGGTTAAACCGTTTCCCTTTTTCCCACTTCTATTGTTTGTTGTGCCAAAAATCATGTTACTAGGTTTCTTATCATAAATGTATAGGGTTATTTTCTTTCGTTGAGAATCATACATTTATAAAATTGTATCTATTCTAAAGAAATTGTTTGTTTTAAAAATTAGATAAGCTCAAATGATAGTTAAAGCTAGAGTTATTCACATGTGGCAGTGTTCTGCTGAATCTCACCAAAAACAAACTGACAAAATATTCTGAAGGCCGAGTTGTAGTCGTATTAGCTTCAAGATGGCAATGAAAAATTCCATTGGTGATAAACATGTCAAGTTTTACAGCTGATATGATGACTTGATGGGTCTAGAAAGCCCAATATGTGAATGAAACAAAGAAGAATGGGGCAGAAGAGACAAGCTTACCATGAGCATAATGGAGTTTCGAGCAGTAGGGTTCATGGAATGCTGAGCTAGATGTGCTGCCTATGATCCAAAATAAATTTTATTTAAAATGGATACACTTTTCATCTGTCCATCATTCATCATTAACAACATGAATGGTAAATGACTAATTGAACCATCACTCACATGAATTGGAAGCATTGTTTCAAGAAGGTTGAATCTCCGAAGTAAACAGAGAGAGGATTCTGCTGCTCCATATGCCAGCATATAGTTCAATTCCACCATCAGCCTTGCCTAAAAATGATATAAAATTTTGTAAAAGGGTCTAAAAAAGAGAGGTTGCTTAGGAAAAATTATCTGCTAGAAGGTATAACACAGACCTAAAATAGGGCCCTTCCATTGAGTACCTTATCTAAACTCACTACACATGAAGAAAGATCTTTTATAGCAGTAGTAGTCTCCTTGGCAAATGTCAAATTGAGGTGAGCAGCATTTCGTAGTCCCCGCAAAATTCTTGCTGCACAAAAAAGTTGCATACTCATTGTTTAAATTTGATAGTATCCAGTGCTACCATATTTTCCTATCAGAGACGGATAATACTAAGAAGCATAAAAGAACCTACGATAATTTAACAGAAGATTCAAGGACCTACCAGAGTCCTATTTGAATGACAGCAAAACGAAGTTCGCATTCCCCCACATGTTCCATGATATATATATATATATATATATATATATATATATATATAATTGACGACAATGGATGTCATGTATAGAATTGATGAACTGTGCACCCTATATCAATGAGGACAGATACCGAATTTATATAATTGATGATCATTGACACCCCTGTATACAAGAATCAAATCAATCTGGTGCAAATGAAATGGTACGAAAATTATGATCTATCTTGGGTTAAAGGATGATTTGGCCAAAGTTGAAAATCATTTAGTGTCACAATGTCATAAATTTTAGTATTTGGACGCTACTATATAATGTGAACCACAACCAACAAGACTCAAATAGATAAATATTAATGGCGCAGGAAATTAATATGACTAGGCAGCTGAATTAGCGTTGGTAGCATGGATCAAAATATCGTCCGATACCGATACGTATCGGACGATACGTATCGGTATTGGACTTGAACGATACATTGAATGTATCATTCGATACATTCAAATGTATTGAATGTATCGAACGATACATTCAATGTATCGTCCGATACAGACCGATACCGATACGTATCGTCCGATACGTATCGTTTTGGAGCTCGGACGATACGTATCGGTAACCCGATATTTTAACCCATGGTTGGTAGAGTCCTGCCATCAACTCTGAAATATGTGTTAAAACACAACAAGACAGCAGTGATATTACTTGTTGATTCTGCTCCAAGCTTCTTAGCAAAAAATACTGCTCACTTGTTCTATATTACCGCTATTGTTTGATATATAACTGCTTTAAAATAAAATTTACGAATAATAACACTCCTCATACCGGAGATAGATAGCAGCAACAAATAAATAGAATATAAAAGAAGATCAGCAACAGAAAACAATATGGCAGCAGCAGCAATAATCACAGAGAACTAGGGGGTTCAGAATCCCGGAGAAACTTGAGGGCTTCAATGGGTGAGATTGATATCTCATGTCCCAGCTAAGGAGCAGCAAGAGAGAGAAAAAAAAACTTCTATATTCCTGTAAAAAATTTGAACTGGTCTTTCAAACATAAAATTCAAACCACATAAACTGTCTCGGCAGCTGTTAATCCTAAATTGAATAAGTTTCTAGAAAGAGTCATAGTGTAACATAGACTCCAAGTAACAATAAAAAATTAAATAAAGATAACTGTCCTAATTTAACTGCTCCTAGATTTTATGAACAAAAAAATGAGAGTAGAAGTCTGCAATCTTAAATTTCCCGAGACTGACCCAGTGATCACTTAAGTGACCACATAAGGAGCCAGATATCGATATACATTTCGCAAACCAATAATAAGAAAGGAAATAAAGCGGATCAGGCTCAGCGAGAAGCTTAGCCAATAATAAGAAAGGAAAAAGTTAAAAACAAAAACATTGGGCAAGAGTGTTGGAGAAAATGTGCCTATATGTGTAGGTAAGTATATCTAGTTGTGTGTGGGTATAAAAATAGTCCCACATTGGTTAGGAATATATGTTGAGTCCTTCGCGAAAAGAACTTTGACCTTATGTGGAGCCAAGACCTTAATTGGATGCTCCAAACAAATTTCCTCTCGACCCCTCGTAACATCTTACACCATTACGTCCTTATTGACGGTCAAGTCGAAATCCGACCATTCTTGAAATCGCATACTTTTTGGCACAATAATATAAACCAGAAATAATAAAATGCACTATATATTTTATCCTACAAGATTACTGAAGATGCCTATGTCTGAAACCCATTGACATTGAGATTGATATTGTTTTGAGTGGGCATTTTTGAGAACAACAAAACTGGGGTTATATCTTCTGGAATGGTCATTGCAACACAAGATCAGATTGTGGATAGTCAGAGAATGGGTGACTTGTGGAAGAAATTTGACACTGAAATGGAGGAAGAGGTTACAGTGCCATGTGGCAATGCCGGGCTAACTAGACCAATTAGTACAGTTTGAGTGGATGATTTGGGAATCAGAAAGAGATAAAGGTGGATTTTCTGGAATGCTCTTTCACTAGCTGAGATGGATCTCCCTCTGAGAATGACACTATGGGTTGCTGCAGGATCAGACATGATATTATTAACAAAATAATGGAATTTGAAGTGGACCATGCCACGACCTTTCAGGGATATCTGAATTTTCATACCAAGGAAATTAGAAGTTTGGTCATTATTTAGACACATCTGAACTATTGCAACTATGATAAACGGCAGTCTGATGACATATTTGAAACCTGAATTTCATATTTGCTCTCTAATCTGAAACAAGCTTTACTGATATTATAACTACAACGATGTACCTATCTATAAGTTTCTGAACCTGAATTTTCAGTGATTATATGAGTGTAGTGTAGCAGCTGGAAAATTCAGGAATTTATTCTGAAGAGGTCAACTTTAAGTTCTATAGTTAGCTTTTACCTGCAATCCAGCATTTGAAAGTTGAATGTATCTCAGCCGATACTGTGTGCCCCAGATAGATCAGCCTTCTTTCAAATCCTGCACAAGGATCTAGAGTGGGCATAGAACTCCTCATCAGATGGCACCCCTGACTAACCTTCCATCATATTTCATGGAGGAGAGGAGCGACAATTCCTATTGCGTGTTACTCGAAACTAAGGCCCTGTTTAGCAACACTACCAGATCCACATTCCCTGCTTCTGGCAGTGAAAACCAGAAACACGGTAAGGACAGATTCCCTACTGTTTCTAACGTCCCGCCTGCTTCCCGCCCAAGGTATCAAACTCAGAATCAGTATCGGGCATCGGTCCAATCATTGGATTGGTACCGATACTTCTTTTTTGTGACGAAGAAAAACTATACATAACTAAATAAATGACAGTATTGGCTGATACTGTCCTGCCAATACTAGTGTCGATATGGTATCGGTATCGGTATTGATTTGGCAAGAAACTAATATGTATCGCCGATACATAGCGGTATCAGACAATACTTGATACCATGTTCCCACCTGCTTCCTGCCCTTTGAAAAAAGGGCAACATCCAGAAGCTGCAAAACCTGCTTCAGCCTTCAGGATTCGGCTATTGCAGGAATCAAAATTCTTGGATGGAAACATCACTATTAATTCTTAAAATAATGATTGTTTCTTCAATTGTAAGTAGTTTACATCACTATTAATTCTTAAAATAATAATGTGTAAACTCCCTTTCTACAGAACCAAGAGTAACCTGAAGAATAATCTGCTAGGTAAATAATAAATGATTGCTTCCTCAAAAAAGACTCAAATGCTCACCTTTGTAGCTTTGCCTTCTTTTTAGCAATATCAGATTTCTCAGTAGTTTGTCTTCCTACCACATTAAAAGTAACATAAGTACTAAAGCAATTTTAAAAATGAAAACTACAGAAAAACTTACGAGCACCTGATGCAGCCAAAACGGTTCCAAAGCTTCGAACTGGTTGGTGATCATCTATTGGTTCTTCCTGTAGATACAAAAGATGTAAAAATGTGAACTCCTCCTTCATACTGTAAAAGAGAGAGGGAGAGAGAGAGGGATAGATAGATAGATAGAGAGAGAGAGAGACAGAAAGAGGAAGTTCTATAGCATTCAGTGGCTTACTTCAACAGCTTTCTGTCTTCGCATTGAGCGTACAAGAAATTTCTTGTATGCACTTTCTAACTTGTGAACGGGTAGTGCCTTCCTAGTACATTTAATAGTCAAATGAAATAAATAATTAGTCAACTGAAAAAATAGCTTAAGATTCTTACATATACAACAGCATCACAATGAAAAAAGATCAAAATCGAAGTTTTTTGCCACATCGCAAGAAGAGTTTAAAAGAAAATTAGTATTTATGACATTGAATGATAATATAAGAAATATATAAGTAAAAAATCAATATTCTCTAGTTCCTGAACAGTATTTAAAGGAACAGGCTAAAGGATAAGTTGCATCATATGATAACATAGTTTAAAGTACCAACATGAACCTGTACTACTAAAATTTGTGAATCGACTTTATGACCGACAAGTTAAATAAGTTTTGAGAGGAACTAATTAAAAACTAATAAAGACAGGAAAATATAGAGGCATAGAAATTTTTATACAAAATTGTTGGTTTAGAACTATATGCAAAACGAAAGAACGGAAATTTTTACTATACTCCGAAAAATAAAACAAGACCCAATATTTAAATGCTGTTTGAAAAACGTGAAACAGTTGCAATAATGAAATCTAAGGTTTACATTGCGTGTCACTTAGTGACATCACAGATAGAGGGTGGTGCCCCTACCTCTATCCAACAATGGGTCTATATTGATCTGAACTATCTGATCCATAAATCTAGGCAAGAAATTTCATAAAATAGAAACCAACAATGCCATAAGCATTTTTAAATAATTTTAATTGTATATTATCATAGGTTATTTTATAACCTGGCTGAACCCAAAGTAATAAACGGGTTTAAGATTGAAGATTGGTCAAGGTTTAAAATGGTGAAACCAGAGCTCATAACATTCGGCTCCAATGTCGAGACGGAATATATTGGCTTCATCTAATAGAAACTTGTATCAGTGACAAGCTTCGGAATAAACCCATATTGTCTTGTATCGTCCTATAAAAACAATATGGCATGCACTATTGGGCTCTAATAGCAAGACGCATTGCCCAATATTTCTCAGTATCATCCAAGATTTTAAACTATGCGATCAGATCATCCCAATACAAACCAACAGGGGCATGCATTGTTGGCGTCTAATATTGAGACGTATTGCTCGATATTTTTCAGTATCATCCAAAATTTTAAACATGATCAGCACGATTTTTTTTCTATGGGAGATCCAACACATGAATTCCTGACCATGAATCTCACCTCACTATCCCAAGATTGAAAATATCATCTGCCTTCCTCAACTTATTCTTTGATTCCAAATGCAAAGCATAAGATCTGTAATACAGAGAATGTGTTTGCCCAATTTGGTTTGAATCTAGAAAACCATAGATCACTTCAGCATCAACGCAACTCACTTCAGAGTCTAGAAAACCATAGATCACTTATAGGTCTATAATCAGATGGTCAGATGTTGATTCCAAGTGGCACACATTCCACAAACTGAACGTGATCAGTGCACCATCATTGTTCACATTCATTTTTTGGGATACTTGTCATGTGGAATCAACATCTGATTGTTTGATAGTAGACCCATGATCTCAACCTCTATTGGTGGAAGATTGGGACGAACAATCTCCATCGTCCGATTTAAAGCAGTCATCAAAAGTTTCCTTTGTTTAAGTGAGGTGGCTGTAACATAAAATGGTGTGGTAGTAACAGCAGCTTTTCTTTTCTTTTTTGCTGAAGGTGCTTTCAGGAGTAAAAATTGGCCCTGAAAATATGATTACAGAGTTAAAGGTTGTGCTTATGAGTGCTACATTACGCGTTGAGGATTTTCTTTCAAATAAGAGGCTATTTCGTGAACCACCACCTGTCATAAAGGTCCAAACTAAACAATTTCCAGTGACAATTCACTTCTAAAAAAGAACAGAGATAGTGGACTATATGGGCCAAGCTTATAAAAAGGTTATGTCAATTCACAAGAAGCTGCCCCCTGGCAGCATACTTGTATTTGTCACCGGACAGAGGGAAGTAGAACACTTGTGTAGGAAGTTGCGCAAAGCATCACAGCTTGTTGAAAATACTTATAAGGGAAACACAAATAATAAGGTTTCTTCAAACTCTGAGCATGGACCTGATACAAAGAACATCAGTGAAGCCTTTGACATTCCCTCCCACTCGCTTGACCCATCATACCAATTTGAATTTTCACCAAAATTAGCAAAAAGAGAAAAAGGAAGAAAGAAAAAAATTCCACAATTGGTATAAACTCTAACAGACTGAATCTACAAAACTTAGAATTAATCGAGGGAACTTAATTAGGGATCATAAATTAAGGAAATCAAATAGAACTATCAATACAAATTTAATCTACTCAATGGATAACTAAAATTACAAACCCAAAAAAAAAAAAATACCAGATCTAATCTATGGTTTATAAATCGAAATTCCCTTCACAAAAAAAAAACAATCTCTATATGAAATATCCAAATTCCATAAGATCGTAAACGATTTCGTAGAAAAACGATTTCATCAAAACAATAAAGAAAACAACATTACGTACCTCGGAATTGAAAATTCTCTGAGGGTGGTGGACGAATTGGAACTCCATCCCATGAACGAAGCTGCGCGACCAGCGATGAAGAAGAGCGTGAACGCGATGCAGCAAGCTAGCAAAAGCTTGATCTTGATAGATCCGACGGCTGAGAAGCCGAGATGACGGAACCTCTGTAGATCATGCGGCTAAACCTGCTCCCTTTCAAGCTATAGAAGAAGGTGCGCAGTTGTCGGAGAACTTTCAGGCTATCGAAGAAGGATCTGTAGAGTTAGGCTATCGAAGAAGGAGGTGCACAATTTATTCTAGAAGACTTTGAATCTGGAGAGTTAGGGTTTGAGGAGGAGGGAGATGACCTGAATCTGGAGAGTTAAGAGAGTAAGAAGGAGAACGAGATCTGACCTTCGATTGATGAAGAACCCTAGCTCCTACATGAAACACGATCGAGATCTGACCTTCAATTCAGTTCGGCTTCCTTCGATTGAATCAAAACCCTAGATAGTTGGTAACGATCCGATGAAAAAATAATAGTTTGTAAGAATCCATTCAAAACCCTCTCGGTGATCTGACCAAATTGAGAGAAGATGCCAGCTAACTTTGAACCAGATTGATAGAAGTACTAATCAGATTGGGAGAAGGAATGTAGCCAGATTTGAGCACCGATCAGAGCATTTCTTCGCCAGATCAGTTGAGAAAATGGATTAAAGTTTCATACTTTTTGTAGAGAGGAGAGAGGAGAGAGGAGCGACAGAGAGTGGGGCTAGGGTTTAAATGAAAAGCAAATCACGAGTATTAGATGTATAAATCTAACTGTGGGTTGAATGGGTCGCCTCGTTGTCGGCCCAAATTCGACACCTCCCAGCAGGGTTTGGTTATTATACCATGGTTTTAAGCAGTGGATTATTAGACTACCATGATTTTAGGCAATGGATTATTAAACTATTGTTTTGAGCAGTAGTGTTTTTTTATATTACTGCAGTGGTTTTTATATCATTTTCACGTAGTGTCAAAAGCCAAAATCAAACTTAAAAGAACCCAATATGCTTTACAATGAATACGTTTTCTAATGAGCCTAAATAAGACCCAAGAAAAATAAACCATTATAAGCCCACAATCATAAGGTCCAAACTATTGTAAGCCCACAAATATATTCTTTCCAAGAATAAAGCACAAAACAAGACTTGATCCACTAAGAAAACATACATCATTATAAGGCCCACAACCTATGAGCAGATTTTGGGTCATAACAACCCAATGTCTATATTTGAGATTTATTAGCCAGAAGAAATTGGGTGCACCATGCATTAAGACTTCATCCACATCCTTGTGGATCTCTCAAAACAACGGACCCTAGTGAATGAAACATAGAGAGACCTGTGAATGTGATCAAGGGTGGTTCTGTACCTGGGAAATACGAAAATCCGGTTGCAATTTATCACTGCCTCGACTCCGACCGAATATAAGGCATCGAGATCCTAGAAATCCTCATTGCTAGCGAAGGGAAGTTATACCATATCTCCTCTCGGGCTTTGTATATACAATCAAGAACGATGGAGCCTTGATGCCTAGATCTGACGCCAACACCATCACTAAGAAATCCTCACTGGTTTCCAACACCATCTGCATGAATGAGAATTCCGAGAATATAGTGGTTTCCAACACTCCTTTTTTTATTTTTTTATTTATTATTTCAACTAAAAATAGAGTGGAAGTTTGGATAATTTCTACCAGATGGGAATGGTTTTAAGCACATCTCTTTCCGGCATTGTATTCGGGACCATTACCTCTGTATCGGTGGCCTTCCACCTATAGACCAAACCTCCCCATTAAGATCCTTAGATTAATCATCATGATGTAGAACTTAAATAAAAAAAATCCATCATCTAAAGAGATGATGTCCAGTAGACCCTTTAGATTCCATAACCTTAGAACTGCCACCTTTAAACCTTGATAATACGGTCGTTTTCCGATTACATAGCCCACCAATGTATTCCTCCATCTTCTAATTTCTTCTTGGACTTCTTCGTCTGGGTCGGAGATAAAGCCATCTTTGCAGCACTAATCAATGTATTCCAACCTACCGAAAGGTGGATTGCGATTTACAGGCCCACTCTTGAGAATAGATGCCCATTGTCCCTTATGAGAACTTAAGGGACAACTTAATCAGACAGTAACTAAATACTCCAAGAATATAATATAACTAGTGGCATCAAAGCCAATCAATATATATTTTAATGGTTCGACTAATCATGGGCCAATTGATCTCGGATACCAATTGTTGGATATATTCATTCGATCACCCAAAATAATTGTGATAGGATCCAGGCGTATAATTAATCAAAATAATAGACCAATAATCCATAAATTAAAATATATGTGTGTATCTTATTACGTAACCATTGATTCAAGTCGGCGCTTGTTATGCAATCTAACGCTTTTCCCTGCGAAGAAGGCTGAAGGCGACTCTATCCGCCTCCCTTGCTACACTCTCTTGATTGGAAGAAGATGTCAAAAGGCTTGTGTGTAGTAAGTGGGGGACATCACCTGTAATAAGCGGGAGACATCCACTTATGCCCTGCTTAGAATACCGTCCATCAAAATATCCTAATAAGAACAAGAATTATATGTAAATCAGGAAACCTTTAAGTTTCATTTAATATCAACAATGCCTTTTAATATTTCGAACAACTGCAATTCAGGATTTTATAAAATCCTAATGTGTATGGACCACACAAAAATAAAAATTACAAGTCTTTCTTTTAAATTCGGTGCAATCCGATGCAATCACTTGAAAAGCGTGTGCACGTAATGACTCCCTAATTTTGATATGTATTACCATGAATCATGGGTCAAAAACATGTAGCCGCTAGGCCAAGTAATTAGAATGAGGCCAATCAATCTCAAAACACGAAGTTGATCGATTGTTTTTAAGTAGAATAATGAATTATAAACTAAAAGCCTATAACTCGGCTCGGCCTGTCAATTTCAAATGAGTGCATTTAGGACTGGATTAGAGCCTAACTAAATTTTATCGTAACCCGTCCAAGCAAGATTGGGCCGGATTTCTTCCCAACGTGACCTTAATGCAGCCCATTGAGAACCCTACTTGAATCTTTAGATTAACTACTTTTCATGTCAATAAAAAAAAGAAAAAAACAATGTAATTACTTTTAGAGCAGTGATATTGCCCCACCCATTTTTGTTACTGTCACATCACTTAAACACAAGAAAATTGTTGACTGCTTTGAATAAGATGGTGGAGATTGATTTTGGTCTCAATCTTCTACATGATAGATCTAGAGATCATGGGCCTACTATTAGACTGCTTTGAATAAGATGATGGAGATTGATTTTGGTCTCAATCTTCTACATGATAGATCTTGAGATCATGGGCCTACTATTAGACAGTCACATGTTAATTTCATGTGGCATACATCCTAGATGTGATTCATGCGAACATGAATCAAGGTGGCAAATCAAGTACTGATTTCGGTTGGGCATTGGTTCTCGGAGGACAAATAAGTATTGGTATTGGCCGATACGCCGATACAATGTATTTTTTATTTGAAAAACTTTGAAAAATGTTATAGACAAGTGGTGTTAAAAGTATCACAAAAGAACTATTAGATGATTTTTCTAAGGAAGCCATTACTTGCACTCGAAAAGTTAGCCCTTACATCGAATTAAAAAAAAAAGACTTGCAAGTTTAGCAACCTCTGCTATGTGAAAACACCATTTAAACCGTTTGATTTGAGGCCCGTGATTTAGATGTATTAAGTACAAAAGATTAGCACGGAATATAATCTTCATCATGTGATTAAATATAGTCAGAGGCTATTATCCAAATGATAAATATTGTGCTTTGCTACAATCTTATGCACCGAAGATCTATAGATCATGAACTTCAAATCAGAAGCTTAGATTGTGTTTTCACATGTCACATGTCAAGTCTTTCTTTAAAATCAGTACATGCTTGCAAGGGTCAACTTTTTGAGTCCAATTAATGGCTCCATTTTTTTTTTAATAAAAATGAAAATTTTTTAAATTAAAAAATTTATAGGTATCAGCTGATACCGAGTGCCGTGATGTTGATGTCAATACCTGATATTGATACCACCCCGATACTAGTTTTGGTTGGCTAAAATACAAATACATATCGGTATCGGCCGATACTTGATATTTTGATCGTGATGATCCACTTTTTGAAATGTGTGCAAAGTGAAATCAACATTTGAGAATCTATAGTAAGCCCATAATCTCAAGCTTTATTGTGCAGAAGATTCCGATAAAAAACTATCCTTGTCATCCAATTCAAAGCAAGTTTCCTTTGTTAAAGTGTTGTGGTAGTTAAAAAATGAGTGAGGCAGTAACACACTGCTCCTTTTTTCAACTTTTGCTTTGCATTGCTGGATAGGATATTAATGCCTTGTTTGTTAACACGTGTTTTGGCAAAAAAATAGATGGAAATTTGAAATTTCTCACAAAAATGAAATTTGTAATGGTTCAGCAATATAGTGGGACCCACAAACTAGAGTTTTTTTGAAAAAAAACTCACAAAAATTTCAGCCAAAATTTGGCTGAAACTTTTTTCTGCCCACGACATGAGTTAAAAGCTTAGAGGAATTTTGGCGGCCACCCTTGCAACCCAAAATCCGTTCTACTTAAGTCGGATATTTCATGTTTAAAGTCGTTTGATTGCTTTGGATCAACCAATCGAGATTTTTTTTTCACCATAATTTTTCATATAATGAATCTTGAGACCATGAGCTTATCATCGAACGCTCAATTTTTTTTTTGATGTGGCACACATGTCAATACCTCTTTCTTCACGCCGCGCACGCGTTCTCTGAAAGTGACTACATCCCAGACCCCTAAAAAAACGTTGATTTCTTCAGATCAGATAATGGAAATCTTTTTGAACAAAGATATTCCACAGAATAGATCTTGGGTTCATGGTGTATCAATCTGACAATAAATTTTTGATTTCCTGTATCGCCGATACCCAAAATATGACTCTTCAATTATATAGCACACTCTTGCTCAAAAGTGACTTTAGGGCCATATTTTGGTGACGGGGGACACATGGAATCACAAACTGGTCGTCCGATAGGTGTTACATGATCTTAAGATCTAATTTTTGGACGACAGGGGTGAAAAACAATCACCCTCATCTGATCCGAATAAATCAATAGTCTTCAAGGGGTCTGGGACGTGGGCGCTTTCAAAGAACGCATGGACGCGAACAGAGGTACCCATAAACAACAACGCCAATAAATGTAACCCAACCATCTAAGCCAGTTAATTTGATGGCCATGATCTAAAGATCATAAGTGAAAGATTGGCACCAAGCATAATCTTTATCATATGACTCAATGCACTTCAAAGCCATTATCTGATTAAACAGTTGATTATATCGAATCATATGATAGAGATTGAGTTTTGCACTACTCTTTTGCATTGTAGATCTGTAGATCATGACCTTTATATCATACGGTTTAGATGCAACCTCACATTGTACTATTTATTTGCATTGTAAAATCGTAATCTCGTCCCATCTCCTCCGGCCAACATGCATTCACTGCTCTGAATCTGAAAAAGGAGATTGTTTTTATCTCAATCTTCTAGATTATGCATCTTGAGATCATGGGTATATCAATTTTTTTATTTCATGTTGCACCCATTCCAAAAAATGACTCGTGATTTGTATTTGAGCTTGATGTATGTCTCACGAGTTGAGAGTTACTGTTTGGGATTTGTACCATGCGGAATAAAAAACTAAGTGTATGCCTATAATCTCAAGACCCATCTTGTAAAAAGTTGGGACAAAAAAAAATTCATGTTCTAATTTAAAGCGACTAATGCATTTTGGCCCGACGAGATGAGGTGTGGTTACATGTTCACATGGAGTAAAGAATGGCGCCTTAAAAAAATAATTTTACACAATGTAGGCAAACGGTTGAAAAAAAATAAAATCAAACCATGATAAAATTTTAAAATAAAACTTCTCATGAGTTCTTTTTCTTCAACAACCCATGGAAAGTAAAAAAAAAAAAAAACTTCCCATGAGTTTTGTCAAATAAGGCATAAATGTGTGGAGTGGCAGCCTCGGGAGCGGAGGGTCTAACAACAACCCACTCCACTAGCTTAGAAAGCTTTTGGCTCTCATCTTCCCGAAGGAGATGAACCTGATTTCTGTACACATCAATTGTCATGTATACCAAAAGCGGTAGATGAGATGGAAAATTATACTTTGTAGATTATTTTTAGACAAATTTGCAGGCAATTTATGTGACGATTTACTATGAGCAATATATACCATGTTTTAGTGGATATGCCTTAAAATCAGAATTCAGTGAGAAAACTAGAAAACTAGTTAAATACCTGCTCTGAAATCAGGGCATGGTCTGAGGCCCTCAATAAAAGTCTCAAATAAGACTCTTGTAAAAAAAATTATTTATAAAATACTAGTAGTTTGCACGTGATATGCACATGGAGAGAAGTTTTTTAAGGAAAATTATAAATGTAGGACACATTTGTTGAGGATAAATTGCAAGCGGCTGACGTGGCGCGATGTGATTGCCTGCACTAACATGCATTAATTGAGCCCTACTGTACTTGCAGCCAATTGAATTGTGCCACATCAGCCGCCTATACTTTGTCTTTATATAATTTGTCCTCCATGACACTGTCCTTTTTTTTAATATAATAGAAATGATAGTGATTTTTGCAACCAAAGATTCTTGCAGCTCAACTTTGCTTCCACCACTTACACTGTTAGCTACCTTGATCAAATGATAGAGGTTATTTTTTGTTCCAATCTTTTACTCATTAGATCTTAAGATCATGTCCCAACTATCAAACGGTCAGATGTTATTTACACTTGGCAAACTTTTCCAAAGTGATCATGATAATGGCGTAACATGGTGTTTTTTTATCACAAATGTGTGCCATACATAACCAACATTTGACCGTATGATATGTGGGCCATTCATGGATCAAAATTTTGACCAAAATCTTCAAATTTTGGCCGAAATGTTTTATTTTTGGTCCCTATTGAAACCGATAACCAAAATTTCGGTCATGACCGAAACCGATATGAAATCCGATATTTTGATCCTTGGGTCCATTACCCTAAGATTTAATGTGTGTGTAATTAGAATGAAAAATTACATCTAGCATCTAATTCAAGGCATTCAACGGTATAAACTGTGGAACCATCAATTGTTTCAAATATTTGGTTGCAAAGATTGTTACCCAAAAGATAAAATTTCAGGTAGCTAAGAAAAATGTGTCGTAATTGAAGTTTGATAATTTATTTTAAATAATGGGTAGTATTATTTGCAACCATAGATACTCACTTCTTAACTATGATTGGAAATAAAGATATGTTATATTATGAGATTTTTAATACCTTAATACGCTTTATAATTAAGAGGCCTAGGCAACCACCGACGCATAGGGAGAAAACGAGAAAAATAATTTAAAGGCAGCAAGCTATAAAATTATTGTGAAGGATCCCTAGTTCCCTGCTCTCAAATTATTCTGAAGGATCCCTAGTTCCCTGCTCTCTCCCACTCTCCCTCTCTCCCTACATCTCTTTGTTTGCTTCATTAAAAAAGCTTTCTGTTTGCTTCATTAAAAAAGCTTTCTGTTTTATAAGGAGGATGGTGTTAACTTTTTTTAGTGGCTTTAATACCACCCACGGAATCTTCTAAGGCATCAACGCTCAAAATCATTGATTGCCTTAAATTAGACGATTGAGATTGTATTTCGCTCCAATCTTCCACAATCCACAATAGATCTTGAGATCATGGTGCACCTATCAGACAGTCTTTTTTTTATTCCACAGGGCACAAATCCCAAAAATGTAACTCTATAGTCACGTTTGAGTGTGATGTGTATCATTTGATTTTAGGGCTACATTTTTGGGATCTGTGCCATGTGGATTTGAAAAAGAACCATCTGATAGGTGTGCCATGATCTTAAGATCTATTGTGTGGAAGATTGGTGCAAAACACAATATCTATCGTCTAATTAATTTAAGGCAATTAATGATTTTCAGCGTAGGTGCCTTGGAAGTTTTTGTGGGCGCTATTGAAGCTAAATTTATTTATTTATTTATTTTTTTTATTTTTTATCTTTTTATTTTTTTATGCAAGATTGGTGTTAGAGTATATATGAATGGATCGCCAAGTTCTCTATAGGATGGGAGGCTGCTATTTTCTGAGGACTTCCATTTTCTTTGTAACTGAGAGCTCAACAACAGTAGTGCCATTAGGAGGAACAAATGCAGACTCAGTGTGAGTCTTAAGAAATACAACTGTAGGTGTAAGAACCGAAAAAAACACAAGAAGAGCTACCCTCACTACCCCATGGCTCCCCTGAGGAGAGCATTGATGATTAACAGAAGAAAAGTAAAGTACATTCTCAAAAGAGGTCATGTCTATAGATACAAACTGCCTTTTAGGTGAGAGAACATAACACCAGGACCCTTTCTATGAGGAAGGATACCCAATAAATATACCTTGAATAGCCTTAGGATCTAGTTTTCCACAATGAGAACAAGGAAGATGAACAAAGCATCTGCATCGAAATACCTAGGGAGGACGATAAACAACTAGATTGTAGGGCACAACACTTGAATTGGAGTGGGTATTAATAACATAAACTGCAGTGAGAGCAGCTTCAGACCAAAAACAAATAGGGACATGCATGTCAAATAATAATCGCAAGATTAACTTCAAGTAAATACTAGTTATTTCTCTCAACGCCATTTTGTTCAGAGGTGTAGGGACACATCGATTGTCAGACAATAACATGTTTCTAAAGATATTGTTGAAGGTGTAGAGAGACATACTCTCCCCCGTGTCAAAGCACAGAACCTTAACAATAACATGATATTGTGTGGGTAACTTTTAGCGAAATATAGGAAAAATGGTGGTAACTTCATCTTTGGTTCGCAAAAAATATAATACAATAAAGCGAGTGCATCATCACCGAAGGAGACAAAGTAACAGAATCCAGACAAGGATACCACAGAAGGTCCCCAAACACCAGAGTGAACAACTTCAAAAGGAACAATACATTCCAGGAGGTCCTACAACGTATGCAAGTTAGCACACGCCACATTTAAACAAGGAAGTATCCAACGATTTAAGGGTTTGGAGGAAAAAGGATGTGGAGGTGAGGCAACAACAATTGACCAAGAGGAATTAGCGACAAACGCGCAAATTCTAGTGACACAATACTAGTGGAGCAAGAAGTTGAAATCCACTTTTTGATTATCTAAAATGAAGAGCCCCTCTTAGAACCATGACAAATAATTTTACCTTGTAAAGAGGTCCTAGAAGACACAATGTGATGGGAAAAAGGTAACACTACAATTTAAGTGTTTGGTAATGTTGCTAACTGAGAGAAGATTTACAAACATATTTGGGACATTAAGTGTAGATTCTAAAGGAAAGAAATCAATTTTAACCGTCCCTGTGTCTGCAACTAGAACAAACGATCCATTAGAAGTATGAATGAAACTACCTATTAGAGCCCATGGAAAGGAACAAGATTTGTTGGAACTTCGATCCAGCATCTGAACCCATATTAGTTCCCAAACAGCAACAATAATAATCTGGCACACAATTCACACACCACAACCGCAACACTGCACTACGCCTATAAAAACATGGGTTTGGAGCATTGCAATACACACCCAACAATGATAATTAGGGCCACTTCCTCCTTCAAACTGTTAATAAACTAAGTACAACACTCTACAATGCATACAGCAGCACCAATTTGTCTTGAAACAGCATGAAGGTAGATAACAGGTCAGTTTAATGGATACTACACAGTCATGACAAAGATGGAATCACATGTTTTCAAAGAATTCCCAAAGAAATATTCATCAAACTCTCTTTATATCAGCTACATATCATGGACATGTTGAAACCAGATGTGAAATCATTCAAAAAATGCATCAATAAAGTGCTCCAACATCACAAGAGGCAAGATTCTTTGAAAATATGAAGCTCGACTTCTCTAGCACCTCTAAAAGAGGTTCACAACTCCCTTAACTAAACAACCAAAACTGATGAGATCAAAGCTGAGTGGAAGGGAACAAAAAGAAATCCTCCCATCAACATAAGCAGACATCTTTGGTCTCACAGAGATTGGCTACAAGGAATCTTGTGAAACTGACAACAGTTCAGTCGTCACATAAAATTGTCGAAACACCATAAAAAAAAATAACCAAATCAAAATTCCAAATTCAAAATGATATTCTACATAGAAAAACAACCCAAATGATGTCCTTGCTGGCTCCATTTAAGGTCAACTATTTGACATTTGCTTAAGTCAACAGAAGGATGGGCAATGATAGGTCAACATGAGGTCAAGCCGGATCAACGCTTTGATACCAAGTTACGTTTATTGAGCAGCGAAAAAGGAAGTAGATTCAGATTTAAGTTTAGAGGAGGAAGAAGAGAGAGATAGAGAAAATGTGGGTATTGAGTTAATTACCTCAATGGCTCAACCCCTTGTCAGTTAGTATAGATAGAGATACCTTATAAAACACAAACACTAGCATAGTTTAAAATAGTAAGTAGATACAGATTGAGCATACGACCTGAAGATTATGTCATCATGCACCTTCCAGTTGACTAATAGGAAAAAGATAGGGACAACTTTGCATTTAGACCAAAAAAAAAATCCAAGGACAATGGGGAAACTATGAAATGCAAAATGGTATCCATCAGGAGAAAAAGGATGACTGCATTAACAAGCATGGTGTGGCAAAAAACTCAATGCTGCCAAGCAACTGAGATGACTAAATAGATAACAAACACAAGGTTAAGTAACAAAGTAATCATGATAATTTGGAAGTGTGTCTTGTTCACTACATAAAAAGTTGCCTCTATGGGTGGGAAAGTGTCCACTCCTCATGGAAGATATTTTTGGCCATTGTCTCATAAAAGAAGAGTCCAAAGCTATAAACTTCAGCCTTTTGAGTTTGGGCTAATGTTTGATCATATTAAGAACTATCTGCAGATATTCCGTCACGACAGCAAACACCTCACCAAATGAATAGTTGATTCTGGAATCAACAGTTCTTTTATTTTAAGATCAGGATTCTGGAATTATCATTGAAGGAGAAAATTTCATTAATAAGAATATTATCTCATTTAAGATTTTAATGAAACAAGCCAATGGTTTCTTAACTTATTACATACCCTCACCAACAATCTTATTTTTTAAAAAGCATTGAGTCAAATCCAAGATGTAATTAAACAATTCTCGAGTACCACATATCCATGTTTGGCTATCTTTCCGTTTCATAAGAGTACTTACTGCCGAAACTCAATTATCAAATCCCTTTGCATAATAAACCAATATTAATTTTTATGGTTACTTGAAATTATTTATGTAGTATTACAATACAAGCACTAATAGTGCATACATACTTTTAATCTTGATGTTGTACTAGATAGTTCATTGGCTGGAAAAGATGGTTAAAATACATAATTCGAGACTACATTACCTCCTATTTGTTGATGGTAGGTCATCTTAGCTGCTATTTGTTAATGATAACAATAAAGACGAATACGGGTACAAAATGCCAGGGTTTGGGCCAGGTTGGGCTGCCAAAGCCCATCCTACCCCTGTGAACAATTCCATTAGAATGCCCTCAAGGAACCCTCCTGAAAGGTATTCAATACTGATATAAAATACTAGTCATAGGCACTGTGCCGCTACCAGCTGTATCAGATTAAAGATGTGCATGAGAAGAGCAAAAGGGACCAGATTGATAAGGATTAGTATTTGTTACAAAATTGTGAAGGCATTGTTGGGGAATCAATGAATTGCTACCGTGACAGGAGACCCTTATCAAAAAGAGGCCCAAAGACTCATTTACATAAGATGAAGAATAATTAAGGAAAATGATACGGAAACTAATAAAATCACATACACCCATTGAACAAGATCATTTGGGCCTTCTAGAGATTCCAAAACAACACATGACTACAAGTTATGTCCAGTTGGTGTATGGTAATTTATTTGAAAAGCCACCATTTACAATAATCTATTTAGCACTTAATAAGTTTATTGAAGTCCAATACTGTGAAATGCAATGATGACTCATGTACGATTGAAATAGCCTATCCAACAAAATGTTATTTCAACAGTCTTCATTAACTGTTAATGCAAAGAGCTATCACATCAAATTCATGTGAACAGAAAAAAACATTATCTAAGGATTCAAGCTTCAAAATCCTCCTGTACATGGAAGAATTTCAGAGAGTACAAGATGTCTTTAAACATAAATGAGGAGTCATAGTTAAGAAGCTTTTATATATAACCTGACAATTTTACGATTATAATGTCACATACAAGAAGGATTTAGAGCTTTGATACTGACATGGAATGAGGATAAAAAGAAAGGCATCACCCCTTATCACTATGGTGAATGAGACAAGGATAACTTCTTCTCCAGCAAAACCACCAAGTCTCTATTTCTGTCATCATCAGATTGCTTGATCATTTGAGTGAACATAGCTTGATAATTCGAGTGAACAAAGTTTTTCCACAAGCAAATATATACGAAACAAATAACTTGGAAAGATCTACCACCAATTCCTTTCTAGTTCCCATAGCTACAACACTTTCTCCACCTTTGCCATAAAAACAATGATCAAAGACAAGTGCACAAGAGGCTAAAATGAATCCGACAACTAAAATCCCAAAATGTTATGTGATAATTTCCTTACTGGAATTTTTCTAGGATACACAGTGGCAATCGTCACTTATTCCAATCTTCAAGAAATGATGCTTAGCAGAACCATCAAATTCATCTATCATGGGACCATCCATCTTAGGTGCCCCTTGAAGAGCTAGTGAGGAAGTATTCACGGGAATTTATTAAATTAACTCATGGAGATCCTAGTCATCACCGATGATTGGGTGTGCAAAACTAGTAATCTTTTCTTTGAAAATCGCTAAAGCAACCAGATCATCTCCATGCGTTTACTTCATCATTAATAACCACATTTTGCTGAAATTTTAATAGAAATGTTTGGATATCACACTTGGATTTGGACCATATCCTATTTACTGCTAGCTCCTAGAACTCGTTCTCCATGGTCGAGAAGTCCAATAAGAATATCACACTGCAAAAATAGTAAGATGCCCAATCCCATCTTCGAGCTTTTTCATCAAAAACCACATTCTAGCAACCACCACAATGAGTCGAATCACACCACACCACACAGGGATTGGGCGTCGATCAACTTGAAGGTGCATTTGTCGCAACCTTGAGGTCACATAAGTCAAATCGCAAAAACTCCATTGTTCATCTCTTACAGTCCATTATTTCATATCACCACAATCATCTTCAAGAACAAGCAGAAGCTTCCGATGAGTATGCCCATAAAAAAAATCCTTCTCCTTCAACTCCCGCAACAGCCCCATTGCATCTTCAACCCGCCCTCGCCTACACAAATATGTTATAAACTCCACCAACCTCCTCCTTGCACTCATCTCCCACATAATCCTCAAACTCTCCCCCAATGGCCAAACAATTCACAAGGGAATTATATGCCTTACAGCTTGGAACAAGCCCCTTCTCCTTCATCTCCCCATACAACTCCATGGCATTTTTCGATCAACCTTGGGCGCAAAGGCCATGAATCAAATAATCATAAGAATACAAATTCAGCGCAGTATACACAACACCCATCTGATGAAAGATCCTAAGTGCATCATTGAGATGAAGGGAAAGGGCATACCCTTTGATCATGGAATTCAATGAGAATACATCGGGATCGATCTCTTCATTGACCATTTGGCGGAAAAGGCATCGAGTTGTCTCTATGTACATGTGGTTTATATACGAATTGGTTCCACGGCTCAAGAAGGCCGCGAAGAGCAAATTATAGGTCCTAACATAAGGCACATATTGAGGGTTTTTAGTCTTCTGCAAGAGTTTGAAGATGTTAATGGCTCGCAATAGCTTGCGCTCCTCAGTGTAGAAGTAGATCATGGTGTTGAAGAGGGTTTCAGACCAGATAGATGGAATTGCTAGCACTTGGTTGGCCACATAGTCCATTTCTATGTACATTTTTGCAGAGCCAAGTTTTTTACGGTGAGTAGGTATGTGGAGTGGTCGTGCTTGAATCTGGGTTGCTGAGAGACCCAATTGAAGATCTGGAGGCAGATTCGAGGGTCTTTTTGGCGGACTAAGGTTTTAAAGATGTCTTAAGAGGTGAATTGTGGTGGGATTTGGGATAAGATTTTGTGAAATTGAGATGAAGTTAGAGGTGGGTTTGGGGGGGATAGGGATTTGGATTTGAATTTGGGAAGGGTTTTAAGTGTAGGGATTACAAGTATAGGTTGTTTTGATGGATAGGAGGACATGAGATAGCAATAGATAAAGAAAAGATTATGGATTGGTTTTCGATTTGTAAAATGATTAATACGAAGAATAACCCTATTCATGTTAATGAATCAGAGGAGGAGGAGGAGTTGTGGACATTAATATCAGATAAAGAGAAGAGTATGGATTGGTTTTCGATTTGTAAAATGATTAATACGAAGAACCCTAGTAGAGTGAACTTATTATTGATTCTCTACACCTTTGTTGGGTTTAGGATATGGCTCTCATCACTGTCATTTAAACACCAAATCATGTTTAAATGATCTTTCATCATTAATGAATTGGACGATGGAGATTGTTTATCCCCAATCTTTCACATGATGGATCTTGAGAACATGATAGTATCATCAGACAGTCGGTTTTTATTTCATGTGGTATACACCAAGAAAAGTGACTTTAAAATCAATTTTGAGTGTGCATGTGATGTTAAGGCCATTTTTCTAAGATGTGTGCCACAAGAAATTACACACTAACCATTTGATGGTAGGCCCATGATCTCAAGATCCATCATGTGAAAGATTGGGAGGATAAATGTAACATCTCGAAAATTTCCAAAGCCATAGGTCCGGATTAAGTGCATGCCCGTTAGAAAATGCGTCATCATTTCGGATTTTTCAAACGGGATTGTTTGGGGTCCGTTTGAGCTTCATAAAAGACATTTGGATCGAAGTTCATATACCGTGGCGGTGTACTGGCTCAACACCGAATCCGATTGATAAGTGATTTGAGTGTGCAGGCCCTACACTAAACCAAAAGATTATTAGTATAATAGATAACACCTTACTTAGGTATATCCATTTTACGCGAAATCTAGTTCTTTGGATAAGAACTAACACCCAAATGGGTGTATGTTTGTTTAGTGAGGGAACCATCCCCTTTAAGTTATAAGAAGCAAAGCTTCCTTTGGAAGCTAATACCCGGTTGCAAACCTTTGGGCTGTGGGTTTCTAGAGAGAGAGAAGAGGAAGAGAGAAGAGCTTAGAGAAAGAAGGGGGAATCCTCCTTTCCATTTGCCCACCTGAAACCCAAATTACTTTGGGTTTTCCTGAATTTTCTTCTTCTTCTTCTTCTTCTTCTTCTAGAGGATCTTGTTGGATTCTCCGTTTGAAAACTCCGATTTCGACGCCATAAGAGCCATGTGAGAAGAACTCCATTTCTCTTCTCGTTTTCCTTCATACCTTTCGATCTCTCGTCTCAAGCCCCTCTTTCCATTCAAGAAGATCTTTACGGATTCTTCGCTCAAGAATGTCGATCTTCGACACTGTTGTGATTGGGGAGAAGAGATCGAGGCATTGGAGGAGCAAGAGGGTTTGATGCCAAAATCCATTGATCTTGGTTGTCGTAGAACTTGCGTGCACATGATTTGAAGGTGAGATTTCATGGTTAAATTATGATTTAGATTATAATTTAATTCCATAGGCGTTGTGTAATTTGTGTAGACGAAAATGGCGAGAAACTACAAGAAAAATGGGTTTCTGAAACTCAGAACCCGTAGAGTTTCTGAAACTCGCGCACCTGAGCTTCAAGGCTCGCTCGCTTGAGAAGCCTTTAGAAAGGCTCAAGTGAGCTTCGCATGCCCAAAACAACAAGAGAGAAAGAGACTCTAGTGAGCCTCTGGCTCTCGCGCGCTCGAGCTAGAGAGGTGCCATGTGACTCGCGCCTGCGAGATTCAGAGTTTGGGCTATTTTGTTTATTTTTTCGTGAACTCTTTAGAATTAACAACCATTAAGCCTCCTTAGACATTTCTAAAGAATCTTTAGATGCATTGTAATGTAGGTTATAATTTGGATGTGTGCATGGGGATCTTCGCCTCGTCTTGCGTGATTTGCGTAGTTTCGTGAGTCGTGAGATAGGAAAAATTCAACCTTTAATTTCATCCTTGTCTTTGATTTATAGATTCTCATGATATAATTAGATTGCATTAGCTAGCACTTGTGATTTAACTTTGATTCATAGAATGTGATGAGTTTGATTGTCATTGAGTTAGAAATGAAACTATTTGAAATTGAAACATGTGATGAGTTTGATTGTCATTGAGTTAGAAAAGAAACTATTTGAAATTGGAACTTTGAATTCTTTGAAAGGTATCAGAATTGCTAAACTTAGAATATGAATTTGAATCTAACATGAAAAGATATCTGTATTTGAATCTGATTTGGCTGATGTTAGGAAATCTTTGAATATTTGAGATATAATTGAAGTTTTTGGAATTATTAGTTGCATCTAAGATCGATTTATCTTGAAATAATTAGCATGAGCATAAAATTTGAACTTTGTATCCGAAAGCGAATATGAATTTAGAAAATAAACTTTGAACATGAGCTGTGAATATGAATACAAATCCGAACTTTGAACATTAATATGAATTCCAAATATGGGCCATGCATCGAAAGATATGAATATTGAATCACTAGAATATGATAGGAACTGAGATGAACATTGAACTTGATGTAAATTTGGAACGTGAACTGTGAACTTTGAATTCGTATAAACTAACTGGACACTGACTGCGTGATTTCATACTGTATGCTGCATACTGGACCGGTACGATGTGTTATATGTATACCGCGTCGGACCGATCTGGGAGTTATCCGTACACATCTATAATGTATATTGGACCGACGACAGACTATTATTACACATTGCATCTTGCATCTTGGACGATCTGACCGAGAGGTTATCCGTACACACTACATATTATACACTACATACTGGACCGATACGACGGGTTATCCGTACACACTGCATACTGTACACACTAACTGGCCCACTGCAACTGAAAATTAAGAACACTGTGAGATATTGGAAGATGTGAACACTGAAAGATACTGGAAGATATGGACACACTAGACGATAGAAATATGAAATCTAAACCTTAGGACGTTGAACTGTAAGACGTGAACACTGTGTGATGTGAATAATGGAAATCTGAATACTTAAGATGTGAACATGAAATCTAAATACTGTAAGATGTGAACTGGAAATCGAAATACTGTAAGATGTGAATTGAAAATCTGAACACTGTAAGATGTGAACTAGAAATATGAGCATTGTAAGTCATTGAACCTGAACTCTGAACTCTAAACTCAATAAGTCTTTGAATCTGAATTCGATTATGAACTTGGAAACTGAGAATGAATCATTAAAATTTGTGTGAAATTTTGAATTATTGATTTAGATTTGTGTGAAATTCTGTTTTGATAGTAAATTTTCTCTTGGAACTCTGTCATGAATATTTGCATTGATATGATGATATGTGAAATTGATATTGATATTTTTTCTACTAAGCTTAGATTATTAGCTCACCCCGACTATACGTCACAGGTATAGCTTATGATTAGGACCCTGAACTTGAGAAGAATTCGAAGTTACTTATTGGAGGGAGAAGCTCAATTGGATTTGACACAGTAACTTCTGAGATTTGAGCTTGGTACATTATAGGTATTCCGTCTTTATACGTATTTGTATACCACTGTCTAGGTGATGGTTAGTTATCATTGGTGGTTTATTTTATTTCTTCTAGTCATGTGTTTGTATAGAAATGAAACATTTAGTTATGCTAATTATGGTATATCTGTTTTGATTTCCGCAATATGTATGAATGTACCAAGAAAATTTTATATTCAGATTGTGTTTTGCGATCTGGCGGTTCGGATTTTCCCATTTGGTGTGAAGTTCAAAGAAAGAAAAAAAATAATAATAATATATATATATATATATATATATATATATATCATAAAATTAGGTTGAAAAAATTCGAGTTGTCACAGTTGGTATCAAAGTTTAGGCTTTAGGTCTTATGAGAGACTCAGAATCATAGCTCTAAGTGCAGGAATATGTCTTTTGATTTGTTCCCCTTAGGCTTTTCATGTGGGTAGGCATCAAATTTTGTGAAGAGTTAAAATTAGGTGGGCTGGCCCTGTACCCTAAATGTGGAGCATAGGTCATCAGTACTGTTTCTTCCAAAATCTTCTGATGTCATTTGAGAAACAAATTTCTAGATGTATGAATTCATAATCATCAAAATGCTTCCATTGATGCATTCGAGTAATTAAAAATTTGACAATTAGTGAACTAAATTTATTGCTACAACCTAAGTTTTCCATCATCCAACGCGAGTACTTGAGGGTGTATATGGGTCGGGTCAATCCAGACTCAACAATAAAATCGACTCGATTAGATTAAAATTGGACCCGATCGAATAGGCCCAATTGAAAATTGGGTCTGGGTCCGATACTCATTGGAAGAGACCTGAACTGACCCTTGTTGTACTTGGGTTTAGTGACTTGGATCCAATCCTTTAGATTTAAGACTCGGACCTGAACCGCACCTGTCTCGGATCCGATTGAGACCCGAACGTGTACACATTTTGTTATGAATTTAGTTAAGCTATATTATATTTATATATATTCTTGGGAAATTTACCTGACAGGCCCTGTCAGATACGCCTTTTACGTCAGAAGCCCTATAGTTTCACTTTTACCCAGACAAACCCGCTGCGCGCCGAGCTGAGGCACGCCTGTAGGAAATACCCAAAGTACCCCCACAGTAATAAATAGCCGTCCTCTTTTCAAATCATTTACTGTTTTATTTTACTTTTTTGTTCGAAGTCGGTGGAGAGTCGTTGACGCTTCATGGACGATCGCGTTCAAATCTACAACCTTCAAGCTACCAAATCTGTAAGTTAGAATTAAAATTAGCTTCCATCGCTATAGATTTTTTTTTCTCCTCTCTTTGGTGCACATTTTGACATAATTTTTTTAGGTTTTCCCATATGTAATCGATATCGATCCTATATGTAATCGTTACCGATTACATATTGTCTCTTTGGTGCACATTTTGACATAATTTTTTTAGGTTTTCCCATATGTAATCGATATCGATCTTCGATGTAATCGATATCGATCCTATATGTAATCGTTACCGATTACAGATTTAGTCGCTATCGATTATATGTAAAGTCGCTATCGATTACATTTAGAGTTGATAACGATTATATATGTAGTCGTAATCGACTATATAAATTGTGGATGACGACTCTATAACAAATTGATATCGACTCTCTATGAATATAATTAATACCCATCATATGAATTAATTTCCCTATAGTTATTACCCTCGATGCCATAATAAATCATACGAGGTTTTATATTTATCTCAGCCGACGTTCAATTTATTGCCAACTACCCTTTTGTAAAACCATTATGGCAAGTTAGGTTGGAAGAATGAGAAAATTTAATACAACGATTCGTATTCCACAATCTAGGAGCTTTAAATACAGGTTTAGTTCGTCCTTAGCAAACCACCTATCATCCCTACCAGCCCATATTTTTCCCAATGTCTGACGACGAAGAAAAAACCTTCTATAACCCAATCAAGTTCGAGCCTGTATGGGAGGACCCACCACTACCACCGGAACCAGATCCTCTGCAGTTCCTGTGGGACGAGTATGATGAAGTAATGGAGATTTTGGCGAAGGAAGAAAAGAAGAAGAGGAAGGAAGAAAAGAAAAAGAAGAAGGAAGAAAAGAAAAAGAAACTTAAGACGGAACCACCCGCCTCTCCACCCCATCCACCACCTGCTCTTCATCCATCTTCCTAAATTTTCTTTTCATTTTTAATTATAAGTGAAAAATTTTGAATGTAATTGAAAAATTTTGCAAGTAAATGAAACTTTTTGATGCAATGGCGACTTCATGATATCTTTTGAGTCAGTAAATTAAACATTTTCTATATAAATAAAGGAAATTTACCTGATAGGTAAATTAAATATTTTGAGATCATTGTAGTCTTATATTGAATTGATGGCAATTTCATAAGTAATCGATATCGATTACATTTAGAGTCGGTATCGATTACATATAGGGTCGATATCGATTATATATGTAATCGATGTAGGTAAAGAAGAAGGAAGAAAAGAAATAGAACAAAAGAAAGAAAAAGAAACTTAAGAGTCAGTAAATTAAGTAATTGCTATATAAATAAACATTTTGAGGTCATTGCGAATTTATATTGAGTCGTTGGCGATTTCATAGGTAATCGATATCGATTACATATAGAGTCGTTATCGCTTACATATAGAATCGGTATCGATTATATATAGACTCGATATCGATTATATATATAGTCGGTATCGATTACATATGTAATCGATAACGACTCTATATGTAATCGATACAGGTTTTATATATACATTTCATCAACATTTTTAACTATCCTTATTAGTATGGTGCTCAGTCCTTTCTTTTTTATTACAGTTCATTTCAAAAGGCTGTCAAGATGGTTGTACACCGAGCTGTTGCCAAGTGTTCGCCCAGTGCCATTTTGAATATCTACGAAAATACTACCCCAGCTCGGAAGAAGTTACTAAGAGATTCAGTTTTTGGTAGAATATTTCAAATGCCCAAGGGTGTGGGATTTCTTTCCGATATGGTGGATGCGATGTTGACATTTTGGGTTGAAAAAAACCACTTCCGAATTGGGAAGACTGATGTCGATCTTCGGAAGATAGACATTGCATTGATACTGGGCCTTGCCGTAGTTGGCCCAGAAAAGTATACCCCATCCGTTAAACCATCGGAAGAACAAACCATTAGATACAAATACTTTCGTAGAACGCCTCCTGGAAAAATTCTCCGGTCTCATATAGATGCTGCAATTTGGAGAGCGGAAAGTGATGAGAACTTCTTAAAGTTGTCCCTTCTGTTTGTGCTGTGCATATTTCTCTTCCCCGAGTCCCACCATCAGATTTCGGAAGACCACATCGACCTCATCGATGATGTGGAGACCTTTAACCGAACTCCGTGGGGTCTGCACGTCTACCAAGACTTGATCGAGTATATAATAAAGGGCGCGGCGAATAGAAAAACCGCCGAGATGGATAAAGCCACGAAGACGCATACAACATATGGTTGCATATGTGTACTTCAATGGTAGGCTTATGAGATCCTGCCCGATATATCGCCATCCCAGCTAGGCCTCAAGGACCCTTTCCCACGGCTGCTGAAATGGTCGGACAGGGCGTAGTCAAGGATCAAAGGTTACACTCGCGGGCAGATGTTAGACAGCAAGGTATGAGGTCTATTGCCTATTCAAAAAAAAGCAACTTACCGATTCATTCTAGAATCGATAATGATCCATTATAGAATCGATAACGATTCATTATAGAATCGATAACGATTCATTAACAATCGATAGCGATTCCGTACAGAGTCGATAACGACTTACTAAGTAGTCAATAACGATTCATTAAATAATCGATAGCGATTTTTTAACGAATCGATAACGATTTATTAAATAGTCGGTACCGATTCTTTACATAATCGAGAGTGATTTATTATATATAACGATCATTTTATTCTGTTGTTTACATGTTTCATTTTCTTTCAAAAGGTTCGTGCTCCCCTCGTGCCTCAGGGCTTTGAATTAGAGATACCCGTGTTAAGAGAATATCTACGGGTTCAAAAGGAGGTTGGGGGGAAGAGGAAAGAACCGGTCAAGAAAGCTGTGGAAGAGATGCGACCGAAAAAGAAAAGAAATTATATTCCGGTCGAGAATATTGGAGAGGAAGAATGGGATGACACATCGACGTCTGAAGAAGAACCCCTCTCGAAAAAGGGCCCCGTCCATGTGGGAGAGGGTCGGCCAAGAACTAGGGGGGCCACCAAGGAGAGCCTGGCAGCGAAAGATAGCCCAGCTGAACCGTCCACCTCCAATGATTCTTTGTTGAGGAGGGTCAATCATTTGACGCTGGATAACTTGAAGCTCACCCAAAGAGTGAGCGATTTGGAGGGAGAGAATAAGGCCACGCTAAACGCTATGCTTTCTTTAGAGAAACTATGCAACTCCATCAATGAGAGGCTGAATTCAAGGGATGCGGAGTGACAGAAGTTAAATCACTATAACTATTTGGTCAGAAAGGGTCAGACGGATATAAAAGAACTCCTTGAAAATTTATTGGAGGCGAGACCTAAGGTATGTATTGAAATCTGGTTTTAGATGTTCAGTTTTGTTAACATAAATCGATATCGATTATATATACAGTCGATATCGATTATATATGTAATCGTAATCGACTCTATATACAGTCGATATCGATTATATTTACAATCGATAGCGACTATATATATAATCGATAATGATCATATATAAAATCGATAGCGACTATATATATAACTGATAACGATCATATATAAAATCGATAGTGACTATAAGTACAGTCGATAACGATTATATTTAAAATCGATTTGGACTTTTTAAAATGTGGACCAAAAATTAATTCTTATTTTGCATCATTATTACGATGTACAGGATGTGGCTATGGAGGAGCTGATATCGAAGGTGTGCGACACAGCCTTCGATAAGGAACCATCGACTCCTGCAAGACGTTCCTCCTCCTCCTCCCGTTGATGAGGTGAAGGCAGCTGCTGACAAGCAGCCTGAGACCCAAACTGATAAGGGTCCTGCTGGTGAAGAGGAAACCTCTTCTCAATTGCCTCACCAACAAGTTGAGCTTCGCTTAAGACCTAGGCAAGCGAAAAGTCGAAGTAAGTACCTACCACAAACCTAAGGCACATGAAGGGTAGCGGCTAAAAGAAGCTACCGAGAAGGCCAAAGGGCTAACACGAGCCTCGACCGTGGCGCTCATTACCCGGTCCGGTCTATAGATGAAGATGAGCAAAATATATGCTAGACATATGGAACAAGCCTCTGAAGGAGGACGAGTAAGTTATTCTACCCTGAATACTTAACTTTATTATTATATATTTATCGTGAAGATTAGTTAAGTTGGCCATTTTTTATGCAGAGAATATGTTAACACTGTCGGCAAGTATAAGCTGGTGGTGCAATCCTTCAGATGTCTGGCGGGAACTCAGTACCTGGATAACTTTATAAATTTAACATACTGTAGGCAAAATCCTTGATTGGTTAAAGCTGTCGACAACTCAAAAAAGAGTCGATATCGATAACGATGACTTACATAATCGTTAAGACTCTCAAATTAATCGAGATCGATAGCTTTTAGAGTCGCTAACGATGGCTTATGTAATCGTTAGCGACTCTGTACATCATCGATTGCTTATAAAGTCGATAACGATGACTTACATAATCGTTATCGACTCTCAAATTAATCGAGATCGATGGCTTTTAGAGTCGCTAACGATGGCTTATGTAATCGTTAGCGACTCTGTACATCATCGATATCGATTCATTAGAGAGTCGATAACGATTTCGATGACTTAAATAATCGTTATCGACTCTCAAATTAATCGATATTGATAACTTATAGAGTCGATAACGATTATGTATTTAACTCTAACTGCATATTTTAATCTAACTGCATTGGTTTCAGGTTATGGGCGCCTACCTGAGACATTTAGAAGTAATTGATGATAAAATTCATCCTGAGAAAGAGGTCAAAAACTTCCTTATGGACCCTGCCGCGCTGACGTACATGGGCTATAAACTGAGAGATTTCAACAAGTTCCTGCTTGCTGAAAAATTATACGACCAGTCGATCGAGGTTCAAGTTCAAAGGTGGGCTGCCTATAGACAAAGAGAGACCGGAGGGAAGAAGTTGATGGAAACTTTCTTCTTCAATGAGCTTCGGAATCTGTGGGCTCACGAATGCAACATAGTATGCTTTTATCTTCTTTATAATTATTCTTTTTAGTTTTTCTATTATACCCTTTGAGATTATATTACTTTTTTATAGATATTTATGCCAATACATTCAGAACAACCACTACACTGGGCGCTTGCGATCGTAAAGGTAATCGAACGATCGATAATAATCGTCGACCCTATATTTAATAGGCCCTCTAAGAAAAGATATGTGTCCCAATTGCAGGCGCTGGTAAGATATTATGCTTAGCATATCTTTTATCATTGTTAGCTTAACATATCTGACACTCCTCTCTATTATTTCGAAACAGACCCAATACCTTCCCGTGATTTTATATTCGTACGGTGACTCCGCTGCACTAATGAAGAAGAGCTATCCTTGGTCATCTACTGGCTGCCGGATCAAAGCCGTCCCCCGACAGACCAACTCCTGTGATTGTGGAGTTTTTGTTGGGAAGTATGTCGAATACTTTATGATGGGGAAGAAATTTGACTTCGCGCAATCAGATATAGATAGGATCAGGGCAGAAATTGACCATATACTGGCTACATACAACGGCGATGCTGAGTCCAAGCACGACAAAAGGAGGGGAGCGCAGAGTGTGGTTGTATTTGAATATTTTTGTAATTGTAAATGAAATATTTTTCTTAATGAATTATTTTGAATATAATTGCACTATTTTATGTAGTTGTAGTTAAAAGTAGATATAGCGCCATTAGCGACCATATATATAGTCATCGACTATATAAATAATCGATCGACTTCAGATGTAATCGCTACCGACTATAGAAATAATCGGTAACGACTCTTTAGGTAATCGATATCGACTCTATATAGAGAATTAAATCGCCATCGACCGATTTATTCATAAATAAATCGATATCGACTTTATAATTAGTCGATGACGACTCTATATAGAGTCGATATCGATTATGGATACAGTCGATATCGATTATGGATATAGTCAATGACGACTCTATGATACATCGGTAAAGACTATATTACAGTAAAAAAATATGGATTCTGAATTTCTCATTTACATTCAATCTATCATTATTAAAAATATACACTGTCAGCCCATTGGTCCCACTGTCAGTGACTCTATTGTGACCATATTCACTGCACCTGCTACACTGTAGTGCCCTAACCTCACCCTTAGACCTTATCCTTCTCTTCCTCGGACGGCCGGCTTGCTTTCGGCAATAATAGGACTTTCATATTTTCAGGGAGTTGCTCTGCTTGGAACTCCCATTGACTTTTATCGAGGGTGGGAACTCATTGCTCGTCATATGTTTTTCTAAAGCAAGCGGTGAAAAATCAGTTCTCACAAAATTTATGGTAGTCGTAACTTCTTCGATTGATGGCCGCCACGGCATGGGAGCAAGGCAAGCCATGAATGTGCCAACGGCGGCAACTACAGGTCTTGTGTTCCAAGTCGACGTGATGAATGAAATTTTTGGAATTGACTTGAAATTGATCGCGCCCGTATGGTTGAGCTCTCTTTCTACCGGCCCATTGCAACACCTTCTTCATGTGAGCGTCTGCTTTCGGGCAGAGAAGGGTGGTCCATTTCTCAGATATCTCTCTGCGTTTTTGAAAATGATCGGCGACTTTCTCTCTAGTAGTTCTGATTAAGTCAATAATTGGTCTCTCTCGAGCTATCTTTAGCACGCTGTTTAAACTTTTGGCAATATTCGTAGTCGTGAATCGATCGCTTCCTTCCATATGTGCGCGTGCCCAATGCTTCGGATCTATTTTCAAAATATATTCTACGGCCTGAGAATCAGCAGGATCTTTCTTCATTTCGTTAATAAAATAATCAAATTTCTCTTTCGAATATGCACACGCGGCGCACCACCATAGACCCTTTACATTGTTTCTGAGATACTTGTGCTGCAAATTTTGTGTCATATGCCGCATGCAGTAGTTGTGATATGCGTTAGGGAAGATACGTTTCACCGCATTTATTAAACCTTTCGACCTGTCCGTGATAATTACGAGATCTTCGTTAAACCCACCGATCACGAACGCACCTACCCGTTCAAGAAACCACATCCACGTATTCTCTTCTTCTAACTCGACCACGGCAAATGCTAACGGTAATATATGACCATTACCGTCTTGCGCAGAGGCGATAAGTAGGATCCCTTCGAAACGTCCTCATAGGTGTGTGCCGTCTACAAGCAATATGCGATGAAGTGTATTGCGGTAGCTTCCGATGCATGGGCCAAAACTCTAAAAAAATCTTTGAAACTTACCGTCAAGAGTAAGTTGAAAGGATGTTTGTACATTAGGATCTACCCTCTCTATCTCCTTCACGTAGACCGGTAAATCAACAAATTATCTTTTCCAACTTCCTCTAATATCATTAAGGGTAAGCTCTTTTCCCCTCCAAGCTTTTGCATATGAGATTTGCACATTATAAGCTTTTGCAATATCAAACATTATCGACGCCGGTGTGTAGTCGAATCCTTCCATAAGTTTATCCTGTACATAGTTCGCTACGAAGGAGATTGTTGCATTACGGTGACCGTGCGGTCCGATCTTAGCGGCTCCACATGTGTGAGTACTATTGAATGTCTTGATTTGGAAAGAATCGAGCCCAGTCAATTTAGAAGCATGTATTCGCCACGAACAATCGGGTTCGTAGCATCCGGCTGTCACTCGATAACTAGCGGTCCTCAAAGGCCGAATTTGAAAGTTTTTCTCCACCGCGTATTCTTTCAATGCTCTTTGAAATGTTTGTTTGTCTCGGAAGATCTCTCCAATTTTAAACGTCCAATTCCGATATTCAGTTTCCACCTCTTCATCGGAGGAATCGCCCGATGTCTTTGACATTTGGTAATCTCCGTCTACTAGGGGATTGCCAATGTCTCTCACAAAAATTTTCGGATCCTCTTTGATAAACCCATCCTGTTCGCCTTCATATTCTTCTTCTAAGGTATCTTCATTCATGGCTTGAGGATGACTACGCCATTCACTAGCGGTGTTCTCGGGTGGTTGACTAGATCCTTCACCGAAGGGGTTATGATGTGATTGACCGAATCCTTCACAGAATGGATAATGGCGTGGTTGGCTAGGCCCTTCACCGAAGGGGTGCTTATGTGTATGGACATGGGGTTGAGTTACTCCGGTAATTCCCATCGATGGCATGGTAGAATATAAGTCTTAAGTAAACCAAGTTGTCCATCCACCAGGGAAGATATGACTGAAATCGTTGGTATCCACCACCCTTTCTGAAGTATAGTCTAACCATTGACTACATTGTTGTGACCCATGCATGTATTTTACTGGGTCATCATACGATTCAATCGGAGCATCGTTTAAATCAAATGTTGCTTTCCCTCTGCCATCGTTCACCGCAATATAACCGTCCTCGTCTAACGGGACAGTATCGTATACAATTTCATCCTCAAACTTACATGGTTGAAATGAATGAGTCACAAAATCAGTCTCGCCGAGATTTACTTGTTCAGCTTCAACTGGGAAGGATGACGGTTCCTTAATGATGAATACTTTTATGACGTCCACTCCGGATTTATAAAACATAAATAATGTAGCAAAATCATCAGAGTCTAAAATGTCGGCAACCACAGGCGTATTCACTATCTTCATATGAAACTTTGTGAAAATCGCTTTCATCCGCCGCTTATAAAACCGACAATGTATATTCGCCTTATGAATTGTTCATAAGAAATTTCAATTGAAATATTAATAAGCCTCCGCCGGCCACCTTGATACAAGCCATCATCGTTTACAAGAAGGCCATCATAGTGACAAAGAAGAGGAATCCTCACGTCCGTCATCGTCTGTTTAAGAATGAGAAGGAAGGGTCATAAGACTGATGAAACAAAAGAGAAAAGACGACTATAAATCTTAGTCGATTATGTATACAATCATCATCGACTCCATATAAAATCGATATCGATTGCAAATACAATCGTCATCGACTCCATATAGAGTCGATATCGATTGTATACACAATCGATATCGACTCTATATGGAGTCGGTGACGAATAGGAAATACTGCATCACTAAATAACACTAATAAACTGAAAATGGGGTTAAGTAGGATACCTCGCGTCGCAAGGACAAAGTTCAGGGTCTTTTTGCCACAATGAAGAAATGTAGGGCCTTCTTCTTCCAAGCCTCTGTTTTCTTCTTCGAAATAGCAGATCGGAGCAGATCAGACTAAGTAAGGACACTCCGTCTAGGGTTTTACACCTCTAACTTTTTTGCAGGATAAAATGAGGAAGAAGAGGATGCTTTGTTGGTTAAAGAAGGTCATATAAGGGGGTAATTTGGACCTTTTACTCTCCTTAGGGTCGGCTAGGCTTGGAGCTGGTTTGTTTGGGTAAAAATAAAACTATAGGACTTCTGGTGTAAAAGGCGTACCTGACAGGGCCGGCCAGGTAAATTTCCCTATATTCTTTCAAGAGCTAGAAGGTAAATAGACCTAGCCTATTTTAAAGAGAGAACGAGTATGGGGCAAGATAATATAAGTTAATATGAGTAGCATTCCTCTTATGCAAATCTTTGGATTAGCCTACGTGTTTAATATTTTAATTACTTATCTAATTATTAATGTTTTAATTAATTTTTATAAGAATGTATCCCCACAATAATTCTTGTATTTGCGACTAACACAAATTAATAAATTACGTTCGTACCCGCATCCAAACTCAAACTAGACCCGAAATTAACCGATTTCAGTGGTTCAGGTCTAGGTTTAGCGTGAACCAAACCCAAACTCCAAAAAGGGTCTAAGATTTTTTATTTTGACCCGACTCAATTATAAATGGGTAGGGTCCAATTCACCCCCGACCAGGACCCGACCCGACCAATTTGCATCCCTAGCAGCACTTCTGCTTGTTCAATTCCATTTACACATTAACTTTCTATGTGCACTCCAGGCTGAATCTGTTGATCCACTTGTACAGTGTCGATGTAGATGTGTCCCGTGGCGAAAAATTGATAAGCAGTATACCAAAGTCTACAAAACCAAAACCGAAACCTGAATCCGACCTGAAAATCTGCTAAACCGAACCGATTCCAATTAAGTTCGGTTTTGGGTGACGGAAACCAAAAGTCGATTAGATAAGGTTAGAAAACCGAAAAAATCAGAAAAACCCGAAAAACCCGAAGAACATAGAAAAATGCCATTAAATAAAAAATGTAACCAAATTGCAAATGAACTAAACTGAATCGATTTTCTCAAGTTTCGGTTCGATTTCGGTTTCAGAAAGTGAAAAGAAGATGAACCAAAATTGGACCGTTTCGTATTGGTTCAGTTTCAATTCTGGTTGAACCGAATTGAAAACCGAAATTTCGATTCGATTAACCGAAGCTACATCCCTACATGTAACGCTGCTGCTTTCCAGCCCTTAACCATATGGTTCAAAACCAAGGTCTAAAACCATCTAGTTGGTGCAAAGTGTCCCCAGAGAGAACACCAACTCAAAAGTCAAACAAGTAAAATAAACAAGGAATACGGTCTGCCCTATCCAACAATCCTAATACTGCAGTAAAAAATATTTAGAAATAAATACCAATAAAGGGCAATGGTGATGCGTCTGCAATTCTTGGAACTAGGAGAATCTCGACCATGGTATTAATTTCGGCCGATACAAATACTATCAATCTCGTATCGGTATCGGTCTCATATCGGTATTGCCAATACTTATAGTCCCATATCAGTTAATTGACGGTTTTTTTTTTTATATTTGATGGAATTGAGGGGGGTTTTAAAGTAGATAAGCCACACCATAAAGTAGCAAAGAGTCAATAAATGACGTTGACTCGCCCCTGCTGTGACTTGAATTGCTCAAGGTTAGGGCTTTCAATGGGCCAGATTAGGGTCAGGTTGGGTTTTTTTTTTTAAATAAAATTTAATTGGACTATTTTTTTGGGATTGTTTTTCTAATAAAATTAGGTTTTTTTTTTTTTTTTTCTAATAAAAGTTTGAAGAAGATTAAAATTTTAATTAAATAATTATATTACCATTATAGAAGCTCGGATATATGCTTTTATTCAAATATTTTATTTTAGTTTGTTGCACAATGATTATAATAGACACCGATTGTTTGAAAATCTATTAACAAGTCATCCAAGTTCTATAGTTAAAAAACTATGCAACGGTTGCTTGAAAATGAATTAAGTCATCTAATATCTCTGACTAAAAAATATATACATAAGATTATTGCGCTTTTGACTTAAATGCTCCAAACTTAAACCGTTCAACGGTTTAATATCAGGGGATTGAAGTAAATCGTATTTAACTATATAAAAAAATTATAATTTTAAAAAAATAAATATAGTATATATATATATATATATATATATATATATATATATATATATATATATATATATATATATATCCGGGCAGGTGCGGGCAGAATGTTGCAACACTCAACCCAAGCCTAGCCCGGATTTATCCGTGTTGCAACATGCTTAGCCTGGTCCGAATATCAGGCCGAATTTGCTTAATAAAAAATACCATTTTTCGGGTCGGGTATGGGCCAAAATCTGGGCTGGCCCGGCCCATTGAGAGCCCTACTCAGAGTAATCTCATATAATTAGTTAACACTTGTTAGGGGTAGTCAGTGGGTTAGGGTTCGGCTTGAGCCCAATTCAGCCAAACTGAAGTCGAATTTGGCTTAAATGAAGAGCTCGAGCGTAAAGGCACCCGGACCAAGTCTGACCTGATTTTGCATTTGTGAGAGTTCAACCTAATTTTTTTGGAAAAAATAAATAAAATGACCGAATATAGGCCAGCCCAGCTCGGCCAAGCCCGAAAAGACCCAAATCTGGCCAGCCCAAACCTGATTCAGGTTGAGCTTAAATAAAAAAAGGTCGATCCTGTGCTTTGGCAGGGTTGTAGCCTAATTTTTAGGAGAGACAATAATTAGGCCCATCAAAAACTCGGAAGAGAGGAAGAAAGCATCGATTTCAGTGCTTCCTTTGGGCGCTAGAAATCAGAATAGGGTGTTTTCAAACCCCCCTGGACCGGACCAGAGGCACTTTATGTTGCCAATGGCCATAGGTGACCATCTTGCCAATCAAAATCGCGAGAATTCATTGATTGAAAACATGGTCATTCGATCATCTAGAATGCCAGCTGCCATTTCAAAATTATTGGCGGGTAATTTAAAAAATTCCAATCAAGGATCAAAATTTCAGGTTGAATTTTGATTTCAGACATAATCAATTTTGGAGTCCATAAAAATATGGACTTAGATTTTGGTTTCAGTTTCATTTTGGGCATGCCCGAAACCGCAAAGTCTGAGCCGACGAGACACATTAAAGGCTGCTGGCTGCCACGCACAGTGCTATTGCCAACAGATTAATACATAGACATTTTAAAAATAAATGTGTTAAAAGAAAACGTTGAAGAGGTATTTCCAATCTAAAGGATGGACTCGTGCACCACAACACCATATTGAGCCAAAATGGTGCAGCGTGTAGAGAAATGATGACCTAATTACCAAGAGTGGTGTGTGGAATATTATAAACGGTGGATAATTTTTTGTCTATTTTAACTAGAACCCACCTCCAAAAACCGAACCAATCATCCACCAAAACCCACCTCCAAAAACACCTCATAAACCCTCTCTACGAGGGTTGGTTGGTAATACCAGGCAAAGCCAAAACAAAAAGAAAAAGATCTGAAATCTTAGACAAACTTTGAAAATTTCTCATATCCACGATGCAATTTACAATTCCTTGGAGTTATCTATCTTTTAAGATATATTCACATGTATTCCACCTTACTATAAATTTTCTTCATACCAGGTATTGTATAAGTGCAAATTGGTACCAAGTAGATTTCTCAAAAAGAAAACACTTGGCACTTTTGAACACTCAGTGGATGGTTGACCTTCCCCATAATTCCTGCATTGTAGTTTAAGTGAAATTCCTAAAAGAAACTCCAAAACCTAAACTAAAATTCATGAACTCATTCACCAGTAAAATAAAGAAGTAAACATGAATCCTATTCACGGCCAATATTTATAAATCAAATTGCACAATCTATTATCCAAAGAACAACAAATAAAATCACCCAAAGATACAATATCTATTTAGTTCCTCTAAGAAAATTAATCGAAATACATAATTAATATTTTAAAATAAAATAAAATAACACCAATATTTTCTAAATCATAGGTGAATAAACTTAGATCTGCAGCAGTTTTAATACTCAGAACTTTTCCCATAAAAATAAAATAAAGTTACTCAGAACTTCAGAAGACAGCAGCAAACTAAGAGACTAAAAGATGACTCATGTAAATTGGATCCAAAAGGAACTCCAAAAACCTAAACTGAACCAAAAGTGAACCGGAAAAAGCAAAAATATTAAGGTTTCAGTTCATATTTGGTTTCAAAACAAAAAAATCGAAGGAAAACAAAGATTCGACATTTTGGATTTGGATTAGTTCCGTACACCGAATCTGCATCCCCTATCTAAACTGTTTAATCAAAGAGAATGGAGCTGCAAGATAAAAATATACCTTTTGACAATAGTTTCCTCTATATCCGCCGAAGTACCTGCCGGAGCACTGGCCGCATTTCTCTTTGTCGCGGATGGGATGAGGGGGAGGTAAAGAATAATGAAGGAAAAGGAGGAAGATGGGTCTTTATGACGTATAATAGTAATCTAAGTCATATGTATAATTTACACATCATGGATTTCAAGGACCACAAAAATTAGTGTCCTGATTATGAGAAACTTTATGTTTCAATATAATAGTGAGAAACTTTATACTGATGAGTCCTCTTTTTGAAAAGTGCCCTTTTGTGTGCCATAGAATGCTCAACAGGGGTGCCCCGTGGGGTGGGCAGCCCGAACCAACCCAATAAAACATAATTAGACCCAATCCAGTTGACAAATAGGTGATAGGCCCAGGTTGGATCTGATTCTTAGGCTTGAACTAAAAGTGGGTTCCGACTTGGGTCATACGAATTGGAATCCAAACCAATCCAACCTGGCCCCGAGTCAAATTCAAGTTGGGTCTAGGCCCCTCATTATTGTACCTGAACCCAGATCCAACCTGAAACTGGATCCTCCCTAAACCCAGACATGATATAGATATATACTATAATTTGCATAAGACTAATACATTATATTATAGTTTATAACATTATAACGAGAGAAGGACGCTCAATAGTTTAACCCAAAATTTGTGCCTAGATTTCTGATGAAAATACCTTTAATTCCCCTAATTTTAATTTCCAAAATAAATAATTGGAGGAGCTTTTATATTATCTCAAACCTCTTATGTAAAAATCCTTTTTTGTTTTTAGGATTTCCATTACCTATGCCATATCCAAACTGAACCTAAATCTCTTTGGCCAGTTACATAAAAAAAATCTTTTTAACCTGATATGTTTTGGATTACAAATACCCGAACCTGAACCTAACCCACACAAAAATTCGCTAATTAATGGGTTGGATATGGATCTCGCCTGACCCAAAACCAGACCTAGACCAGAAATGGTCCACACTTTTATACTAGGACCTAACCCAGATCAAATTTTGAAGTAGGTTCTGGGTAAAAAATCGAGACCTGATTCATTTACCAGTCCATCAAGAAGAACCCCCAACCCGGACCCAACCCAACCCACGGACACCCTTAATACTCATATTGTCCCCTGGTTATTTAGAAGAATTCCCAGGGTGTTTTTTTAAGACTGCCCTCAGATCCTTCCTTGGAAGATCCCTTCTACACAAATATGTCACTTTATCAAGTAGCAGAATATAAGACCATCTGGATCAAACCTTCAAGATTAATGTAATCAATAAACATCGGTTTATGCATTGCACTAGGATCTTCAAATGTAATTCGATAGCAGGAGACAACCAAAACTCTAAATCTGCTAACCTTAAAAGCACTCACCTGTTATAATCTGCATTGCTCTGTACTCTATTTCAGCAATTGACCTTAAAACCTTCAGTTTCTTTATCTTCCAACTGATCAAGCTTACTCCAATGATAATATTACATGCTCATTATCTTAAACATCTGGATCTCATGCCCAATCTACATCAGTGAATGGGAAGTGTTTTATGATATGTTTGTTGGTGATTCCTACACCATATCTGATGTCAGACCACACTGAGATAAGTGAAAAAATTCACAAGTCTCCCATACCTCTAATATATTCACATGGTTTCTCTCTAAATTAAAATTCCATGTTTGGAGAGTAGAAACAAGTCATATGTCCATCTCTAAAACCCTCAAAACAACGTGCAAAATCTTGCAGATCCAATTCTGAATAAAAATGAAACACATCTACAATCAACAAAAGCATATACGGGTACCGTATGCTGAAACAAGATAATATTCCATTTATAGGTATAGAGAAGCAATGTCATTATCTGTTCCACATCTAGAGTAACTTGAAAGATGCGGCTGATGCGACACCATACAAAAATACTATTAATGTCAATGCTTTATGAACTACAAAAATGAGAGGTGAAATGGAAAAAAACACTGGCAAAAGGTCTCCAACTCGGATATCAAATTTTTCCATTTTTACTGATTGTAGGCAGTTTCAATTTTTTTAAAGGCAATTTTGATTTGGATTTTATCATATATTGCAAATGTCTAAAATAAAAAAGACACATTACAAATGACAACTGAAATAGGGATAATGACTTGTGAGTATGTTTCCATTTAATAAATGATATCATGTGTTAATTGGCCCCTACTAGATGGACCATTGACCAACCATGGACCATCGGAAGTTCCCAACCCTTAGATCAATTGGTTAATCAAAGGCCAATATTATTTTTGTATGAGACATAATACCAATATGCTCATCACTCTATACAAAACAAAGAATTCATTAAAAGAAAAGAAACTTCACGGAAAATGCTAAACACCAATACTCTCAAGTATTTGTGGATGAGCCCGCTATCGCTTGCAAATTTCAATAGATGATTCAATTTAATTGTGATCTTTCTGATCTTCATTACTACCATACCAGGTTCTGCATGGATGGTACTGTCGCGGTCATTTGTGGAGTACTGTATCTGGGGATGGGATAACCTACCAAGAACTCTTCTCATGTATTACACCAACTTCATCTCCTCCCCTGAAGGCTACTTCCAGACGGTCATCTGCAATGTGCCAGAGTTTGCCGAGACAGCTGTGAACCATGACCTTCACTACATCTCATGGGACATACCCCCAAGGCAGCGCCCCCACACTATCACTTTCGCTGAAGCCCCCAAGTTGATCAATAGCAATGCCCCGTTTGCTCGCAAGTTTGGCTGTGAATATCCCCTTTTGGATAAGATTTGACGCCCAATACCTAGGTCGGAAAAATGGGAGCTTCACCCCCGGAGGTTGGTGCTCTGGGAACCCACCTTGTTCTGAGGTTGGGGACATGACCCGCCTAAATCCAGGACCTGGAGCTCTCAGGCTCACAAAATTGATAGGTAGGATCATCGGATCTAGTAAGAACCAGTGTAAATAAGGACTGAATCTTGCCACCGGAATTTTTGATTCTCAGGTCAAGTTGCTGAAAATTTGACATGGGCAGGTATCAGCTGGAGAATCTTTCTACATTGAGCACTTTCTATTCTTGGTGGATCTAATCCATGACAAAGATCAATTTTCAAGATTGGCGCCAACATAGAAATATAGTTAGAATTCCATGTGCCTAGATCATTGATGAACTTACTCACAGTCAAAGCTCCTATTATACATACACAGCACCTTAAGGCAGTGATCCTGTTAAAATTTTTTATATATGGCTTTCACAGGGAAGAGACTTTGAAACAGTATAGACAGTTTTTTTCCAAATCATATATATATATATATATATATATATATATATATATATATCATGGAAAAACATGGTATCTGAAATGCCTCTAAAAGCCTGGAAAGACGTGAACTGCCAGTTTGCATTGTATCAGGTTTATGTTGGTAAGATGTGATTGAGTGCAAACATTAAGGATGGTGTCTATGTCCTTAATTTCACACACATGCCATCAATGTAAATCAATCCAGATGGTCGGTCATTCAAAAGATCACCCAATAAATCAAATGTTCCTAACTGCAAGATCAATGATCCGAAAGCACATAGTGAGTTGTTATTATATAATGACACTAGCTTGTTTTCTTCTTCATTATTATCATCATTCTAACTTTCTCCCATCTATTTAACGTGAAAAAACTTTATCATCAGATAATTAGGATCAAATGGTTAGCTTCCATTTAGACGATCAGCATTTATTTACATTAATGCCATGTAGATGCCCTGACCTTTTTTTGGAACAAATAAATTCCAAGTACCAACATCATGCGCCATCAAGAAAGGTTGTTTAAGATGCAGCCAGGAATGTTTCTTCCAATTATTTCCGTAACGTATATTGGGGTAAGGCCATAGGAACTTACTGAGAAATCTGAAGATATTTTGATCATTCCAAAAAAATGAGGCACAATTGATGCATACAATGTGGAACACTTCACTGAAAGAAAAAGGGGTTAACTGCAAATAGGCCCTTGCCTCTTACAGATGTTGTAAATAAGTCACTTTGTTATTCACATCCATAGATATATCCTCCTGTTTCCTAGATTCTATACCGATTCCACCCTCAAGTTGAAAACCATTAGTTGAATGTGGGCAGACATTCAGAAAAAGGTAACTTTGTTCTAACAGTCGAAAAAAGCTTATTTTACCCTTATTCATTAGGGTTACTATAGAATACATATAATATCCATAAACTTAGATATTACCGAAAAAAGCATTATAATACCATAGTAGGATGACCATCAGCAAGCCTGAAATTTTGTATTGGGAGCAGTGCCTAACAATGAGTGGGCCAATTCACCATGGCAAGAATACTTATTTGAGTACGATAAATATTTTGGAGGATCACAAAAAAATTAGTGGGCCAATTCACCTTTCCCTGCTGCAATTTTTTTTAACTTATTGTACTAAATCATAGAAGATTCACAATAAATGACAAATATGAGATAATAATAAAAATTATCTGATTATCAAACATTATGTAATCCGTAAGTTGAATGAGTAAAGTAACAACTAACAAAAAACAATAACAACCACCGAGCAACATTTACTAAATTAAATAAACAAAAATCAATAATAACCATATTATTCTTTTGAAAACATAATAGTTTAGGCTCTTTAGATATTAAAATACCTGAGTTGACACCTTGTTTAATACCATTGTGGGCAGTCTAGGGAGGTCCCCTAGACGCCTCTTAGAAATCTCACATGTGACACAAAGGTGGTAAGGGCATAAGCGAGTTATGCCTAGCCAGACACCCTCCCTAAGCAAGGCCAAGGCGCGTAATCAGGGGGGGATATGTGGGGCATTTGACAGCAGACCATTGTATACCAACTCATTGCTCCATTAAAATTCACGTGTGATCCATCTTGGGTCATTTTCCAAGTTGTGCATCACACACTCTATGCCCACAGCCATGAATAAAGTGTGACATTTTCTAGAAACCAGTGTCGGCATCGACCTCGCTGTCAGAAGCCTGTACACTTGAACCACCTATTAGAATAGATATCCATATCAAAATAAAGTTACGAACTATTCCGGTAAAAACAAAGTGTCACATGTTCCACAACAAAAAACGTGAGAATCATCATCGTAGCTTGAACCACCTTCAGAAACCACGATCTACGAGCTCGCTGCATCGGTCCTCAGCCTTGTACAATACAACAATTTACAAAACTTAAATCTGGATACTATACACACAACACCTAGGTTGAAGGTGAGATAAGTACTGGAAATCATACAATACCCTAAGAAACCATAGCTTTAATCCACTATTAAAATTTAAAAAAATAACTTAAGAAACCACATGCAGTCGAAAAAAAACCAATGGAGAGAGAGAGAGAAAGAATACCAGTAGACGGAGGGTGAGGAATAAATGAGAGACGAGATACCAATCCTCTGAATTAAAAAAAAAAAAAAATTTGACAGATCTAGGAAGAAAATAACCAACAACGAAATGTCTACTAAAATAAAACTTCCGAAATCGATTAAGAAAAAATAAAACATAACTATAAATTAAAAAAAGTAGAAAGAAATTAGAGAAAACCAATTTCTAATGTGAGAGAGAGAGAGAGCATAACCCATTGATTAGAGAGAGAGAGAAGGTAACGAAATAAATAAAGAAAGCAATCAATAAATCATAACAGTTTCTTCCCAACCTCTATTTCAGAATCATGGTAGGTAGTCTTCTTTCCTTGGCTACAGCCACAGAAAACACAATCTCCTTGAATTTTACTGTCTTGACGGCTGAGGTCCTCAGTTGACAGTAGAAACTGAAACCTAGATCTAGATGATACATATAATACACCTACATCAAAAGGTTAGACAAACAATAGATACCATATATACACTACGAACTAGAGCTTTACTCTGCCTTTAAAACTCACAAACACCCTAAGACACCACGTGTAATTGATTGACTAATGGTACTCCCTGCATTGTGCGCTTAGGTGATACGCAAGACTATCGATTAATGGTCATGATATCAGTTAAATTAGGAGGCTGATTGTCAGAAGCCTTCGTATGGCATAAAGGAGAGAACAAAAGGGTTGGGGACAAAGAGGAAGAAGATGATTTGTCAATCACATCTCTAATTTTAGTTAAGTTTATGGAGCAGTGAAAAGGGAAATAGATTTAGATTAAGGTTAGGCTTAGAGGAGGAAGAAGAGTGAGAGAGAGAGAGATGAGGTTATCGAGTTAATTATCTCAATTCCTTTCAATTAGTATATGTCATTACAATTCTAACTATACACATACCAATTATCTACTAGAGATATGCTAATACTCTCACTCAAGTTAGAGTATAGTTATCGATCATGCCCAACTTGAATACAACTTCCTACATCTTGACTTTTCCAAAGCTTTGATAAAACGTCAGCAATTTGTTCCTAAGAGCTGAATTGTCAAAGGTAAAATTCATTGACTCCACCGTCTCTTGAATGAAATGACAATCAACTTCAACGTGCTTAGTTTTTTCATGATAAACAAGACTTTTGGCTATATGTTTGCATCTTCATTATTTCCAAGAGATTCAAAGGGAGCTTTGACATAATTCCCAAGTCATATAAAATAAATTTAATCCACATTCCTTCACATGCCCCTTGCAAAATTGCTCTATATTAGGATTCTGCACTCGAATTGGACACATGTTGTTTCTTGCTCCTCCAAGCAACCAAATTGCCTCCAACAATGCACAATACCCTAAAGTATATTTCCTATCGCCAAGAGACCTAGCCCAACTGAAACAATGTACCTCTACACAAGGTAGTTAAGGCGGTGTAGCAAGGTCATGGCGAACAGGCACACTATGCCATGATGTGGCCACAGTGAAGCCATTGCGAGGCTATTTAATATTTTTAAATTTTTTTAACTTTTTTAGGAAGAAAAGACAACAAAATATAGGAAGTCAAAAAATTCAACTACTAAAGCATCATACTTTGATTCTGATATTGAGGATTTCATGTTCTAGGCATAAACAAATATCAATAGTTATAAATCAAATATGGAGCATCAACAAATTTGCAATATGGTAAGTATAAATAAATAAATATAATATATAAACAAATATAGAATATTAAAAATTATTTAAATATCAAATACACATATCGTAGTGTCGCCAACGCTTAAGTTCCGTCGACCGGTAAAATGCTGAATTTTCGTGACGAGAGAGAAAGAAAGAGTCAAGAATTTTGTAACTTATAAGTTGAGCTTTTGTAACTTGTAAGTTAACTTTTGTAACTTATATATTATAAAAATGTTATAAGTTATACCAGTGTCATACTTATAACTTATTTAGTTTATAAGTATTATATGTTATTATCCAAAAAAATCAAATAGCATGCATAACAACACCATAGTGGTATTTTGTCATAGCGATGTTATGGTGTTGCTATTTAGCTATCATGATTATTTGATTGTATATGACGTTTCTCATCGCCATTTTTCATGGCGAGGCCATAGCAAAGCTATAGCGCCACCGTGACTATCGTGCCTCTACATCAAGCTTTCCATGGTCACTCAATAATAATCTATATCCTGGACTTTATTTTAAGTATCAAAGAATGTTGTATACATCATCTAAGTGAGTAAATCGAGGTGCATGCAAAAACTCACAACACTCACTACATAGGCGATGTCTTGTGTAGTGATAAGTTGATAGCAAGATATATAAGCTTCCCAACCAGTTTCTAATATCCATATAAATACCTAAGGGTTTACATGCTAAAATACTAGTTTGTTTAGGCAAATCAAGCTTCCCAACCAGTTTCTAGGAGATAGAGATGCCACTTCAGGATCGAGCAATTTCAATTCCAAGAAAATGCTTTTAACATATCCAAATCCTTAATGTCAAACACTTAACTCATGTACCTTTCAAGTTCCCCAATTTCTTCTTCGTCAACAGCAATATCATCCCCATAAAGAATTAGAAGAATGACATGGGTACCTCTTTCTACGAGCTCGCTGGATCGGTCCTCAGCCTTGTACAATACAACAATTTACAAAACTTAAATCTGGATACTATACACACAACACCTAGGTTGAAGGTGAGATAAGTACTAGAAATTATACAATACCCTAAGAAACCATAGCTTTAATCCACTATTAAAATTTAAAAAAAAAACTTAAGAAACCACATGCAGTCGAAAAAAAACCAATGGAGAGAGAGAGAGAACCAGTAGACGGAGGGTGAGGAATAAATGAAAGACACGAGATACCAATCCTCTGAATTTTAAAACGAAAAACAAAAATTGACCAATCTAGGAAGAAAATAACCAACAACGAAATGTCTACTAAAATAAAAACTTCCGAAATCGATTAAGAAAAAATAAAACATAACTATAAATTAAAAAACTTAGAGAAAACCAATTTCTAATGTGTGAGAGAGAGCATAACCCATTGATTAGAGAGAGAGAGAGAGAGAGAGAGAAGGTAAAGAAATAAATAAATAAAGCAATCAATAAATCATAACAGTTTCTTCCCAACCTCTATTTCAGAATCATGGTAGGTAGTCTTCTTTCCTTGGCTACAGCCACAGAAAACACAATCTCCTTGAATTTTACTGTCTTGAAGGCTGAGGTCCTCAGTTGACAGTAGAAACTGAAACCTAGATCTAGATGCTACATATAATACACGTGCATCAAAAGGTTAGACAAACAATAGATACCATATATACACTACGAACTAGAGCTTTACTCTGCCTTTAAAACTCACAAACACCCTAAGACACCACGTGTAATTGATTGACTAATGGTGCTCCCTGCATTGTGCGCTTAGGTGATATGCAAAGCTATCGATTAATGGTCATGATATCAGTTAAATTGGGGGGCTGATTGTCAGAATCCTTCGTATGGCATAAAGGAGAGAACAAAAGGGTTGGGGACAAAGAGGAAGAAGATGATTCGTCAATCGCATCTCTAATTTTAGTTAAGTTTATGGAGCAGTGAAAAAGGAAATAGATTTAGATTAGGGTTAGGCTTAGAGGAGCAAGAAGAGTGAGAGAGAGAGAGAGATGAGGTTACCGAGTTAATTACCTTTCAATTAGTATATGTCATTACAATTCTAACTATACACATACCAATTATCTACTAGAGATACGCTAATACTCACTCAAGTTAGAGTATAAATATCGATCATGACCAACTTGAATACAACTTCCTGCATCTTGACTTTTCCAAAGCTTTGATAAATTGCCGGCAATTTGTTCCTAAGAGCTGAATCGTCAGAGGTAAAATTCATTGACTCCATTGTCTCTTGAATGAAATGACAATCAACTTCAATGTGCTTAGTTTTTTCATGATAAACAAGACTTTTGGCTATATGTTTGCATCTTCATTATTTCCAAGAGATTCAAAGGGAGCTTTGACATAATTCCCAAGTCATAAAATAAATTTAATCCACATTCCTTCACATGCCCCTTGCAAAATTGCTCTATATTAGGATTCTGCACTCGAATTGGACACATGTTGTTTCTTGCTCCTCCAAGCAACCAAATTGCCTCCAACAATGCACAATACCCTAAAGTATATCTCCTATCGCCAAGAGACCCAACCCAACTAAAACAATGTACCTCTCCACAAGGTAGTTAAGGCAGTGTAGCGAGGTCATGGCGAACAGGCACACTATGCCATGGTGTGGCCATAGTGAAGCCATTGCGAAGCTATTTATTAATTTTTAAATTTTTTTAACTTTTTGTTATATCTATTAATTGGTAGTATTTTATTTTAAATTGCTTATATTTTTTATATAGGAAGAAAAGACAACAAAATATAGGAAGTCAAAAAATTCAACTACTAAAGCATCATACTTTGATTCTGATATTGAGGATTTCATGTTCTAGGCATAAACAAATATCAATAGTTATAAATCAAATGTGGAGCATCAACAAATTTGCAACATGATAACTATAAATAAATAAATATAATATATAAACAAATATAGAATATTAAAAATTATTTAAATATCAAATACACATACCGTAGTGTCGCCAACGCTGAAGTTCCGTCGACCGGTAAAACGCTGAGTTTTCGTGACGAGAGAGAAAGAAAGAGTCAATAATTTTGTAACTTATAAGTTGGGCTTTTGTAACTTGTAAGATAACTTTTGTAACTTATATATTATAAAAATATTATAAGTTATACTAGTGTCATACTTATAACTTATTTATTTTATAAGTATTATATGTTATTATCCAAAAAAATCAAATAGCCTGCATAGCAACGCCATAGTGGTATTTTGTCATGGCGATGTTATGGTGTTGCTATTTAGCTATCATGACTATTTGGTTGTATATGACGTTTCTCATCGCCATTTTTCATGGCGAGGCCATAGCAAGGCTATAGCGTCGCCTTGACTACCGTGCCTCTACATCAAGCTTTCCTTGGTCACTCAATAATAATCTGGACTTTATTTTAAGTATCTAAGAATGTTGTATACATCATCTAAGTGAGTAAATCGAGGTGCATGCAAAAACTCACAACACTCACTGCATAGGTGATGTCTTGTGTAGTGATAGGTTGATAGCAAGATATATAAGCTTCCCAACCAGTTTCTAATATCTTGTTCCATATAAATACCTGAGGGTCTACATGCTTAAATACTAGTTTGTTTAGGCAAATCAAGTGTGTACTTTCTCTAGGAGATAAAGATGCTACTTCAGGATCGAGCAATTTCAATTCCAAGAAAATGCCTTTAACATATCCAAATCCTTAATGTCAAACACTTGACTCATGTACCTTTCAAGTTCCCCAATTTCTTCTTCGTCAACAACAATATCATCCCCATAAAGAATTAGAAGAATGACATGGGTACCTCTTTCTACAAATAGGGTGTGATCATAGTGACTCCTTTGATAGCCAAACTGAATAATTGCATCACTAAACTCTTTTTATCAACATGTTGGTGATTATTTCAACCTATATATTGCCTTCTTGAGTCAACATGATGTCCGGGGAAAGCCATGTAAAGTTCTTCCTCAAGGTCACCATGAAGAAAGGCATTCTTCACACAAAATTGATGATGAGACCATCTCTAATGAGTTGCAAGACATAGGAGAACATGAATAAAATTCAACTTAGTGACTGACGTGAAGGTATCTTGATAATCTACTCCATAAGTTGAGGTATAGCAACCTCAAGGGTTTAGGTGAGTTGGCCAGGTACCTGCCTCTAAAAGCAGGAGACTTTAGTTCGAATCCCCTCTCCCCCCCAACCTTGAGGCCACCCTAGGGATTTATATCCCGTGCTGACCCGGCATGTGCTAACTTGGGGTGCACATGTGCCCATAGGATTAGGTGGGTATTTAAAGAGGCCCGGGTAACAAGGTTATCAAAAATAAAGTTGGAAGTATATCTTTTAGCTCCCAGCCTAGCTTTATATCTCAGCCGAATCATCTGGTTGATACTTTATAATATACACCCACCTACAACCAACCACTTTTTTTCCTTCTAACAGCACCGTAACTTCCCAAGTATTATTTTTTGCTCAAGGGTCTTCATCTCTCAAATCATTTCCCCCTGCCATTGTGGTTGGGACAGAGCATCCAAAACACTGGAAGGTATTTCATGATAGAAAATGGATGAAAGGAGCAAACGATAAGAGGGAGATAGAGCACGATAGGAAACAAACAGGCAATAGGATGGGAGGTGCAAGATCTCATTCCTTTACACAATGAGCAATACAAGTCTAATACAACAAAGGAATTACTATCAGGAGAACCAGCTTCAAAGGTTGGATCTTGGTCCCAGTATAAGGAAGAAAGGTATCACCATTAGGAGGACCAACCTCATGGGTTGGACCTTGGCCCACAGCATGAGGTAGAGTGGGCTCACTCTTCTTAGGCTCGACATTATTCTTTCAAATATACAGATGTCTAAGATCAAACTTCACAAACCTCTTTTCTGAGGACTTCCATTTTCTGTATAACTAAGAGCTCAACAACAGAAGTGTCATTAGGGGGAACAACTACAGACTCAGTTTGAGTCTTAAGAAATACAACTGTAGGTTTAAGAACCGAAAAAAACACAAGAAGAGCTCCCCTCACTACCCCATGGTTCCCTTGAGGAGAGCATTGATGACTAACAGAAGAAAAGTAAAGTACATTCTCAAAAAAGGTCATGTCCATAGATACAAACTGCCTTTTAGGTGAGGGAACATAACACCTAGACCCTTTCTATGAGGAAGGATACCCAATAAATATACACTGAATAGCCTTAGGATCTAGTTTTCCACAATGAGAATCAAGGAAGATGAACAAAGCATCTGCATCGAAATACCTAGGGAGGACGATAAACAATTGGACTGAAGGACATAACACTTGAATTGGAGTGGGTATTAATAACATAAAGGCTTCATACCAGAAACAAATAGGGACATGCATGTCAAATAATAATCGCAAGCTAACTTCAAGTAAATACTGGTTATTTCTCTCAACGCCATTTTGTTTAGAGGTGAAGGGACACATCGATTGTCAGACAAAAACACATTTATGAAGTTATTGTCGGAGGTGTAGAGAGACATACTCTCCCCTGTTGTCAAATCACAAAACCTTAACAATAGCATGATATTGTGTGGGTAACTTCTAGCGAAATATAGGTAAAATGGTGGTAACTTCATCTTTGGTTCGCATAAAATATAACACAGTCAAGCGAGTGCATCATCACCGAAGGAGACAAAGTAACAGAATCCAGACAAGGATACCACAGAAGGTCTACAAACACTGGAATGAACAACTTCAAAAGGAACAACACTTCTTACATTCCTGGAGGCCCTACAGCGTACGCAACTTAGCACACACCACATAAACAAGGACGTATGCAACGATTTAAGGGTTTTGAAGAAAAAGGATGTGGAGGTGAGGCAACGACAAGTGACCAAGAGGAATTAATGACAAACGCACAAATTCTAGTGACACAATACTAGCGGAGCATGAAGTTGAAGTCCACTTTTTTATTATATAAAATGAAGAGCCCCTCGTAGAACCATGACAAATAATTTTTCGTTGTAGAGAGGTTCTAGAAGACATAATGTGATGGGAAAAAGGTAACACTACAATTTAAGTGTTTGGTAATGTTGCTAACTGAGAGAAGATTTACAAACATATTTGGGACATTAAGTGTAGATTCTAAGGAAAGAGATCAGTTTTAACAGTCCCTGTGTCTGCAACTGGAAGAAATGACCCATCAAAGGTACGAATGAAACTACCTACTAGAGCCCATGGAAAGGAACAAGATTTGCTAGAACTTCGATTCAGCACCTGAATCCATATTAGTTCCCAAACAACAACAATAATAATCTGGCACACAATTCGCACACCACAACCACAACACTGCACTATGCCTGTAAAAACATGGGTTTGGAGCATTGCAATACACACCCAACAAAGATAATAAGGGCCACTGCCTCCTTCAAACTGTTAATAAACTAAGTACAACGATCTACAATACATAGCACCACCAATTTGTCTTGAAACAACATGAAGGTACATAACAGGTCAATTTAATGGATACTACACAGTTATGACAGAGATGGAATCACATGTTTCCAAAGAATTCCCAAAAAATTCTTCATCAAACTCTCTTTATATCACCAACATATCATGGACATGCTGCAACCAGATGTGAAATCATTCAAAAAATGCATCAATAAAGTGCTCCAACATCACAAGAGTCAAGATTCTTTGAAAATCTGAAGCTCGACTTCTCTAGCACCTCCAAAAGAACTTCACAACTCCCTTAACTGTACTACCAAATCCGATGAGATCAAAGCTGAGTGAAAGGAACAAAAAGCAATCCACCCATCAACATAAGCAGACATCTTTGGCCTCACAGAGATCAGCTACAAGGATTCTTGTGAAACTGACGACAGTTCAGTCGTCACATAAAATTGTCGAAACACCATAAAAAAAAATAACCAATTCAAAACTCCAAATTCAAAATGATATTCTACATAGAAAAACAACCCAAATGATGTCCTTGCTGGCTCCATTTGAGGTCAACTTTTGACAATTACTTAAGTCAGTAGAAGGATGGGCAAGGATAGGTCAACATGAGGTCAAGCCGGATCAACGCTTTCATACCAAGTTGCGTTTATTGAGCAGCGAAAGAGGAAGTAGATTCATATTTAAGTTTAGAGGAGGAAGAAGAGAGAGATAGAGAAAATGAAGGTATTTAGTTGATTACCTCAACGGCTCAATCCCTTTTCAGTTAGTGTATATAGAGATACCTTACCAAACACAAACACTAGCATAGTTTAAAATAGTAAGTAGACACAGATTGAGCATACAACCTAAAGATTGTGTCATCATGCACCTTCCAGTTGACTAATAGGAAAAAGGCAGGGATAACTTTGCATTTAGACCAAAAAAAAAAATCCAAGGACAATGGTAAAACTATGAAATGCAAAATGGTATCCATCAGGAGAAAAAGGATGACTGCATTAACAAGCATGGTGTGGCAAAAAACTCAATGCATGCCAAGCAACTAAGATGACTGAATAGACAACAAACACAAGGTTAAGTAACAAAGTAATCATGATAATTTGGAAGTGTGCCTTGTTCACTACATAAAAAGCCGCCTCTATGGGATGGAAAGTGTCCACTCCTCATGGAAGATATGTTTGCCATTATCTCCTAAAAGAAGAGTCCAAAGTTGCAAACTTCAACCTTTTGAGTTTGGGCTAGTGTTTGATCATATTAAGAACTATCTACAGATATTCCGTTACCACAGCAAACACATCACCTTATGAATAGTTGATTATGGAATCAACACTTATTTTATTTTTAGATCAGGATTCTGGAATTATCATTGAAGGAGAAAATTTCATTAATAAGAATATTATCTCATTTAAGATTTTGATGAAACAAGCCAATGGTTTCTTAACTCATTACATACCCTCACCAACAATCTTATTTTTTAAAAAACGTTGAGTCAAATCCAAGATGTAATTAAACAATTCTCAATTGAGTACCACATATCCATGTTTGGCTATCATTCCGTTTCATAAGAGTACTTACTGCCGAAACTCAAATATCAAATCCCTTTGCATAATTGACCAATATTAGTTTTTATGGTTACTTGCAATTACTTATGTAGTATTACAATACAGGCACCAATAGTGCATACATACTTTTAATCTTGATGTTGTACTAGATAGTTCATTGGCTGGAAAAGATGGTTTAAATACATAATTCAGGACTACATTATCTCCTATTTGTTGATGGTAGGTCATCTTAGTTGCTATTTGTTAATGATAACAATAAAGATGAATACGGGTACAAAATGTCAGGGTTTGGGCCAGGCTGGGCTGCCCAAGCCCATCCTACCCCTGTGAATAATTCCATTAGAATGCCCTCAAGGAACCCTCCTGAAGGGTATTCAATAATGATATAAAATACTAATCACAAGCACTGTGTGGCTACCAGCTGCATCAGATTAAAAATGTGCATGAGAAGAGCAAAAGGGACCAGATTGATAAGGATTAGTATTTGTTACAAAATTTTGAAGGCATGGTTAAGGAATCAAGGAATTGCTACCGTGACAGGAGACCCTTATCAAATAGAGGCCCAAAGACTCATTTACATAAGAGGAAGAATAATTAAGGAAAATGATACGGAAAATAAAATCACAGACACCCGTTGAACGACATTTGGGCCATCCAGACATTCCAAAACAACACATGACTGCAAGTTATGTCTAGTTGGCATATGCTAATTTATTTTAAAAGCCACCATTTACAATAATCCATTCAGCACTTGATAAGTTTATTGAAGTCTAATACTACGGAATGCAATGAAGACTCATGTACGATTGAAATAGCATATCCAACAAAATGTTATTTCCGTAGTCTTCATGAACTGTTAATGCAAAGAGCTATCGCATCAAATTCACATGAACAAAAAAAAACATTATCTAAGGTTTCAAGCTTCAAAATCCTCCTGTACATGGTAGAATTTCAGAGAGTACAAGATATCTTTAAACATAAATGGGGAGTCATAGTTAAGAAGCTTTTATATATAACCTGACAATTTTACGATTACAATGTCACATACAAGAAGGATTTAGAGCTTTGATAATGGCATGGAATGAGGATAAAAAGAAAGGCATCACCCCTTATCACTATGGTGAATGAGACAGGGATAACTTCTTCTCCAGCAAAACCACCAAGTCTCTATTTCTGTCATCATCAGATTGCTTGATCATTCGAGTGAAAATAGCTTGATCATTCGAGTGAACAGAGTTTTTCCCACAAGCAAATATATGCGGAACGAACAACTTGGAAAGATCTACCACCAATTCCTTTGTAGTTCCCATAGCTACAACACTTTCTCCACCTTTGCCATAAAGACAATGATCAAAGACAAGTGCACAAGAGGCTACAATGAATCCGGTGACTGAAATCCCAAAATGTTATGTGATAATTTCCTTATTGGAATTTTTCTAGGATACACAGTGGAAATCGTCACTTATTCCAATCTTCAAGAAATGATGCTTAGGAGAACCATCAAATTCATCTATCATGGGGACATTCATCTTAGGTGCCCCTTGAGGAGCTAGTGAGGAAGTATTCACGGGAATTTAATAAATTAACTCGTGGAGATCCTGGTCATCACCGATGATAGGGTGTGCAAAATTAGTAATCTTTTGCCTGAAAATCGCTAAAGCAGCCAGATCATCTCCATGCTTCTACTTCATCATTAATAACCACATTTTGCTGAAATTTTAATAGAAATGTTTCGATATCACACTTGGATTTGGACCATATCCTATTTACTGCTAGCTCCTGGAACTCGTTCTCCATGGTCGAGAAGTCCAGTAAGAATGTCACACTGCAAAAATAGTAAGATGCCCAACCCCATCT